>JACCIB010000402.1:0-162059 GCA_018906965.1 Philotrypesis tridentata
TTATACAAATCGCTCAAAGATCCACTCATACGGATTACCGCTACTGGGATGATCCAAACGAGCTTGTAGATCGTCTAAGATTACTCATAGCTGAAACGTCTGCAGGTAACAATAATCACGTTAATGAAATACAAGCAATTATGGGGGAACTTCGTGAGGCAAGCATTATTATTTCAGTATTAAAATGAGCATCGATGTGTTTGGACGTCAGTTGGTCCACGCAGATTCATCGCAAGGGCCACCTGGAATAGGATTCAAGCTTACCAGTGATGGAAATTTTGATTTGGACAATCGAATATTGTGTAATGTAGGTAATGCTGCTGAACAAAATGATGCAATGAACTTAAAGTCTGTGCAAAAATTGATAAAAGACGAAACAGAAAAATTGCATGAAGATTTCCGGGGTGTTTCGAACAATAAAATTCAAAACATTGAATCTGAAATTCTGCAGATAACAAACATACTAAAAGAAGAGAAGGCAAAAAATGCAGGCAAAATTAGTGGACGAACTTCATAAGCCTGCAAGGCGTAATTATACACGCCGCTCATTCCTCATCAAAGATATTGACGAAACTTGGCAGGCAGATCTTGTTGAAATGATTCCTTATGCCAAGCAGAATAAAGGTTTTAAATACTTACTCACAGTAATTGATACATTTTCAAAGTACGCTTGGACTGCACCAGTCAAGGATAAAAGTGGAAAATGTGTAGCTGAAGCTATGAAATCTATACTTTTGCAAAAAAGAGTGCCCAAGAATTTACAGACGGATCGAGGAAAAGAATTTTACAATAAAGATTTTCAAAAACTAATGAAAAGTTATAAAATCCATTTGTATTCTACATACAGTAATCTTAAAGCGTCAATTTGTGAACGTTTTAATAGTACTCTAAAAAGCAAAATGTGGAAATTGTTTAGTCTGCAAGGTACATACAAATGGCTAGACAGTTTACAGGATTTAACTTTACAGTATAATAATAGTCATCATCGAACCATAGGAATGAAGCCTGTAGAAGTGAATAAAGATAAAGTTAATCATATAATGAATCGAGTAAAAAGGTCAAATATTTTCAAACGAGCTAAATTTAAAATTGGTGATCAAGTACGTGTTAGCAGAATCAAGGGTGTTTTCGACAAGGGATATACTCCCAACTGGTCAACTGAAGTCTTCACAGTAACAAAAATTTCAAATACAAAACCCTACACCTATCATCTAAAGGACTATCAAGACAATCCGATTTCTGGAGGATTCTATGAAGAGGAACTTCTCAAGACTAAACATCCAAATGTTTATTTAATTGAAAAAGTTTTGAAAAAAAGTGGTAATAGAATTTATGTAAAATGGTTAGATTTTGATAATTCTCACAACAGTTGGATAAATAAAAATGATATGTAGATAAAAATAAACTGCATTTATTTATTTATTTCCCTCAATTTTTTTAATAGTACAGGCATTATAATATCGTTTGTTTGATTAATTCTTCTCTTGAAACGTTCTCGATCTCGTGCTGCCTGCTCCCATTTTCCACACCGAGCTTCATGATAAGCATCGCTCCAAGTGTCTATGATATGAATGGTTGGCTCATCATTAAATCGTACACGCTTTTTACTGGAATTAAACACAAATCTAAATTAAGTTAATCAAAGAATTTAGTTCATTTGAGAACTTACCCATGATTTGCTATTTTATAATGACCCCAAGCAAGCGTATCAATGCTATTATCTTGAAGAAATCTCTTATCGTCATAAGGGTTAAGTGCAACCTTCTTTTGTCTCACAGTCTCGACTTTGTGAAGCTTCGATCTTATCGCATACTGCTCTCGACTCTGAATGCGTGAATTTTTTAAGCAATCCAAATAATCATTGAAGTCTATAGATTTCTTCACAACGGAAGCCTTGATACCCTTAATTTTTTTCATACAATCCTCATTATTGACACGTGTATTATACATTTTACTTCTCATGCCAATGAATTCAGTGAGAATCTGTCCATTGCACTCATCCTTCATTAGTCCAACAACTTTTTTATTAATACGTGGCATATTAAATATATTTTCTACAGGATAATCAGATGTGTCAAACTTGTCAATATTTTGTTTCATATCTTCATAGAAATCATTGCATTTAATAGCGTATATGAGACTATCAGTATCTGTATAAAGTAATTTACAATTATCTTTATACATTTTTCGCATATAGTTATAATGAAAATCATACATATGTGCCTTTGAAAGATCTAAAACTGTAAGTCCAACATAATTTGGCTTATTGATCAGTATATGAGTTTTATTCATTTGTATAGCAACTAGATTTTCATTAAATATAGCACTGCTATGAAAGTTTGGACTTGAAATTTGAGCCTCAACGCCATACCTTCCTTCATATTTACTCATGAGTTTTACTGAAACTCTTTTTCTAACATTTTCCATAGTCTTACCAAATACTGCATTATTCATTAACTTGAAAAAATTTTTTTCAAATTCATTTTTTGCTACTGGTCGCAGACTACTGTTTAAATCTATGTACGATTTGAGCCATTGCGATTGTTTGAATTTTAGAACTCTGTGAATCTTACAGAGTTGTAAGCCATTAGAGAGAGCCTGTTTTAGAGCAACATAATGAATCACATAATTTCTTTTAGATCGTAGAGTAGCCAAAAGTTTTTCTTGCTTACAACCTGGTGGTTTTGCATGTTCGGGGCAGAATGGTGAATCATTATGATCATTGTGTAGATTCCTTGGATAATCTAAATCCACTTCGAGAAAATAAGCATACGAATCACTACAATCAGTATTCCATAAATTGAAATCATCTATATATACAATCCATTCAAACTCATCGTATGGAAGATTTTGTGAAAGACTATGCCCATACAAATTATTTGCATCTAAATAAATTAAAAACTGATTTTCCTTACTTTCACCATACTTATCAAACATGTACTTGTGATTCGATGCTGCATAACGATTTGAGCATTGACTTAAACCACCTCTGACTCCGCGCTCTATAAAAAGTACCATATCAATATCCGTTAAGAGCTTTAATTTTATTCCAGTATAGATGGTATGCGACTCTATCACTCGAAAGTATAGTACATAGAATAAAATGACTCTATCGCTCTACTCGAGTAAAATTGATTTTAGAATACAGGCTCTGCACTGCATATTCTCACACTGGAGATCTGTATGCAGGCAGGCCTCAAAAAAAATATAAAAGAGAGAAATACAAATTTCTCTCTGTTGGCGTTTCGTCCCAGCTGTCAGAGTGGACTCCTCAGTAAGGCTCTGACAGCTTCCTTAGACTCCCGCCACTTCGAAGGGAAGCGGCATTTATGTGGTCTCGGCCTGCGTTTTTCTCTTGCAAGAGAGAACTCTAGCATAGAGAAAAAGGCAGGTCGCCACCTAGCGGACACTTATAAGAGCCAGTGTCAAAGTTTAGATGGTATGCGACTCTATCACTCGAAAGTATAGTACATAGAATAAAATGACTCTATCGCTCTACTCGAGTAAAATTGATTTTACTCGAGTAAAATTGATTTTACTCGAGTAGAGCGATAGAGTCATTTTATTCTATTTATTCCAGTATGTGTAAGCATTGCATCCCAAGAGAAACCTGGGGTAGTATAATAATGAGCAGGATCGAGACCGTAGACTCTCATACTTTGATCTCGAAAATTCTCAAAAACATCAGCTAAAAGTAAGACATCAGTTTTCATGTAGAGATCAGAGTATTCACCAATTGTTTTCACATTAAATGTTTTCCGTACATTTTTAGCATGCTCATAATCCTCATAAGATATATATGAATCATTGAGCTTACTGAAAAACTCATCTTTTTCAGGCAATTTATACTCTTCCAACTTTTCCCATGAGCTAATGTACTCGTAGGGTAAAACGCCTTTTCTTGTCAACAGATGAATTTTTTCGCTGCTGAGCTCACTAAATTCCATATTAATAACTTCGTAGTCTTCTAGATATGATACCAGTTTTTCTAATGATGAAGGCATGAATCTGAATGAATCTAAAAATCTAAATTTCACTGAACTGTACTCTACATGCTTTGTAAAAGAAATATATTTCTCTTTTGTTAGAGGGAGTAAATCAATTTGTCCGGGGAAATGATTTGAAACGTCGGATATGATAAAATGTGCATCATAACCACTCAAATTATGAAATACTACAGGAACAATTTTCGAATCCTGATAGTTTAAGTTGCATGTATTATGTGCAGATCCTCGATACTTTCCAGTAAGATGACAATGATCACGCACTTTTTCACTATCGTTTAAACTTTTTTCACAAATATGGCATATCTTTGAATTGTGATACTCAGTTATTTCAGCTTGAGATAAAATTGGCATAGGTAAAGGATTATTGTACAAATTAGTTATTAGTTCTTCTATTTTTTTCAATTCTTCAGAAAACCATAGAGATGCTTCAGGACCTCTATAAAAAGTATACTTCGATAAAGAGTCGTTGTAACTGCATTTAAAATAATATCCTATACTGTATATCTGATGACTCTGCACTGGTTGTGTATTTGCAATTTTCTCTTGTCTTATACGTTTTAACAAACACTCACAATCTGCATAGATGATGAATGGCAATTTTTCATTAAATCGATGATTTTTGAATTGAATTATATCATTGCAGGGGGTAGGTAGTCTAATTTTGCAGTTATTTAATATTTTACAATGCTCTTCATATTGAGACAAACTATCTTCTTTGTAAAAAAAATTCAAGCATCTATCGCAAACGAATAATTTTCGTTTTCTGTTTGTAATATCATTGCTAATTAAGCGTGAAAGATTTTTTATGTACACATAATGTGATTCTGCTATGAATTTATCATCTAAATTATCATTTTGATGTATTATTAAGAGAAGATTTACATGATTATTCTTTTTGAAAGCTGTTAAATATAGAGGTACAATATTTTTATTGTCTAATCCGAAAACATTTACGGAAATAAAAGTATTTTGTTTTTCGAATCGTGGTGTCTGCCTCAATGCTACTGGAAACTCAATATCTTTCATATTTAATACATGCTTATATTTGATGTATTTGCTTAATCTATCAGAATGTTTTTTGTCTTCAGTAGGATATAGTGCAGATAAAATCGCCCATACAAAACATTTGTTATCATAATTTCTTACAT
This sequence comes from Philotrypesis tridentata, assembly GCA_018906965.1. Lineage (NCBI taxonomy): Eukaryota > Metazoa > Arthropoda > Insecta > Hymenoptera > Pteromalidae > Philotrypesis > Philotrypesis tridentata. The sequence continues at coordinate 5,156 of JACCIB010000402.1, forward strand.
TAATACATGCTTTTTTTATTAAAAATTCTGGTAAAGGTTTGTATGAACTACCTGTACGCAATAGATTAAATTGATTTACATTTATTTGTATACTCTCAATAGAATGAAAAGTCCAGCCTGAATCACGCTCCTGAAACTCTTCAATATTTGTTAGTAAAGGTTCAGTGACATTAGCTTTAAACCATTTATTTAAGACTGTTCCAAATAAAATTTCATGATTTTCTGTATTGAAATGTTTAATTTCAATGCATTCTTCTTCTTCATTTTCGCCATTACATGTTTTCTAAATTTACATGATAAAACAGTATTAATTTTCAAAGCTTTAATATTATCACGCATCATACTTTTTATTTTGCGTGAAAATAATGTTGAGCAATCTTTTAGAAATTCAACTAGATCTATGTGTGTTAAATTAACTATAATAGCTGTTTTCATTCGATTTTTAAATGCGCTGTCCATGTCAATCCAACGAATACGGTTAGTTATAACATTCCTCGTAGCTTGCAATAATCCACTACCACTTTTACTCTGATTAATGGTTTCAAGTCTTGCTTTCATATATTCTGTTTTCGCAATTATGCACAACATACTCTGTTTCTGTTGTACAGATAAATATTGACTTTTAAAAACATTCTTCAAAGTTTTTATACAACGTGTGTAATGATTTTTCCATCGTGTGATAGTTGCAAAATCAGTTGATCTGTTTAACAATTTTTCAACTTGTTCCAATGATTTGACAAGTTGTTTACATTTTTCTATCATATCCATGATCCTAATAAAGAAAATTAAAAAATAAGTGAATTAATATACATTTTTTTTTAAATACAAGTGTACAAGGTGAGGGAAGAAGAGATGAGAGAGAGAACGCACGCGAGGGTTGGGTAGAGAGAGAGAGAGAGAGCGCATGCCGTAGTAGATAAGATTTTCATCTCTACGGGACTGAGTTTGGGCATTTGAGCCGTAGCTGTCGAACGAGCAAGATCGTTTCCACTGAGCAGCAGAAATTTCGGTGATTATTTTATATTTTTTGTATAAAATCTTGTGTAAATAATAATAATAATTTATCATTGTTTCAGAAAAAATGTACAGAAAAAATCCGTCTGATATTTCGCTCGATGAGTACGAAGGAAGACCCGAATTTATTGATTATAATGAATTGCCTACTTATCTACCCCAATATCGCCCAAAACCAGCTAGGCAGGCTCCAGTAAATTACAGGGTTCCTATAATTGTCGATGAGGAAGAACTGGCAATGTTTGATCCAGTGGAGCAGCCACAACAGCAACAACAGCAACAACAACAACAGCAGCAACAACAACAACAACAACAACAACAACAACAACAACAACAACAACAACAACGACAACAACAACAACAACAGCAGCAGCAGCAGCAACAACAATAACAGCAGCCACAACGGCAACAAAATTCAATTCCCGATAGTCCGGCATCGCCACCTTTACATCGGGTTCATATTATAATTCGAGAGCCAGCTCCAGCATACCCTTTAAGCCCGGAATCACCGCCAATTTTGTAAAGAAAAATATTAATATGTGTAATGGTGATTTGTTTAGATTATAAACTCTGGTTTTAAATTTTCATATTTTTTATCTCAGAATAATTTGTATTATTTTTGTATCTAAGAATTGTTTATAATAAATAAATAAACAATATTCATGAATTTAATGTTTTTTTAATTTTATAGTCATAAGTAGTTAATAATTAAATAATCTTACAACAATCTACAATAATAATAATTAAACAATCAACAATAATTAAACAACATCTTTTATCTTTGTTTATGATTTTGCACACTATCTGAGAAAAATTAAAGAGTTTTTTAATTAGTAATGAAGGAACATACTTGCATTTTAACAAAGCAACTTAGTAATTTGAAAAATTAAATTTTTTTATTATTAATTATCCATTTACAGATTGTTAATTTATTATTTTATGTATATTTTTTTGGTGAGTAAAGAAAAGAAAGAATTTTTTTGACTGCGATGGGAATCGAACCAGGATGGTAGTCGACAATATCTTTTGCGACGGGGGGTGGCTAGACATCCTCCAGCTCAGCATAGATATACACAGGCTACTTGTGTTTTCGTTTCCTTCCACAGACCTCTTTCAAACGCAGAGACCCTCTCCATCGCAGGCTAGAGAGGGGGCGTAGGTATAGCTAGCCTGCTCGTGACGTGCGCGTGGGCTGTAGTGGCGAGCAGGGGACTTACTCTGCATTGGAGCAGAGCGTACGCGCGGGCGCTTACTCTGTGTTGGAGACAATACGTAGGCCTGCTCTGGAAAGGGGACGAATGCGCGGGCTAGAGAGAGGAATTACTCTGCAGACAGAGTTCCGAAAAGAAGAGAGAGAGAGCGGGGGGGGGGGCGGCTCACTACCGATGCAGTGGACTTAGATTAAGACATAGCTTCTGTCAGCGGACCTCCCCACTCTCAGACCCTTAATGCAGTAAACATAGCTCGAGGCTTTCTCTGTGTGTAAGTGCTCTCTCTATACATACACATAGAGTCCTGCATGTGGCTATAACTATATATACAGCCGTCTTCGACTTGTAACTAATTTTACATTTTTTTTTTATAAAAAATCAATTATGCATGGGAAAATAGGAGAAAAAGCATTGGGTTACAAAAATATATTTATAAATTAGAATAAGAATACATTTTTTTTTATAAAACAATATAAATTTATCGTCTTTTATTTTTTTTTAACTTACTACTATTACATTTTTGTTTTTTCCTAGTAATACGTTGCTTTAAATTTTTAAATCCTTTTTTGTCACACAAGAATTTCATTAAACATTCCATAGCTATATTTAATGATTCAATTTCATTAGAATTATTTACAACCTCAGTATATATCTCTTCCTGGAGATATTGCAAGTTTACATTTTCTTCGTCAATATCACAATCAACTGTAATATTTTCAATCTTTCTTTTTTTCATCGCAAAATCGAGGGGCTGCTCGTCTTGCACTTCGAGCGGCGGTTCGTTATCGATCGCCAGATCAAGCGGCGTCGTGTTATCTATCGCCAGATCGAGCGGCTCCTCGTCTTTGACGATTGGTGGGCTAGACGCCTTGCGATCAGGCAATACAAGCAGCTCCTCGAGGCGAAAATCAACGTCCTCGACTGAAACAACTACAGTCTTCCCATGCTGTGGCTGCTCATGCTGCACTAGCTGCTGCGGCTCATGCTGCTGCTACACTTGCTGCTACGGCTCGTGCTGCTACTGCATTTGCTGCAGTGGCTCATGCAGCTGCTGTACTTGCTGCTGCGGCTTGTGCTGCTGCTCAGGCTGTAGTTGCTGCTGTTGCAACCCTAGCTATAGTTGCAGCTGCAGCCCGAGCTATAGCAGGTGCTGCTACTGCAATTGCCGCTGCTGCTCGTGCTGTGGTAGCTGCTGCTGCTACTCGTACTGTAGTTGCTGCTGCTGATGCGGTTTCTGCGCTAGTTGTTGTTCAGCAGTCGAAAATAAACACTTCAAAATGTCATCCATCATTTCAACTTGATCCTCATCAACAGAGACCTCATAAACGTCTGGGACGTTCTGCATATCAATGCATTGTCCATTCTGTAAATTAGAAAAAAAGTTTATTAAATAATGATTAAAAATAGTTAAAATTAATATTATTAAAAAAATAATCTTACGTTTATTAATATTTCGTAATCTCCCGAATCCAGGTCACTGCGTTGTTCATCATATATCTGAAAAATAAATAATATTTTATCGTGTGAATGAGATGTGCGCGCGCTAGCGAGAGAGAATATGCGCGCGTTACTTGAATGAGAGAGAGAGAACGCGCCAGCGAGAGACAGTGCGTTAGCGAAAGAGAGAGAGAGAACGCGTGAGAGAGAGTGCGAGAGAGAGCGCGCTACTGAGAGAGAGAGAGAGAGAGTGTGTGTGTGTATGTGTATGTGTATATGTGTATATGTGTATGTGTATATGTGTATGTGTATATGTGTATGTGTATATGTGTATGTGTATATGTGTATGTGTATATGTGTATGTGTATATGTGTATGTGTATATGTGTATATTTGTATGTGTGTGTGCGCGTGCGTGTGCGTGTGCAAATAAATATATAAAATTAAATAATTTTCACTTACATTGATTTTCTCCATGTTGATTTTTGTTGATTCTGCAGCGAAAACTCTTGTAGAACGAAACACTACCCGATGTGATCTTGCTCACAACTACAGCTCAAATGACTTGAGGACCAAGTCCTTCGAAAAAATTCTATAGTCTCGATAATGTGTTGGACAGGGGTGGGGGGATGGTTGATAAGCACTCACTTAAAAGGGACAAGGTACATACCTGCTGGTTCCAAAAAATCTATGTGGTGATTGTTGCACTAAATTACAACTAATTTATATTGTTTACACATCAGATATTGTTTACTAAAAGTTTGCACATAAGTTCAGCAAGAACGATTAAAATGAAATCCAAAGCGCGACATTTATATGCTTGCTTAAATACGAAAAAATTGTGTGAGATGGGTGGGGAAAATTTTTTGTGATGTTTTACGAATTCGATATTTGAGGTTGTCCAAAATGATTCAATATAGGCCTAAAAAGCATAGAAAAATATACGATTGTGTGCCAACTCATTATATCTCGGCAAACGATGCATTTAGAATGTAATAAAGGCTCACTCCATAGTACAGCGAGAAACTTGCTTTTCGACTTATCATACTCATATAGCTAGGCGAGAACGGAAATGGATACGATCCCCGTACGTTTGATGCTCGCTTTACCTGAAGAGTGAGACTGTCATGGATTGAAATGGTATGGAGCAGTGAGAACAGTGAGAGCACGTTTTTATGTGTGGGAATACACAGCTTAGCTTTTTGCGTGCTGGCGCCTCAGCTAGGAGGCTGTGCGTTCGGGAGATGATGCGCGTGTGAGTATACTTATCGGTACTAATACACTGCAGAGCGAGCTGAAAAAGGTTCACTACCGTCATTAGTTTTATTACCGTACAGCTGTGTGATACGCATTAGCTTAAGAGAACAAGGTGCGCTTCCTATGCGTTTTACTATAGAAAAGAGAGAATGATTCTCTCTGTTCGAGTCCTCTATACGTATACTCTGCAGGTTATTGCGTGCTTTAACCGATGTCTCGGCTCGGAGATGTGTATTGGAGAAACGATGCACGCTCGAGTATACTTATCACTGTAAATGCACTGCACAGCGAGCCGAAAAAAGCTCGCTACCTGTATTAGTGAGAGTGAAAACTGTTTCTGTGAGCATAAGAGAAAAAGGCACGCTTCCTATACGTTTTACTATAGGAAAGAGATCGATTCTCTCTTTTCGAGTCATCTACACATATACTATGCAGGTTGTTGCGAGCTGACACCTCAGCTACAGCATGCTGCTATGCATTGGAGGGACGCTGTAATAAAGCTGTTATAAGGGGGAATAGTGGAGAATATATAAGCGCGCTTTAACCCATGCTAAGCCATCACTCGTTCAGCCATATCACCACCAGTCTGTAAGTATACTTTATACGTTTCTACTACAATTAAAATTTTCATAATTATTTTTTTTATTTTATTAGCAAAATGGATATTATTATGGATTCTCAGGGTTTTAAGGGTGTCCAGGATGAATTTGTATTCAAGGAATTGGCCTACGTCGAAGCGAATGAGTTCGCAGCCATACCACACCTCATAACATTCCAACCCCCCAACCCATGGGAAGAGTTGCCGAATCAGTCGGAGGCAACTAATCTCTGGCTCAAATATTCATTACATGGATTAAATTGGAGTGGCGGTGACGTGCCATATGAGAAGCTGGCGCAAATTTTCGCTAACATCATAGAAGAATACCCAACCAACGACTTAGTGGTGTGGGTTAAAGGCGAACAAAAGAAGAAGTGGATTCAACCGTACTTTCCACAATCAGTTAGAATCGAAAATTTGGAATCTTTGGGATGTCCTTCGCTAAAAACACCGGGCTTCTGCTCTCCTGCCGTCTGTGGAAATCACGTTCCTGGATGGAATAAAAATTGTGCCGTGCAGAATATTTCGGCAATTCGACGGTGGCTGTGGGCGATTCGGCAAGGAATCCAGCACGACCTACCAGTCTATGCACAATACTCATCGGATTCGGATTTTTATGACGAGTAATTAATATATAATTTTATACACACATACACTCTCTCTCTCTCTTGGTAGCGTACTCTCGCACTCTCTCAGTAGCGCGCTCTCTCTTTCTCGCGTTCTCTCTCTCTCTCTCTCTCTCTCTCTCTCTTGCTCTCTTTCGCTAGCTCTCTCTCTCTCTCTCTCGCATTCTTTCGCTAGCGTGCTGTCTCTTGCGTTCTCTCGCTGGCGCGCTGTTCTTCGCTATCGCGTTCTCTCGCTAACGCGCTGTCTCTCTCTCTCTCTCTCTCTCTCTCGTTCTGTCCACCTCTGTCACCCGCATACACATTTTCCCCGCGCAGACAAGCTATACACACATACATTCATTTTTATAACCAATTGTTGTTTTTATTGTTTTTCAGAATGGAGTTAATCAACGCAGTGGCGAGAACGTCATCGTTCTTGCCAACAAAGAAGATGAAGGAGTTGGAGATTGATAGGAAGTACAAATTAACAACAATGAAGAAGGTACAAACCAAGTTTGGGATAAAAATTGTCGTCGTACTAGACGACAATTTTGATTTATTTTTACCGACACGGGTTAGCAGTTTGCTGACCAAGGATTCAACAGCTTACCAAAAACTAGAAGAGGAACATAAGTCTCGGGATGTCTACCTTAAATATTTAGGTAACAATCTAATTGAGTTTATTTAATTATTATGCAACGAGTATGCAAAGGTTTTATTTCCAAAACGATGGGGACCTTCCCACCCCCTCATCGTTTTGGAGAAAACCCTTTGCACACAAGTTCCATACTATGTTTTATACTACTTTAATCTGAAAATCAAAGTTGTGACTTTTAGATTAAAGTGTCATAAACATTTTTATATTTAAGGATTTTTTTTTTAAACAAAATTTAACATGTTTTTCTTTTATAGTTTTAAATTAATTACAAATTACTTAATCATTTTATTTACATTTTATTATAATGCTTCTACATCGGATGAGTGTAAATTCTAGTCATCAATGTGTATAAATTTTTAATGCTTCTACATCAGATGAGTGTAAATTCTCATCATCAATGCGTACAAATTTCAGCTCTTTTTTATTCTATGTCTATTCTCTTTTAATATATGTGTATTCGTAAAAATAATATGTTGCATAGGGGGAAAAACGCTATTTTGTTCTGTGCAGTTTATTAAGAATCTAGTATTTAAGTTTTTTCAATTTATAAATCACAATTATTTAAGGATTTTTAAAAATTATATATTTTGGAGTTAGAGCTTATAGATTTTTAATTTATAAATTACAATTTTTTCTTATATTCTAGCATTTAAGGATTTAAAAAAAAAACAATCGACAAAAATTCTTCAATAGTGGTTATACATTGTTTGCGTATATATATGTGCACGCTAGTATAGCAGGTTGCGTATGAGTATGGGTTATGTATAGAGCGTCGTGTATGAATATGGGCTATGTAAAGAACGTGAATTATATATTTAATCATCAATTGTGTACTAGTTTTAAGGATTTAAACATCTACCTCAAGTATTATTCTAAGATAATAACATTTTATACATGTATAGCATAAGATTTTTTTTGAAAAAAAATAAACAAAACTTTGAATTCAAAACTAAAAACTTTTATTAATTATCCCATCTCCTCCTCCAATCAATAAGAAAAATTTATATACATAAGATAAAATTTATTGCATTAGATTTTTTTGAAAAAAAAACTTTGAATTCAAAAAAAATTTTTACTTGCATTCACATCTCCTTCTCCAATCAATAAAAATTTCTGACTGCACTCCTTCCTCGAATCAGCTTGGGAAAAAAATGAGAAAACAGTTCGCTGGGGCAGATCGATGGGGATAAAACAGTTCGCTGGGACAGATCGATGGGGCCTGGGGGGTCTGCAATGGGGCCAGTGGGCGTGCCGATAAAACAGGGGGTATTGCAGGAATCCTGTTTTACCAATTGGCCGGTAATGCAGGAATATTTTACCTGTGGTCGGTAAAAAGTGGGGCAGAACCAGCTTGGGGCAGTAGCCGCGCAGCCCCTACTACTAACGTACGTACGCTGATTTTCGAAATTTTCAGTCATCTACAAGAGCCCATATCTCAAAAACTAATTGGGTCAGGTCAACTTTTTTTAACATGATTCGAAGCGCATTGATAAAAGCAATGTACCCATTTTCGCAAAATACGTTTTTACCGTATAGTTTTGCCAGGATCGAGGATTCTTTACAGGTGTGATTTTTACGATTTTATTCTCTTAATATAATGTAGATGTAATATGGTGAAATTGTACAGTATTTTATTGCCTTTCCAAATTTGTGCGGAAAGTTACTCTCATATACTATAATTTTTACCAGTGATGGGCCTGTTCTGCTAAATGCTAATTTTATAAAAATATGTATTTTAAGTATAAATATTTACAATAAAATATAAAATAATTTTGAAAAAATCTCGCTTCCGTTTTTTATGAAAACCGAAGATCTCGTCTCCATTGTATAGCTGAGTTGAAAACATTCGATTTCGTTAATTCATTAATTATTGAATTATTTAATTATTTGATTAAAAAAAACACAGATCTCACGAGTATCGTATAACATTATATGAAAAATCGAATAACTCGCGTCCGTTTTTTATCGATAAAATGGATCAATTTTGAGATTTAGAAAAAATTTTTTTGCGAATGTATAGCGCAATGGAAAACATTTAATTTCATCGGACCATATTTGTAATTTTTTATTCCTTTCATAGAAAAAAAGCACACTTTCCAAGTACGTACGTACGTACGTATGTACTTACGTATTCATGAGGTAAATATTAATAAAATCATATTGCAAAATTTTTTTACTTTCATTGATGGAAGAATTGATTCTTTGTTAAGTATTTATTATTTTTAGTTTTAGAAAATTTAAGCTTTTCTTAAGAAGTTAAATAGAAATCATAATGACCAGGTAATTATTAATTTATTTTTATTCATCAAATTTTCTTAAGCAAAAATATTTTAATGTATTTAAAACAGTATAGGAAGTGTTCTTTAAATTAATTTTAAATAAAAATTTGTTAGAATTAGTAATCAAAGTTTACGTTTGTATTTGGGGAATAACTATTATTAAGTCAGCTGTTTATAGTAATGTAGGTTGCGGTTTTGGAAAAAAAGATGAAGATGAACATACAGATCAGTGGACAGTTTATGTGAAGTCTTAGAAGAATGGAAATATATATCAGCTTATATGGAAAAGTACATTTTAAGTTACGTAAAAGTTGAAGTAATCTAATTAGAACAGTGCAAAACCACTTTATAAGTGAACACGAAATGGATGGAAAAAATTTGAAATAGTTATTAAAATTTATTTTCGTGATGTTAATAAATGACCTATAAGTTATTAATGTAAAGTTAATGATGATTTACTAACATTGTAATATAATGATGGATAATATTTACAGAGATGACAATATATCGTGTTTTGACATTATTTTAGTCTTTATTAGAAGTTCAAGTTGCTAAAAAAATCAAGTTTTAAAGTTGCTCTACTAGTTAAGTGTCACTAGGTCAATCTACACATTATATTAAGAGAATAAAATCGTAAAAATCACACCTGTAAATAATCCTCGATCCTGGCAAAACTATACGGTAAAAACGTATTTTGAGAGAATGGGTTCATTCCTTTCATCAATGCACTTTGAATCATGTAAAAAAAGTTGACCTAACCCAATTAGTTTTTGAGATATGGGTTTTTGAATATGACCTAAAATTTCGAAAATCAGCGTACGTACGTACGTGCTTGGAAAGTGTGTTTTTTTCGATGAAAGGAACAAAAAATTACAAATATGGTTCGATGAAATTAAATATTTTTTATTGCGCTATACATTCGTAAAAAAAATTTTTCAAAATCGCAAAATTGATCCATTTCATCGATAAAAAACGGACGCGAGTTATTCGATTTTTTATATAATATTATACGATGCTCGTGGGATCTGTTATTTTTTTTAATAAAATAATTAAATAATTCCAAATATGAATTAATGAAATCGAATGTTTTGAACTCAGCTATACAATGGAGACGAGATCTTCGATTTTCATAAAAAACGGAAGCGAGATATTTGATTATTCAAAATTATTTTATATTTTGTTGTAAATATTTACAATAAAATTTAAACTTTCCTATAGGCCTTAAGCCAGAATATTAATCAGTTTTTGTAAATAGAGCTTGATTCATGTATGCAGATCAGTACAGATAGTTTTATACTTAAAAAACAAATTTTTGTAAAATTAGCAGAACAGGCCCATCACTGGTAAAAATTATTTATTTTCATGTATTTTTTTTCACACTTTAGGTATATTGGCGCTACCAAGCATTCATCTACCACAAAAAAATTGTAGATACGGTTGTTCTATGGGGCTTTTTTTGAAGCTGAAAGACATTAAGACTGTGTTTTAAGACTTTTTTCAGTGTTTTTCTTTTATGAACTTTAACTCTAAAATGGTTATGTTGTTGTATTTTATGGGTATTTCATGATAAAGATGTTATTTGTGTAGTTATAAATCAGATGATATGGCGTTTATGGTGGTGTATGGTGTTTCTATGGAGTTTCATTTTGTATGAAATTTTGAATTTTTACTGCGTTTCATATTTTATACATGTTCAAGTTTTAAGTGATTTTATGGGGTACATGGGAGTAACTTTTCTCATAAATTTATAAAGATAATAAAACTAATATCTGCCTTAAAATAATTTTAGGCACATGAGGTCTAGAAATTGAAAAAAATTGTTTAAAGCTAGAGGCTTCAGACGAATGGGACTTTCTTCTGTAAGCCAAAAGGTGATGAAAAATGCCGAGGAAAATGCGAAAGTGTCCTAATAATGTATTTCAAAAAACCAAAAAGAAACTATGTATTGAGAAAAAAGCATCATTTTCGAGAATTATTTTTTTTAAATAAATATTTCCAGTACTTTACCGTTTCTAATGCAACTGCAACCTGTATAACCGGTAGGTAATACATCATTAGGGGTTTTTTTAACCTCAGTACGATAATAAATAGAGTCTAAATAGAGCACTGATAGCAAATTTATTCACAAAATTTTAACGAATTTTTAGTTCGATAATCCCACACTTGAAAAAAATCTTTTTTTATTTTATCACAGATTATCATCACTTTATCACGATTAGCATCAGCCTTACGCATTGTATTAGCCCTCAAAGAGCGTGTACTGCGAGTGATATTAGAGTCAGAAAAGGTGAATTCCCAACCGCTCTTCTATTTTTTAAAATTTAAAAATTGTTTTAGCGGACGCAGGTAATTAGAGTGTTTGACAAGGAATATGTCTAATGAAGGTAATATATATATATATTTATTATGTGAACTTCATTTTTTATATTTACATAAGAATGAACGCTGTAATAAAAATTGACTTTTTGCATGTAGCTTCTTAAATGTAACAATTATGTTGTATAGTTTTTTATTTAATTCATTTGACTTGAAAAATATCGCGCTCTATGTTAGCTCTTTGCGGCATAATATACTCCCAGAATATCGCCTTTTTCGATGTAATTGTTTGTGATTTCCAAGCAGCTGTAATATCAAATCCAACTTCATGCACAAATGATATATTTTTTTAATACTTGATTATTGAGCAAAATTTTCATAAAACCTGTTCAAGAATGTTCCGCGGTCAGATTAACAAAATAGGTTATTAGACAAGCCATTTTGCATTTTTGGAACCTCAGTTTAGATTCGTAACCAATAACCCCAAAAAATTATAATTTTAACGAAAATCTGTTCGTGTAAAAAATGTATACCGCAAAGAGTTAATGCTAAATAACAAGATGTAGAAGCAGACGTTATTCACTAGCATTCAAAATGACTGCATTTAATTAAGCCTACTTTTTAACTCATGCTTTAAACTTTTTAATTTGGCATTACAGTGGATAGCTTCCTGTCGATTAGCCAAGATAAGGGCAAAAAACGAAAGCGGTCACGTCGGAAATAGAAAGTAGCAAAAGATGGCTCTGTTCACAAACGGTTGAACAAGAAAAGGCGACTAAAACTGCGCATGAAAGGTAATTTATCCATTAGTATTTTTAAATCTATTTATGTCACTAATAAAAAGTCATGACTCGATTTTGCGAAGCCGCTGATGACGGTTTGTGATTGGCTCATATTCTGCGCATGCATCAAAAGCTATAATGGTTCATATATGTTTCCGGTGAATATGTTAGTTTGAGGTTAGAGCGCGCGAGGCGCGCTGATGTTGATTCCAGCATTCTAGCTTAATATATAACTAGCAAAGATCGCTCGCTTCGCTCGCGATACTCAGTACGCTTTATGGGAATTAATGAATGATAAATTTTTATAAAACAGTATACATATCTTATCTAAAACAAAGAATTCAACATTTTTTTAAAGTTAAAATTATTAAAAATCAATAGAATTAAAAAAAGTAATTAGCTTAACATTTATTTATTAAAAAAATGGTTGAAAAATTTGAAAATATAAAAAATTTATCTAACTTATAAATAAATAAGAAGTTTTATTGAATTTTATTATATATATATGATTACAAAGTGTTTTGTTTAGCTATTTGTTTAGGGGCTTACATATTAAATTATATTGTAGAATGGTAAATGGTCGGAATTGTATTCATAATTATTGGGAGGCTTCTATGGCCCAATTAAAACTTTTGATTTTAGTCTGGATCGCCAACTAAACAATTATAATACTGTATATGCGTATTGTATAGTATTAGTATTTCTCTAAAATAATTTTATTTATATATTATATCGTACTTGAGTATAATAGAAAATCGTCATACGTTGTATTAGGGTTTTGGGTCGTTCAATAATATATGAAAACTTAAAATTTATAAATAATAAATTTTATAAAACACCATTAATTATTTAAATAAAATGTTTTTTAAAATAATTCTTATGATTATTTAAAATTATTTACTCATATAATATATCATATTTCAAAATCACAGAAGCTTGGGGTGTGTTGTGGCATGGTTTATATATATATATATATATATATGGGTTTGAAAAATGTATAAAAAATTACAATTTTTATAAATTAATAATTTAATTAGTAATAAATTTTATAAAGCATTATTAATTATTTAAATAAAATATCTTTTAAAATAATTCTTATGGTTATTTAGAATTATTTACTTATATAATATATCATATTTCAAAATCACAGAAGCTTGGGGTGTGTTGTGGCATGATTTTGTGGGTTTCAAAAATATATAAAAAATTACAGTTTTTATAAATTAATAATTTAATTAGTCATAAATTTTATAAAGCATTATTAATTATTTAAATAAAATGTCTTTTAAAATAATACTTATGATTATTTAGAATTATTTACTTATATAATATATCATATTTCAAAATCACAGAAGCTTGGGATGTATTGTGGCATGGTTTTGTGGGTTTGAAAAATATATAAGAAATTACAATTTTTATAAATTAATAATTTAACTAGTAATAAATTTTGTACCATTTTCTTAAAATAGTTTTGCAATTAAGTTTTTTACATTTTAAAAGAGAAATAATTCTTCAAAATATTGAAAATTGATTTTAATTATTTCAAGTATTTCCGAGTATTATTAAATTATAAACAAATCGCGATAATAATTACAGCATGCAAAGCGCGCTGCTCTTGGTCTAACAGTAGAATACTATGTATTAAAATCCGTAGTCACGCTAAAAGTATAAAACGAAATAATTCGTATAAAGTTTATAAATCTTATTCATAGAAATTGGGGTGATGAAAATACTGTATTTATCTTGGAATCTATGTGAAAAACAAAAGTGTCTACGTATAAATATAAAGTTTGTTATCGAGAGTAAACTAAGCCAAAACGCAGAGAAGCAGGCGTGCTGTAGTACTACTTCAGAAAGAGTTAATTAATCATGTCCCCGATATATTTTAACACTCTTACAGCCGCCATAATACCATATAGCGTCATTCCATGATCAGCCTAAATATACAATTACATGACAAATAACAGTATGCAAAATTTCGAGAACGTTACACTGTTTCAGTTGAAAAAATGTCGGCTGTCAGAAGTTTAATACTTCTAATGATCAACTTATTCAGTAAAAATTTGCATGAAAATTCTGTTCTTGTTAGAGCTTTTAAGTTATTCTGAACCTCTTAATGTTATTTTTACAGATCAAACATTATCCAGCAATCAGTCCATTGATAATCAACAGCAGCAGTAAAAAAGGTAATATTTTTATTACTCAGTATTTCTATGAAGCGAAATCAAGAAATTTTTTCGATTAATTAATTTATCAACATAAATGTAATCTTTAGATCCTTTTAAAATTTTGTCAGTTATTAATTTAAACTAATAGCTCATAAAATAAAGCACCTTATTTGGAGATGCCCACAGGTATAGATGGTTCGTGCACCACTCGGGAAACGTACGAAAGCTATACCATTGTTGGGAGCATAAAAAACTTAAAAATTTTCCAAAAACAATCTACCAGCATATCTTAAGGGAACCCGAAATATTACAAAACTAAGTTTAGAACCGCTTTTCTACTTTAAATATTAATTTACTACAAACAAACACATATAAAGTATCTTTTGCCCAATTTTGGAAGAGCAAATAAGTATTCAAATAAAAGGTCATATCATCAAAAATACAATGAATATTATTCTAAATCAGGCCGCCCCACTGTCAGACATTATATTCAGTTAACCGCTGAAAACTATTTCATCCCCTAAAGTTATTTCGTTTTTTGACCTAGTTTGCACAATTTTTTTTTCATAAGTTATGCCATTCGAAAGATCTTCGAAAAAGAAAAAACAGAAATATTTAATAATTCAGGGTCGCACTCTTAATCCACTCATAAAAAATGAATCATGATTCTGATGTAAATGAGCCTTTTTTAAGTCTTACTTAATTTGACGACTTACAACAATATTTTTGAGTACTCAGGAATAAAATTAAAACACTATTTTACTACGATCAAAATTGCACCCCTTAGGGATTGAAATCCACAACCCTCATCACTGATTATATCCAGTTAATCGCTGAAAACGTTTCATCCCCTACAGTTATTTCTTTTTGTGACCAACTTTGAACAATTTTTTTTAACAAGTTATGCAATTAAAAATACCTTCGAAAAAGCTACAAAAATAAATTATTTAATAATCCAGGGCTGTATCATTAATCAACTGAAATCAAGTGAAAAGTCGCTTTATTTCAGTTGATTAAGGTTACGGCCCTGGATTATTATATAATTTTTTTTGTTGCTTTTTCGGAGGTCTTTCGAATGGCATAACTTGTTTAAAAAAATAATTTTGCACAGTGGGTCAAAAAACGAAGTAACTGTAGGGGATGTAATACTTTTCAGCAGTTAACTGAATATAATGTGTAACAGGGGGGCAGCCATGATTTTGAATAATAGTCATTGTATATTTGATGAAATGGCCTTTCATTTGACTACTTATTTGCTCTTTCAAAATTGTGCAAAATATACTTTTTATATCTTAGTTTGTAAAAAATTTATTTGTTCAGTAGATACATGGTTCTAAACTGAATTTTGTTATATCTCGTGTTCTCTTAAGTTATGCGAATTGATTCATTTTTGAAATTTTTTTTTTATTGCTTCAACAATGAAATAGCGTTCATATGTTTTCCGAGTGGAGCACGAACCATATTTACCCGTGGGATCCTCCAAATTCGTCAACATTTTCCTTTGAGTTGCAAATTAAAGATCAGGTTTTTTATTATTACTCGAAAAATATTTAGCAAAGAAATTACTAGACTAATAACATAATTTTTGTTTGTATTAATACAAACTTTGAATTTTTAACTATTTTCTTTTAAATATTGATATAGCTTTTATAGTGATATAGATAATGCATAATAAAAAAGTTTTTTAACCCATTACCGCCCAGAATGGCCGACTTTGACATCTAAGTTTGAATCATTTCCACATAATGATTTGGTGTGGAACAAATTTGGGAACCACTGTTTTACATATAGAAAATAGTGCTCTTTCTAATGGTATTGATTACAATTTTATAACATTAAAGTTTATCATACAAAAATAAAAAATAATGAAAAAAAATGTTCCTTCACTTTTTCAAAACGTTTTTTTCTTTAAATCGATTTATCGACCGCATTACATTTTTCTATATTGTAACGGGGATTGTCCGCGTTAAATGTAGATTTCTTCTACTTGAATTCTCCGTGGGTTTTAGATAAAGGAGAACAGGGCTAATACATAAAACTATTAAATGAAACACACTTGACGTTCGGTAAAAGGCTATTGCGTATATTGTACCAATAAAGTAAAAGAAACTTAACAATAAAATATGTACAAATGTGCTATCTTTGAACACAAACTCACGGTCGATAGAAAGCTAATGATCTTGAACGCGCTGGTGAGAGTGAGAGAGAAAAGCTGGTACTTACAAAACTGCGGAGAACGCTCGCACGCAGATCAACTTGTAATGCGGTCTCGCTACACTCCAGTTGTCGATGCTAGGTTGTCTCAATCGCAAACGTACAATGCACTATGCTCGCACACGCGTGAACGTAAGTGACTCAACAATAAATAATAATAACTAATTGTTGCAATGAAAAGACGCTATCTTTCTCTCAGGATACGGCCTGCGCGCTCGATAGTCGAATCGAATCTCTCGCCCAGCCTAACGTGACGCTACGAGCTTCTCTCTCTCGCGCGCTCTCACCAGATGACGCGTTCGTTAATACATCAGCTCTCGAACAGCTCTGGTGCGCGGAAACATCTGAAAACTCAACTCACATGCAAATATATAAAAACATAGGTATTACAATAAAATATGCATGCGGCGTGACGATACTCGTCACAATATATATAAGAGTCATAAGTAAACTAGCATGGAAGCCTATATTGTAAGACAACAAAATGGCGTTGCATATCAACATTTTTTTATTTTATATTGACAGATTTTTTTCTCGAAAACTGGACTTTCATAAAAATTGTATAAGAATGAAAATATCTCAGAGTTAGATATAGAATACTCTAAAATTTTTTCAGATTGATCCGGTACAATTTTTCATTTTTCGAAAATTCGGAAAATCGAAATTTCGAAAAACGTCTTGAAAAATCTGAAAAATGGAGATCATTCTTTGATGAATTCTAAGACATTTTTCTTCCTTCTAAAATTTGTTTAAACCTCACATATTTTAAGAAAAAATTGTATAACAAAAGTCTTTTACAGCATGGATTTTGAATTTTTTCTAAAAATCTGTGAGATTTAAACAAATTTTAGAAAGAAGAAAAATATTTTAGAATTCATCAATGAACGCTGAAAATTTTTCGAAATTTCTATTTTCCGAATTTTCGAAAAATGTAAAATTGTACCGGATCAATCTGAAAAAATTTGAGTGTTCTATAACTGACTCTGAGGTATTTTTATTCTTATACAATTTTTATAAAAGTCCAGTTTTCCATAAAAAAAATCTGTCAATATAAAATAAAAAACTGATCAGATGCGACGCCATTTTGTTGAGAAAAAACTTTTTTTGAGCTGAAGCTACCACGTAGTCTTACTATATAGGACTCCATGCCAATCTACATATGACTCTTATATGTATAGAAAAATGTAAAGCGGTCGAAATATCGATTTAAAGAAAAAAACATTTTGAAAAAGTGAAAAAAATATTTTGTTTTCATGATTATTGATTTTTGTATGATAAAATTAAATGTTAGATAATTTCAATCAATACCATTAGAAAGAGCATACTTTTTTACGTATGATATAGTAGTTCCCGAATTTTTTTCCGCACGAAATCATTATGTGGTGATGATTGAAACTTAGATGTCAAAATCGGCTGTTCTGGGCGTTCATGAGTTGAAATATTACCCCATCAATTTAGGGTACAGAAATTATACTTTAAAAGCCTTTTGACTTTCATGCTACACCTATAGTTCAAAAGTCTTGTGGAGGCAAAATGGTGGCTTATTATCAATTCATTAATGCACTATTTCAAATACAATTCAATCTGACTCAGATAATAATTGATTGATGCAACGACCTGCAATTGACATCTTCTGATCTATTTAATAAACGTTGAAAAGAATTGTTCTTGAAATTAATATTTGACATCATAATTCCGTAGCTACATTATTATCTCGGACAATTTTAAAATCAAAAAATGCAACAAAATGCATTAGAAAGTACGTCAAAAACCATTAATTTAAATATAAATTTTTTTGAGACCGGACCTACAGGAGGTAAAACAAAAAATTTATTTCAATCGACGATTATACCGGAATTACTTGTTATATATGTTTCTAAAATTTTCTACGTTTAATCTAACGAAAAAATTTCTTTATATCTGGATGTTTCTTTACCTATAAGTTGAAGAAAAAAAAGTACCTAAGAGTGAGCAAAGTGCCCCAGAAGGCGAAATTTCATGAAATATTTTTCTGTACGTACTGTGTTATTACTATTATTATTATTATTATTATTATTTTCAAAAATTGAAAACCTTATTTCAAAGAATCTCGCATTTTGAGGCACTTTAGCGCAATCTGGTGTATTTTCTCCTACATTAAATTCTTGTTAATAATCATATCAGCACCTATACGTCCAATCTTAATTTTTTATTAAAATTCATGGTTTTTACGTACATTCGGATACATTTCACTTCGTTTCTGTAAGTGAAAAATGGACTGAGATACTAAAGTAACAATGGACATTCTTTGTGAAATAATTGTGAAAATCCAGGGCCGCACCCTTAATTCATTAAAATAAAGCGGAAAATGATTACGATGGTAATGAGCCTTGTTCAAATTCTGTGTATTCCGACGACTTCCAAAGAAATATTGTTGAATGTCGATATAAGCAAGACTTGAACAAGGCTCATTACCATCGTAATCATTTTCCGCTTTATTTGAATGGATTAAGGGTGCGGCCCTGGATGAATAAATACTTTCATTTGTGGCTTTTTCAAAGATTTTTTCAATGGCATAAATTATTTCCAAAAATAATTGTGCAAAGTGGGTGAAAAATCAAAAAAACTTTAGAGGATGAAATACTTTTTAGTGATTAACTGAACATAATTTCTGACAGGGTTATGACTCTCAATCCCTAGGAGTGTAATTTTCATGGTAATAAAAAAGTATTTAATTTTCATCCCTAAATACCCAAGAATTACATCGCAATTACTTATACTTTATTTGAGTGGATAGAGGTGCCGCCCTGTATTTATAAATATATCCATTTGTTGCTGTTTCAAAGACCTTTTCCATGATACAACTGTTCTCAAAAAATAATGGTTCAGAAGGATGAAAAAGTTAAATAATCAAAGTTGATGGAATACTTTTGAATTATTAACTGTATATAATGACTGGCACGAAAAAAACGCTCATTGTATTTTTTATGAATTTACCTTTCGTTTGAATATTTATATGCTCTTCAAAATAATTGTGCAAAGTATACTTTGTATGTATATGTTTGTAAATATTTCATTTTTTAAGCAATAAAAGGGTTATAAACTTAGTTTTGTTATATCTCGGGTTCCCTTAGGTTATGCAAGTTAATTTTTTTGGAAAATTAATATTTTTTGTGCTCTGAACAATGGTATAGCTTTTATACTTTTCACGAGTAGGGCACGGCCAGACAAATTGTGCAGAACTTTATTATTTGAAATGTCCATTTATCGTACGAAATTAATTTTATTCGCCGCTAACGCACATTTAACATAAAAATGTAAGCCCCATCTTTCTATCTCAAAATGGCCGCTTGTTACAAATATCTTTATCTACTGTTTCAAATTCATTATAATCTAGCGGAAATAACAGTAAATTAATGCAACCACCTGCGATCGATAGCCCATGGCCCATTAAAGAAAAATTGAAAAGAATTTTTCTTCAAGTTGTTATTTCACAAAAAATGTCCGTTGTTAGGTTAGTATCTCAGTCAATTTTTCACTTACAGAAACGAAGTGAAAAACGTTTTGTCAATTGGTAATTGTGCTAAGGCCACTTGCTGTTTTTTGCTGAAACTTGGCACAGTGTTGAAGCTGTCACGTACGAGTTTTTGGGCTCAGGTGACCGCCGGCGAACCTGAGGTAGCGCCTCGCGCGGGAGCGCGTGAGCCAGAGCGTTCTCACTCACAAAGTACAAGCTCGCACTTTGTGCTGGAGACTGCAGCCTCCGACTTGTCGCATCGGAGGCTTCGCAGGCAGAACACCGGCGACCGCCACACCGAGTAGAGCTTTCTCTTTGGATAAATAAAGACGATTAGACGCAACTCGACTTCTGCATCCAAGCGCAACACCCCTACATCACATCTGGCATCTGGAATTGTTCCCGGTCGTGTGTCAGGCAATCGAAGAAAGCTCGGGTCGCCGAGGCTCGGAAATTTTTTTTTTCGGGCTCCAAAACATTTTTTTATAAAAATCAGTGGAGCGTTCGGCCGATACATTGCCGCTCCCGTGTGAACCGCAAAAGTGCATATAGTGCAGTGCTCACGGACAACAGCCAACAACGCCAGGCTATCGAATCGCGACCAGGGGCTTGGTGTCTAGCAAGTGTCAAGCCGGCAAAATAAATAGAAGAAACGGACAAGATATTTCGGCGTGATCCAGCAGAATCAGCGCCAGCCGACGGCGCCACAACAGTGCAGCGAATAGCCAGGGTGATTTCGCCACCGAACACAGGAGGCCACAGGACACGCACCACAAAGGGTGAGCACTGCCATAAGCGAGTTCACGTAGCAACCGTGCTCCGCTCAGCAACGTGGGAGCGTGAGGTAGCATTCGCAATCGCCGGCAAGCGTGCGGATTCCGCAAAGCCGACCTCGGCCAACTAAGCTCGCCTGAGCCACCGAGGGACATCCCGGGGACCAGCCGCAGTTAATATCGCAGCAATCAGCATCGCAGCAGCCAACACCGTCCTGTCGTCCCAGCCGTCACCAGGGTGCGAGCTTCTAGCATCGTCGCCGCACTGTAAGTACGCTTTGATTGTTCACGCGGCTTGGCATTCGCGAACCGGGTACCCCATTTGCCTTCTTCTTGGATAAAAAGCTATTGCAAGCGCGGAAAATATTTTTAAACTACAATAGAATGTCTCCGGAGACAAAGCGAAGATTGCGGCGCACGCTTAGTCAGGATAGCGTGCAGTCAGTCCCTTCAAGCGAGAGCCGGAGGAAAGATGCGCGGAGGGCCGACAATTGGGAAAAAGGCCAGGCAAAGAGCATGCAGATGGCTGACAGTGCGTGCGAAAGTCATGGCGGTCCGCGAAAATGGTGTGAGGAAGTCCCGTCCGAAAACGGTCAACCAACGGGCATTCTCGACAAGAGGCAAGATGCGGCCGAAATTGGCGCGATCGGAACCCTCGTGATATTACAGGAGAGCTCGGCCGCAGTAGATAAAATAGTCGGGAACGGATTTAAGCCACGCGTCCGCGAGTCACTCGTTCGAAGCACCGGCGACGCTGTGCGAACCGCGTCACCCACGACAACCGAAGCCGTGAATTATTATCAACTGCTATTCGAGAGCGTGAAGGACGCGGACGTCGAGTAGGCCGTCAGCCTCTTTGAAACCTGCATCCGTGAACGCGGGTTCGTGGAACACAGTCCAGCGGAAGTCATAGCGAGGATGCGGATGGGTGTAGTAGCGGATCAATGCGCACGGCATCTGGGAATACCAAGGCCAACAGCGGCGCTCGCGGCAAAGCGAAGTACGCAAACCGGTAGTCACAACGAATCCATCACGTGTTCAGCGAAAAAGCGCGTTGACCGTCTCGATGAATACCCCAGTAATACCCCTAGGGGGAGCTCCATGGGAGGCAACCCCTCAACGGTGGCGATGGACGCAACAGCGAGCGACGGTTCAAGTAGTTCGGAGCTCGAGCGCGGACAGACTAACGACAAACGCCTTTGCATATACTGCAACAAGTCCGGGCACGCAATCAGCGAATGTCGAACTATAACACTCGACATTCAGCGCAAAAGAATCCGAAATCCTCGCGGAGAAAGAAACGCACAGGGAAAATTTGCAAAACCAGCAAATAATGAAACCGAGGAGCGCAATAAAAAGCGGGGCCATAGCAACGATGAAAATAACGTCAAAATCGCGCTTTCAGGCAATAAAAGCCATAATAAAATACGCATTTCTAACTACGGAGAGCGCGGCAGTAGCAAAGAGCGTGATCACGCGAGCAGTGGCGAAATCAGAATCATCGGAAGTGACATAGCCGATCAAAACGACACGGCGAGTGGCAGTGGCAATGCGCCAGAAATGGAGCATTAGAGCGGCATTAAGCCTGCTCGAATCTAATAATAATCTTGAACCAGTTATTAGAACATAAATAAATATAAATTAAACATACATAAAAGCAAAACAAAAAAGAACAAAAATAAAAAATAATCATTTTCTTTTTCTTGAGTAAACTTTCTCAAGTTAAGTTTTCTTAACTCTGAATCACTGCATAACAAGCGACGCGATCGACCGATGCGAAAGTCGACGCGAGGCCAAAAATTCAGCATACTAGCAGCGAGATACGGTACGTAGATAATCGCACGCAACAGTCCATCGCAGATTCCGCGAAAAATATACCACTATCACAAAGAAGCGCGAGAAAGAAAGCAATTATATAAGATAGACGAAACACTAGCCGTCAGAGGGGTAATTAGAACCCCATAGCCCTGACGTGCTATGAATATCGTCTACGCGAAAAGAAGACGCCCAATTTGAACATCGTCGTACGAAAATCCGGCGCGAAAAGTAATACAATCCCAGCGATAACGCGAGACTCGAGCAGCATCAGCAGCTAGCTGCACTGCCGATGCGCACTCGGCCAAGAAAGCCTCGGCCGCATTAAGACGACTGTAATTTCGATTTGAAATATTATTTTATTATTTCACGGGAGTACATTAAGCTTCGAACGTCTTCCAAAATTTCCCCTCTTCCCCCCACAATTGGAAGTCGCAAACTAAAGATGCAGAACAGTGGTCCGCGCATTCGTACGCGTCCGCGTGTCAGGGAGGCTGGCACTCAACTGTTTAGATTTCAAAACAGTCAAGGAGATACGGGTTTAAAGGTGGTTCAGATATGAATCACTACTCCCTATCCAGGCGGAGCCTATAGAGCGCCTGTGGTCGAGCCCTGCCAAAATTAATAAAAAGGATGAAATACTCCGGCAGAGACTCCCACGGGAGGCTAGAGAGGCTCTGTCGACCTGTCCGGTAAATTCTATTGACGCGCACTCGCGAATTCTACAAAACGGTAGAAACTCCTCTTGGGAGCCGTAAGAGAACCGGACCGGTCCGTGTCACCGCCTTCTTGCCAAAAATGTCCAAAATAAAGGTTCACGCGGCTGTCGGGAATGCGCGAGCGACCTAGCTTGGTCCAGCGTTCAAAATTGAAAACAGCCCTAGCATTCGTTGTTTTTTTTCGTTTTTTCGCGGCGCGTGTCCAGCGCCGCGAAAAGACAAAAAAGAGAGTGAATATAATATAGACAGAATAGGAGAAATAAGGAGACAGAGGGTTAGGGCTCCAGCACGCTGGCTCAGCCGATAACGCGCGCGAAAGATGCAGCTCGAACGCGCTAAGCAGCGAAGTAAAATCACACCGAATAAAAATTAAAAATAATGCCAAGTCGCGTGAGTAATCTAACGTACTCACGCGAACAAATAGATTATAAATAAAATAGCATAGTTATAAGATATCTATTGTTAACCTAGATACAGTGTACTTTTTTTCAGCAAGTTAATTTTTAAAACTAAAACATGTAAGACATTTATACGTAATTCACCCATGCGAATACGTAATAAATGTATAATTAATAATTAATCAATTACCGACTAATGGAAAACGTCAGTAAGACGTTAGTTTTTCATAATTTTTAATTCTTTTAATAAGTAATGTAAAAGAAAAAGCAAAATTGACATGTGCAAAAAAATAAGGAAGCAGGGTAATAAAACAAATTATTGTAATTTTTACCACTATAGCAGAATAAAAATCTGATGCCAAAAGGACACGACACAACATAACCTCAAATAAAATTATAATAAATAATTAATCTATAATTGTAAAGCTAATGTATAGCCTGCTCTGTACCACCTGTAAAGCAGCAGCGGCTGCTCGGTAGGTACACATACACATACACACAGACACGCACACGCACACACACACAATTAACAACAAAAAATAAAAAAAGACAATAAATAATACATAAGGCGCGAAATACGCGCGCGAGCTACGCTCGCTGGCATCCTGGACACACACACACACAAACATTCATACACCTGCGCGCCTCTGCCGCGCGACTCCCCGCTCCACGCGTTTTTTTGGGGTGCGAGGACGCTGCCCTCGCAGCGCTGCACGTGTCACCTACAAGTTTTTGGGCTCAGGTGACCGCCGGCGAAGCTGAGGTAGCGCCTCCCGCGGGAGCGCGTGAGCCGGAGCGTTCTCACGCACAAAGTGTAAACTTACACTTTGTGCTGGAGACTGCAGCCTCCGACTTGTCGCATCGGAGGCTTCGCAGGCAGAACACCGGCAACCGCCACACCGAGCAGAGCATAATCTTTGGGTAAATAAAGACGATTAGACGCAACTTGACTTCTGCATCCAAGCGCAACACCCCTACATCACAAAGCAATATTGTAAATTATGATACTTGTTCTGATAGCTTTAGATGTCTTAATTCGTTTAAAACGACCGATGATGAATGCGAAATCAATGTGGACGGGCACAGGGCTTCTCAGGTCTGGCAGTGCGGCGACAGACAGCATTTCGTTAACTTAAACTTCTAATTCATTTTGTTAGCAAGAAAATTAGTTATTTCAATGAAATTTTTATTCATTTTCTGTGTTTATTTCCGAACTTATATGCTATGCTAATAAAATTGTTAAAAAATCAATGCAAACGTCAACAATTATTTACATATACTGTGATTTTCATACCTCACTCGACTCCTAAATACATTCCTCCATTTTCTTTTACGGATTATTTATTCATTATTAATAAGAATATACAGAAAAAATTTCCAATTTAATGTAGGAGAAAATACACCAGAGTGCGCTGAATTGCCTATTTTTGAAAAATAATCAATAATAATAATAACACGGTATGTACAGAAAAATATTTAATAAAATTTAACCTTCTGGTGCACTTTAGCTCACTTTGATGTTGCTTGTTTTACTTCAACGTCTAGGAAACGAACATCCACAACTAAAAAAATCTTAAAATGAAAGAATCTATTCATCTGTACGAGCCAACCCTAAGGTTGGCAACCCTAAGGTTGGCTCGTACAGATGAATAGATTCTTTCATTTTACCATTCTATACATCGAGCGATAAGATCATTCTAATATACTAAAAAAATCTTTTCGTTAGATTAAATGTTGAAAATTGTAGAGACATTAATAATAAATAATTTCGGCATAATTGTCGATTGAAATACATTTTTTATCTTATCTCCTGCAGGTCCGATCCGAATAAAATGTATATTATAGTATATTACGATACTAGTGGCATAAGTCATACTTTACGGTACGACGTGTATAACCGCATTAGTATCGTACGATATTTTATAGCACAGACTAGCATAAAACCACTGCCACGGCTATCCGTGGCATTAACAGTCCATTTTGGCACCGTGAGGTTAGCGTACGAGCGTAGCGAGTGTGATAATCACGGTGCCATAATTGACCGTTTATGCCACGGATAGCCGCGGCTCAAGTGTGGATTTATGCCACCCTGTGCTATAAAAATTCATGGTTTATGACATCCTTCATAATGCATTTTGTTCCATTTTTTTATTTAAAAATTGTCTGAGACACTAACGTAGTTATGGACTTATGACGTCAAATATTCATTTCAAGAAAATTTCTTTTCAACATTTGTTGAATAGACCACAAGTTGTTAATTGACAGGTGTTTGCATCAATTAATTTTTATCTACGTCAGATTGAATTGAATTTGAAATAGTACGTTAAAGAATTGATAATAAACACCCATTTTGCCGCCACAGGACTTTTGGACTAACGATTTAGGACAAATGTAAAAAGGCCTTTGAATAATAATTTTTGTACCCTAAATTAATGAGCTCATATTTAAAAAAGGTTTTTTATTTTCTACTGTAAGCTATATTATTATTTAAAAATAAATAGTAAAAAAATGAATTCATTTGAGGCTAAGTAAGTGAAGAAACACTAAAAACCATTTTTTTAAAGGAAATCTTGTTAAAAAAAATGCAATTAATTTATATTTCAATTTTGCAAAAAGTTCATTACAAAAAAGGTATTATTATATCGTTTTTGAATACTATGTCCAGTACGAGACTAATCGTTTCCTATTATCACTGTAAGAAGATTTGATTCGGTCTCGGTCTCGCTTGTAAAAGTTTTAAGACTTCAAAAACGTTGCGATTAACTTTTTTGTTAATCTGTTATATACTTTTTGGTAAAATAGTTTTGTTTAGGTATAGAAATTATGTTTTCGATTTTGTAAAGGTCAGAGAAATACGTTGTTGTATATCTTTGATTCGAGACAGTTCGTTCACTTGGTTACCACTGTGACCAGTAGATGACCTGGGTTCGCCTCAGACTATTCTGCGGTGCAACAGTCGTTTTATGCATTTATTTATTAAATAAGGATTTTCTTTTGATTTTTATGAAATTGTCAATTATGGTTGCTATAATGCGATATTATATTTAACGAAATAGAGATTTGTTGTGGGGTCATGAGACTTGAAGTTCTTTGTCGCGATTCGGACAAGTGGATATCGTGGGCTCATTTAAAACCTACATTTTAAATATGTAAATTGGGTTCCTGTAAGACCTGATATCTCAAGTGGATGCCGTGGGCTTATTGGAGACCAGTGAACTCCCGTGAGACCAGACATCTTAAGTAGATGTCGTGGGATCATTGGAGACCAGCGTTATAAAAATGCAAATTTGGTTCTCGTGAGACCTGACATCTCATGTAGATATCGTGGGCTCATTTGAGAACTATTATACTTATAAAAGATGTTTAATTTAATGTTAAAATTACTTTCATAAAATATCGTGTGTTACAACGTGCGGCGAAAATGTTTGTCATTATTAGCGCGCATAATTACAATCATTTTTATTTGCGTTGTGATAACAATATTAATGTTGTAAAGTAATTTACGTAGATTAAATGAAAGAATGTTATTTCCACATGCATATAAATTAATTGCATTTTATTTTGAAATTAACTAATGCTAGATAACTATTTAATTAACTTTCATAACTAATCAACTTACTTCACTAACTTTTTCTTAGTTTTTATTACATAACTTATCTTTTTTATCATTTTAATTTCAAAATTTTTTTTGATTTATTTCATACAAATACTAATTCATGCTGTTTTAGTTTTCAGGAATAATGGGCTGGACAACCTACGTTCAACTAAAATTGATTATTATTTTAATTATTCTAATAAATATAAATCATTCTTATATTAAAAGAACATAAATGACGCCTTGAATTTTTTCTGTAGAAACCCCCCTCCCTGAAAAACTATACCATAAAAATGGTTAAAATTCGGTGCTTTGATCAGCGCTTTATTCTATCGCAAAAAAAATTGTATATCCGAATTCATTTTTTAAGTTTATAAAAAAAAACCTGCGTCCGTCCGTATATACGTACGTACGTCCCATTCGCTCTATTTCTTACAAATCTATACGTTATACGTATTGCAATATTTATGTCAATGGATTCCTTGTCACTGCGTGATGAACTGAGTACAATAAAAAGTGGACCATTCCAATGTATTTTTTAAGTTATAGAAAAAAAACTGATGTAAAATCACGATTTGAAATGTACATGCACATGTTGAAATGCATAAAACATGTCGAAGAATAATTTTTTCGTAACTTTCTTCATAAATTTTGAAATGTAATAGAACATTCTATAGTTTCATCATATTAGATTTATTATTATTGGAATGTCTCTGCCGATTGGAAGGATAAGTGAAAGGTAAGTGGTCATTTTCTTGATGTCGCCATCTTTTTGATTTTCTGTCACCCGCCCATTTGCGCGGAGCGCGGCCTTATAAAGCTGTCTATTTTTGTACAGCCCCTATCTTGCTTCTTCAATTCTGTACTAAAACTGAAATGGAACAATTTTTTATTAAATTTAAAAAGAAATTTTTAAACAATTTATACTATTTATATAATGAAGATAAAGAGAGATGATCTTATTGTATGGTCTAGAGAGATCTAATGTTATAAGAGATTTTACTCTATTTAAGTTAACTTTAGCATATAATATTAATTATTATATATTTAAAAATATATTTTTATTATTCTTGTCAAAAAGATAGTGCAAAGTAATTTTGTTATATGTTTCAAATAGGTTAGATATTGTTATATTTTACTGCTGTTTGATAAAATTATTAATTAAATTATGAATATATTTTAAAGAATCGTTTTAAATCTAATTTTTAATGAAACGGAAAAAACCAACATCCACACAAACGTAGAGCGGCCACAGGGTAGGATTGGTTATTTTCTATACTGAAAATAGACGTTTTTAAATTTCAACTGTTTAATATTGTTTTGAACAATTTTATTATAGATTATCAATAGTACTGTTACGTACGAGCTTTCGGGCTCAGGTGACCGCTGGTGAAGCTGAGGTAGCACCTCGCGCGGGAGCGCGAAAGCCGGAGCGTTCTCAAGCACAAAGTGCAAGCTTGCACTTTGTGCTGAAGACTGCAGCCTCCGACTTATCGCATCGGAGGCTTTGCAGGCAGAACACAGATAGCTTGGCCGCTTACTCCAAGCAACAACCCACCTACATAACAGTACAATTAATTATATACACTATACAGTGTGTATATAATTAATTGTACCTACAAAGTTAACTGTTCGCGAGCGAAGCGAGCGGTTTTGGCTAGTATATATGAAATATAAACCGACATGGCTATCTTATTTAAAGAGCTCTCAATTTATTATAGAAATTTATTCCCTAATGAACATTTAATTTAAGATGACTGTAAGATATCCCGTTACGCCTAGACCAAGTTAAATCGAAACAGAACACATTTTCCCTAAGGATTTTTACACCGTATTTCCGCGCCACGAAACACAAAGCATAAATTCCACACGTTAATAAAATCGCTAATTAAACTACTATCGTATAGAGATAGTCTGGGCTAAGATAGCCGGATGCATCTCAAGGCCACAATCACACTGCCCACTTGGCCCCAAGTACTCATTGTCTTCAATTTTTTAACCTTAATCCCTTAGTCGACTCAGACCTACTTCGACCGCTCCTGTGTAACCAACGTTTGGCCGAGGGACCGTCTGTGTGCGACGGCTTACTATGCCCCTTTTTCCGTAATCCTACGCCGCGAATATCGTACGCGTCCACCCTGACTCGATAACGCTTAAATCGTACCTCAAAAACCATTTCTTTCACTTTACTCTTTCGATTAAAAAGAAAAAAGAACTCATAATATTTGACATTATTTAAAACTGAATAAAAAAAGTATGGTAACGATTCCCCGTTTAGCTTCCGAGTAATTGTAATGCAAAGTTGACTATTTTCTCTATTCTGTACGAATTCCGTGAAGAAAGATGGGGAAGTGATACGCGTAAGCAGCAACGCCATTGGTTACTCTCCGAGTCTCATATTTGCATGTTTACACGGACGTCTCACGGATACGCTTTCTTATGTGTGAGTGCGGCAGTAGTGGTCAATCTTTGATTTCATTTACTCACATGCTGAGTCCTATACTATTGAACTAATCGGATAAGAACGACTGGGGGTCATGAACTACCTTAACGTTCGCCAGACAAATAATACCGTGTCCACAAAATCTCGCGTTGAACTGCGCACGTCCCTGCGAGGGAAACTTAGATAATTAAGAGAACGACCCACTGATCTTTATCCTTTATCTGGTTGGACCTCAGGATCCTCGTAATTTAATTGGTTATAGCGTTATAGGGTTATAGGAGTCGAATGAACCACACTTGTATTTTTTCTTGATTTGAGCCGGAAACTTCGAAAAATTTCGAAAAAATCGAAAAAATTTTCAAGTCCTATAAATTTTCAAAATCTGGTGAAATGCAAACATCCATTACAGATTTTCGGTTTGGAGAGAAAAAACTTGAATTTCCTTAAAAAAAACAATCTTACCCTCCCCCGCCCTCGTAAGTAGCCGATCAAGGGGGGGGGGGAGATTCGGGGTGAGAAAACTCAGATTTCTTTAAAAAATACTATTCCTACCTTCCCCCGTCCTCGAAGGTACCCGACCAAGGGACGTTATGGTGTCATTTTCGGAAAACGATCAGGAAAAATTTCCGAGTCGAATATAAGCCACACTTGTATTTTTCCTCAGTGTGGGCCGGAAAATTGGAAAAATTTCGGAAAAATGGAAAAACTTTTCAAGCCCTGGAAATGTTCAGAATCTCATGAAATGCAAAGATCCGTTGGAGATTTTCAGTTTGGAATGTTATCAGCTCGCCGCACATAAGTGTCAGCTCGCCGCACATAAGTATCGGCTCGTCGCACATAATTGTCGACCGGTCGCACATACCCATATAGCACCCAACACTCTGGGAATATTGCTGGAATGTTGCTTTGGTAAACAAAGTAGGATAAGTTATGTTGCGGGAAGGTTACGTAACCAGCAGGCCACGGTCAGGCAACATTGCTGCGAAGGGAAATGTCCGTTTTAACATTACGTCGATTCGATCGATATTCCGTACCCATCCGTGGAAAGTAATGTTATAGTAATATTGTAGTAAGCTTATTCAACATTCCCAGAACATTAATATATTATAATTTTTTTTTTTTTTTTAATAAAAAATATCGGTTTTTGGTAATATTACAGTAATATTGCAGGAGTATTGCAAAATGCTACCGCAACATTGCCGGAATATTGAAAAGTTGGCCGGTCCGAAACTGCTGGCCACGCGCTACATTCTAGTAACATTGTGGTAAGGTTACATAACCCTCCAAGAATATTAATATATTCTGGAATTTTTTTTTTGAGTTTTGCAGAAAAATTTCATCCGAAGACAATATTACAGTAATATTGCAGGAGTATTGCAAAATACTACCGCAACATTGCCGGAATATTGAAAAGTTGACCGGTCCGAAACTGCTGGCCACGCGCTACATTCTAGTAATATTGTGGTAAGGTTACATAAACCTCCAAGAATATTAATATATTCTGGAATTTTTTTTTGAGTTTTGCAGAAAAATTTCATCCGAAGGCAATATTACAGTAATATTGCAGGAGTATTGCAAAATGCTACCGCAACATTGCCGGAATATTGAAAAGTTGGCCGGTCCGAAACTGCTGGCCACGCACTACATTCTAGTAATATTGTGGTAAGGTTACATAACCCTCCAAGAATATCAAGGGGCGCGGTAGCGCCACGATGACAAGTATAAGGTACGTGAGTACGTACGCCGCCGTCGGGCGCTAGCCAGACCCTATATACATCTCATAGGCATTGTTGGAAACTCGACTTACGGTTTTCTTCACTTTGACAGTATTATTTGTCACATAGAAATACTCAAACGAAAGCTTGAGACGAAACTAACAAAATCACATCAGGGTCACATTTTCTGAAAATGCTTCTATCAACAGATATTGTAAAGTGAAAGTTCGAGCCCCTCGACTCTCATCAAGAGAGAAGAATGAAAACTGAACAATTCTTCCGGTTACGTCAGCCCTACGTATTTCCGTAATAATATATAGCACACCATGCATCAATATAGATCTACTTTGTACATGCTGAGCAGATGCAGACGATGTTTCATGGTGAAACATTGTTTATGTTTATAATAATCAACGTAAATATTTTAATTTATAATTTAACATATTATTATAAAATATTGTGATAGTGCGAAATATATCATAAGTTTAATATTTTAAAACAGTGTCATTTAAAAACAGTGAGAAATAAGTCAATTTCGTTCATAATGATCGACATGATTAATAGTGTACTATAATTAGATTCGATAAGTATTTAGTTTTATGATTGTGATTTATTAATATACAATATAAATCAAGGTTTCGTGAACTGATACTTTGTTTAAATGTTCTCTTTTCTTTTTCAGATACTTTTGGGAGGTTATATTGCCATTGAAAAAAGTTAGAATTATAAATATTTATGATTTGCAGTATTTATTATACTGTGAAGTAAGAATATTTATTAAGTTAGCAGAATATCTGGTGCAAGCGGAAGATTTTTATTTTGATAATAAGTAATTCATCTCCTAGTGTGAAGGATTGTTTTTTATGGAGGATCGTCTCCTTATGGAGGACTATCCACCTCTTGCTGTGAATTATAGACTTTTTCTCTATCCAGATCGGATGGAATGTACCATAAAAAAGTGTTAAAAAGTGAACTTATTATAAGTGTAAAAATAAACTTATTATATGTTTTGCTTAGTTATAAAGAGAACTAGTGATGGCACACAATTTTATAAGCGAAGAATTCTTGTGACATGACAAGCTAGTGAAATTTTCATTTTTTAGTATCGAAGAAAGTTTTTAGTGTTTGCAGTGCATGTTTTTCTATCTCTATTAAGAAGTTACGCAACTTTTCATGTTATAAAGCAAAGGAATTCCTGTGAGAAGCTAGTGATGTGCAAAGGATTTTTTCAAGATTTATAATTATTACACAAGTTCAGAAGACAAGTGATTTTTTAGAAGTTTGTCCCAATTTTGAGAGAGCAAGTATACTCAGATTCCAGATGTAACGAGACTTTTTCAAGTTTCACTGGAAGGCATTATTCAACTATAAGATTATAAATAATTTTCTTGTTATGTGACAAGCTAGTGAAAGTGTTGTGCTTTTTAAGTATCATTGAAAGTTTTGTTATTATTCTATAATCAGAAGTCAAGTGGTTCCAGATGTAACGAGACTAGCAGCCTGCACCTTTTACTGTCTTATATGTAAAAATAAGTGGTTAATGAGTTTACATAAATAATAAAAATACTGGCTGATTCTACTCCAAAAGAAAATAATAAAAGGTCTCTTGAACAATTTCTGTAGATCTAATAGTTTCTGAATTAAAAATCATAAACTGTTTTTTTGTCAACTCCAAAATGATTTTTAATTCAGCAACTATTAGGTTTGAAGAAAATGTACAAGAGACCTTTTGTTATTTTCTTTTGGAGTAGAACAAGCTAGTATTTTTTTATTTATCTAACCCTACGAATCGCAATTTTAAATTTTGACGAACAGGCCAACAAAAGCAAAAGTTTTTGTTAATGAGTTTACATAAATAATAAAAATACTAGCTGATTCTACTCCAAAAGAAAGTAACAAAAGGTCTCTTGAACAATTTCTGTAGATCTAATAGTTTCTGAATTAAAAATCGTAAACTGTTTTTTTTGTCAACTCCAAAATGATTTTTAATTCAGAAACTATTAGGTTTAAAGAAAATTTACAAGAGACCTTTTGTTATTTTCTTTTGGAGTAGAATAAGACAGTATTTTTTTTATTTATCTAACCCTACGAATAACAATTTTAAATTTTGACGAACAGGCCGACAAAAGCATAAATTTTTGTTAATGAGTTTACATAAATTATAAAAATACTAGCTGATTCTACTCCAAAAGAAAATACCAAAAGGTCTCTTGAACAATTTCTGTAGATCTAATAGTTTCTGAATTAAAAATCATAAACTGTTTTTTTTGTCAACTCCAAAATGATTTTTAATTCAGAAACTATTAGGTTTAAAGAAAATGTATAAGACACCTTTTATTATTTTCTTTTGGAGTAGAATAAGCTAGTATTTTTTTTATTTATCTAACCCTACGAATAACAATTTTAAATTTTGACGAACAGGCCGACAAAAGCAAAAATTTTTGTTAATGAGTTTACATAAATTATAAAAATACTAGCTGATTCTACTCCAAAAGAAAATAACAAAAGGTCTCTTGAACAATTTCTGTAGATCTAATAGTTTCTGAATTAAAAATCATAAAATGTTTTTTTGTCAACTCCAAAATGATTTTTAATTCAGAAAATATTAGGTTTAAAGAAAATGTACAAGAGACCTTTTGTTATTTTCTTTTGGAGTAGAATAAGCTAGTATTTTTTTTATTTATCTAACCCTACGAATAACAATTTTAAATTTTGACGAACAGGCCCACAAAAGCAAACATTTTTGTTAATGAGTTTACATAAATTATAAAAATACCAGCTGATTCTACTCTAAAAGAATATAGTAAAAGGTCTCTTGAACAATTTCTGTAGATCTAATAGTTTCAGAATTAAAAATCGTAAACTGTTTTTTTTTGTCAACTCCAAAATGATTTTGGAAGAATTCTTTTGACTGGAAGGAGTTTCACTGGAGTTTCACTGAAAGGCATTATTCAACTATAAGATTATAAATAATTTTCTTGTTATGTGACAAGCTAGTGAAAGTGTTGTGCTTTTTAATTAGATAAGTATTTAGTTTTATTTTGATTTATATAAATATACAATGCAAATAATGGATTTGTGAACTGATTCTTTGTTAAAATGTTCTCTTTTATTTTTCAGGTTTAACAGGAAGGCATACAACTATCAGATTATAAACAATTTTCTTGGTATGTGAGAAGTTAGTGAAAGTGTTGTGTTCTTTTAAGTATTATTGAAAGTTTTGTTATTATTCAATAAGTTCAGAAGACAAGTGGTTCCAGATGTAACGAGACTTTTCTCAATGAAAAAGCATGTTTAATTAGTATACGGTATAAAGAGAACTTGCGAAGGCACAATTTTACAAGCAAAGAATTCTTGTGACATGACAAGCTGGTGAAATTTTCATTTTTTAGTATCGAAGAAAGTTTTTAGTGTTTGTAGTACATGTTTTTCTATTTTTATTAAGAAGTTACGCAACTGTCATGTTATATTCCTGTGAGAAGCTAGTAATGTGCAAAATATTTTTATAAGATTTATAATTATTGCACAAGTACAGAAGACAAGTGATTTAGAATTTTCACCCAATTTTGAGAGAGCAAGTACACTCAGATTCCAGATGTAACGAGACTTTTTCAGGTTTTACTGGAAGGAATACAACTATCAGATTATACAGAATTTTCTTGTTATGTGACAAGCTAGTGAAAGTGTTGTGTTTGCATCATTTATTTATCATTGAAAGTTTTTACAGATTTGCAGTGGATGTTTTCCTATTTATAATTATTCTATAAGTTCAGAAGACAAGTGGTTTAGAATTTGTTCGCAATTTGGAGAGAGCAAGTACACTCAGATTCCAGATGTAACGAGCTTTTCTCAAGGGAAAAGCATTTTTTTGTTTAGTATACGGTAACGATCAGAACTTATGAAGGCATACAACTATCAGATTTTGCAAGGAAAGAATTCTTTTGACATGACAAGCCAGTCAAATTTTCATTTTTTAGTATCGACGAAAGTTTTTACAGTATTCAATATTGAACAGCTCAAATATGGTCTAGATGATTTTCAGGGAGACCTACCTGAAAATTTAGACACTAAATTTATGATGTCAACCGTGTAAGTAGTTATGTGAAAGTCATACAGGGGATACCACAACTTTACTGACACTATTTTTTACAGGTTTTCATAAAGTTTGAATTCGATTACAGTTTTCTAAACGTTTACCAAATTAGGTGGGTTGCATTAAAAATGATAATACGTCTATCATAAAGAAACATAGGGATATTGGAAATTAACTTACATATACTTCTTTTTATTCTAAATATTATTTTCATTATTCTATAATATAGATTAAACAATTGTGAAGGATACGATGTAAACTTGTATAAATATTAAAATGCTATATCACTCATGTTCTGCATGACAATAGTATGGGTAACGTACAAATGCTTTCAAGAAAGCAGTTATCAGTTAATTAATTAGCAATAATTTTAGACGTACAGATTTCTTTGATGTATATTTGCGAAACAAATCATTATGGAACTTAACATAAAATTTAGTGTCAATAAAGGAAAAAAAACGCGCTATTCTATTTATACCTCGAGGGTGGTGTGGAAAAGATAGATTTCTTAGTGAATACTAATGATCTAAAAAACTATTTACTCTACAGATAGTGTCTAAAAAATAATTATTATTATTATTACAATAATCCATGAGCAAATGTACATTAATATTTTAAATTTATTACTTATTTAGTTGATGTTAACTATTCTTTGTAATTTACATATTATATACCTTTTAAAAGTAGTGAAATCTCTCCCCCCCCCCCCCAAACAAACCTTTTCAAGGTAAAAGGCTGGCAAGTATAAGGTCGTTTCTTCATGTAAAAATTAAAGATTAATTTTACAACTCTTGATAACCTTAATGTAAAAAAAAACTCTTAATAACACTTATGCAGACAAAACCAAACTTTTATTAACATTCATACAGACAAAATAAAAATTCTTAGAGCTTACTCTAAAATTCAACTTTAATTTTCAAACTTCGACAACTCTTATGTAGTCGAAATTATAAGTGCTGTATTCTATACAGTTATTTAATTATGGAAATTAAAGATCTTGATAACACTTATATGACAAAATACTAGTAGCTTTACTGCATACTCTTAAGACGTGTTGATATTATAATCGTCAGATCAACAAATAATATATCTTCTTTCCTCTTGTGAATAAGTGATCGAACACAAATACTGGAAGAATATGTGATACTTATAGATCAAGTTGGAAAACAAATAATTATGTTAGGATGAATGTCTTCTTTTACCTATTCAATGAGTTAATCACAATCACTCAAATCATGATGCTTATACATCAAGCTAAAAAATCCGAAACTCGCATGTATGAAAATATGAACGTGTAACCATCTTCGCGTTAAGGGTCTGTTGGATAGATTACCATTTCTTTAGTGTCACGTCTCCTTCGATTATCTATACCTTCGATTTGGCATAAATTCTCATTTTAATTTTAAGAAAAGAAAGTTATGATATCAATAAATAAATTGGCAAGTTTTTTGTTATAAAAAGTAATTGTTTTCAAATAAATAAATAACCGATTAAATTGAGGAAGGATTATAAATATATGTGTTCATATAAACACTCAATCAAATTGCAGCATGTGAAAAGGTGGATAGCCTGTGAAAAGATACAGTCGGGTACAATTAAAACTTTGAATAATTGCGACTGCTGCCACTTTCTGTACATGTAATAGAATGGTATGATGTTCTTACATGACATTATCACATGACAAATGTGCCCATAATATGCAGTAATATCATGTTTGTCTAAAATTATTATGTAATTTAACAAAATTGTTTCGCATCATGAAAACTTTTTCATTTATTTATGGAAGCTACGAGCGGATGTACAATCTACTCTACTTAGTAATTCAGTAAATGTATTGCTATCCTTATTTCATTAAAAATCTATATCCAGGACGATTATATACAATTATATATGAGATTTAAATTCTGTTGATTTACATACATTTAAAAAAACAGGAACAAATTCTATCATGTAGAACGCAATTTTTTGACGGAAAAACTTGCCGCCCCGTCCTATCATAGATAATCGATGAACCACTAAATGTCAGTGTAATTAACAATATCATAAAATTTTTAATATAGTTAATTTATCGTCCTATTATCCTATAATGCGTAATACTCAAATCATTATATTAATCTGTGAGACCAATGGCCTCAAATAATAATAAACAATGGATTTTTTTAATTAAGTAAAGATTTTAGTTAAGTAAAGATTTGGAACTAAAAGCTGTAAACTACATAAATATTAATTTAAAAGTTTTAAACTTGATTTATTTTCCAACTTGAGTCATAGAAATTTATTTTATAACATTTTTTTAATATGTAATAATAGTCACAATTATTTTTAATCAACTTCCTGCAATCTTCCGATAATACTAACAGAGGTTTGTAAAACATACATACAAATAACCAAAAATTGAGCTTAGAATGATTGCAAGATTAAGTTTGAATTCTTCAAAAATTGGTCAAGGACAGTAATAAATACATATAGAATGAAAAATCGATTCAGAGATTTTTTAACGGTGTTTCATTAACAAGTTAATTTGGTTAAGCTTGAATAATTTAAAGATGGTATACATCGTTATCTATGATAGGACGGGGCGGCAAGTTTTTCCGTCAAAAAATTGCGTTCTACATGATAGAATTTGTTCCTGTTTTTTTAAATGTATGTAAATCAACAGAATTTAAATCTCATATATAATTGTATATAATCGTCCTGGATATAGATTTTTAATGAAATAAGGATAGCAATACATTTACTAAATTACTAAGTAGAGTCGATTGTACATCCGCTCGTAGCTTCCATAAATAAATGAAAAAGTTTTCATGATGCGAAACAATTTTGTTAAATTACATAATAATTTTAGACAAACATGATATTACTGCATATTATGGGCACATTTGTCATGTGATAATGTCATGTAAGAACATCATACCATTCTATTACATGTACAGAACGTGGCAGCAGTCGCAATTATTCAAAGTTTTAATTGTACCCGACTGTATCTTTTCACAGGCTATCCATCTTTTCACATGCTGCAATTTGATTGAGTGTTTATATGAACACATATATTTATAATCCTTCCTCAATTTAATCGGTTATTTATTTATTTGAAAACAATTACTTTTTATAACAAAAAACTTGCCAATTTATTTATTGATATCATAACTTTCTTTTCTTAAAATTAAAATGAGAATTTATGCCAAATCGAAGGTATAGATAATCGAAGGAGACGTGACACTAAAGAAATGGTAATCTGTCCAACAGACCCTTAACGCGAAGATGGTTACACGTTCATATTTTCATACATGCGAGTTTCGGATTTTTTAGCTTGATGTATAAGCATCATGATTTGAGTGATTGTGATTAACTCATTGAATAGGTAAAAGAAGACATTCATCCTAACATAATTATTTGTTTTCCAACTTGATCTATAAGTATCACATATTCTTCCAGTATTTGTGTTCGATCACTTATTCACAAGAGGAAAGAAGATATATTATTTGTTGATCTGACGATTATAATATCAACACGTCTTAAGAGTATGCAGTAAAGCTACTAATATTTTGTTTAATATATTCTGGAAATTTTTTTTTGATTTTGGCAGAAAAATTTCATCCGAAGGCAATATTACAGTAATATTGCAAGAGTATTGCAAAATGCTACCGCAACATTGCCGGAATATTGAAAAGTTGACCGGTCCGAAACTGCTGGCCACGCGCTACATTCTAGTAATATTGTGGTAAGGTTACATAACTCTCCAAGAATTTTAATATATTCTGTAAATTTTTTTTTGATTTTGGCAGAAAAATTTCATCCGAAGGCAATATTAAAGTAATATTGCAGGAGTATTGCAAAATGCTACCGCAACATTGCCGGAATATTGAAAAGTTGGCCGGTCCGAAACTGCTGGCCACGCGCTACATTCTAGTAATATTGTGGTAAGGTTACATAACCCTCCAAGAATATTAATATATTCTGGAATTTTTTTTTTGAGTTTTGCAGAAAAATTTCATCCGAAGGGAATATTACAGTAATATTGCAGGAGTATTGCAAAATGCTACCGCAACATTGCCGGAATATTGAAAAGTTGGCCGGTCCGAAACTGCTGGCCACGCGCTACATTCTAGTAATATTGTGGTAAGGTTACATAACCCTCCAAGAATATTAATATATTCTGGAATTTTTTTTTTGAGTTTTGCAGAAAAATTTCATCCGAAGGGAATATTACAGTAATATTGCAGGAGTATTGCAAAATGCTACCGCAACATTGCCGGAATATTGAAAAGTTGGCCGGTCCGAAACTGCTGGCCACGCGCTACATTCTAGTAATATTGTGGTAAGGTTACATAACCCTCCAAGAATATTAATATATTCTGGAATTTTTTTTTGAGTTTTGCAGAAAAATTTCATCCGAAGGCAATATTACAGTAATATTGCAGGAGTATTGCAAAATGCTACCGCAACATTGCCGGCATCTTGAAAAGTTGGCCGGTCCGAAATTGCTGGTCATGCACTACATTCTAGTAATATTGCTAATCATTTCAACAATATCTCACAATACTACTGTAATACTATTTAGGGAACCATTTTTCTGATATAGTATATTAAAATATATTATAATATTAATATTATATATAAATATATACAACAAAAATTGTATTATTGTATTTTTTCCGTAAGTAATTTTCTATGATGATTGATAAAAGATTCCAGAAAATAATATATACTATAAAATTATACAATAACACAATAAAGATCGCAGCGAACACTTTTTAAATAGTTAATTAAACTTCTTATAATATATAGAATTCTTATCGCAATATTATTTGTCTTCTGAAAAAGGGAAAAGCAAAATTTCGAAAAATATTATGATTACTACAATTTTACTACAATACAATAGGGAGAAGCTTTCCAGTAGAAGACAATTTTCAAATACTTTATTAACATTCTCGTAACAGTTTACTATATTATTTTCTGAAACCGAGAAGAAACAGGTTCCAGAAAAATCATGGTTCTAGAAAAATTAGGCAATCTTACCTGAACGCGCTACTACGCGCAGTACCGATTTATAATACGAAGAGTTATCGCGGAACGACTAGGAAATCAAGTTAGCAGTGGGTCTCTCTCTCTCTCTTTCTCTAAGGCTCGTGATCCCCAGTGAAATATGTGGCAAACGCCTGCTCGTAGTTACTTTATATGACCGGCTCAACCATCCCAAACGCCTCTTGGGCTCCTAGTTTGGGGCGACTGTCTCTACTAGATCTCGAGGTCTTTCAAAACGATCCGATTCACCTAGTCCTCGGATCGGATTAAGGGACTGTGAGCAACATTAATTGTATACTTCGAATGCCCTTCCTGAGCGTTGCGGTAGTGTGAAGTGCGTATGCCCTCCGGTGAGCTGGGGTGGTCTAAAAAATATCAGCAACTTCGCTATTGACGATAGCGAAAGAAATGCTTACAACAGACCACAAAGCCTATTGTC
The DNA here is from genome assembly GCA_018906965.1 of Philotrypesis tridentata. Taxonomy (NCBI): domain Eukaryota; kingdom Metazoa; phylum Arthropoda; class Insecta; order Hymenoptera; family Pteromalidae; genus Philotrypesis; species Philotrypesis tridentata. Next base: position 46,202 of record JACCIB010000402.1, read on the forward strand.
AACGGGATGCCAACAGCACAGCCATCTTTCGATATTGTTCTGCCCACGCGGATTCCCTTACAGCTACCGATGATCGTCAACCGCACACGACGATTCCTGTCGTTCTCTCCAACCTCTTTGCGGCTGTACGACGCACTTTTACGTCGAAAATCCTACCGCGATAGAGAACGCATAAGGAAATACGATCATATTAAACATTTGTGTCCCGACTCGAACGAAATCATAGATGATGCATCTGTATTACGTGAGACTAGGCGTTTATGTATTATGCACGCACCATGTTGAGTGTCTCTCGCCAAGATCTCTGGAGATTTCGGGTCTCGCGGCATTATGTGATCCTCGACGATTAACAGTCGTACGGCGCTTGAATCAGGCTACGACCAGCTGACTCGTGTGTTTCTGTAACGAAACCACTAGCCGGTTAAACCTTTTTAGACCACACTCGTTATCTTCCTCCCCTTCCGAAAAATATAACAATATTAATAAAGTATTAACACATTATTACCATAAAGATTATACAGATATTAATACCATATCGTATGACCTATTAATCTCTGAAAACCAATTAAAGAAATATACAAAATACGTTATGATACTGATAAGGTTCTGGAAACATACTACAAAATTACAACAATTTAATTGACTTGTCTTCTAATAACACTTTGCAATCTTATTCAAATATTATTGCATTATTCCATAGAGAAAGAAGATCTTCTATGAAATCCAAACAGTATAATTTAGCTATATATCATTATTGTAATTATCCTGTTTGCAAGCCTACAAGCGATTATAATTAGGGCGAAAATTCTACACATAGGCTAATTTTAGAAATTTTCTGTCATATTCTGCTAACATTTGATAAGTGCCGAATGGCGCGGACTGTCCTGATCCTGTGTCGATACTCCTCGTGGAGTAATAGCTATTATTTTTGCATTAAAAGCATCTTAGGCCGCTGCACTCATGCAATCATGCAATTGCTACTCGCCTTACCAGAGAATCGATATGTATTAATATGTACAGGGCATTAATATTAGGCATTAATATGTACAGGGGTGGGCAGAGAAATAATTATACATGATTTACTTTACAAGAAAAAGAGAAGCGTTCATTTTATCCAATTGCAAGAATTTCAGTCATTACCGTGGTAGAATAGGCAACTTACTTATTCGGCTTATTCTAATAATTCTTATTAATATATTACATAAGATAGAAATTATTCAGAGAAAATCGAAAAGAAATTCAGCTATATATTATAGTTCAACTATATATTATGATTCTATAAACGTTATGCAAGTCTACCACAATGTAATTAGGGGTAAAGCTCTTCACATCAGCCAAAATTAAAATACCCTTGCGACAAAAATTTCGCAACTTTATTACAATATTATTAAAATATTTCATAGAATAAAAATTTTAATATAAAAACCCAAAAAAACATTCTAGAATTAGCTATTAATCTTACAGAATTGCGAAACATAATAATAATATTATTACAATATAATCACAACCACCAGATGTTTCGAATCTAATAACTTTGAAATATTCTAGTAATGTTATCGTAGCAATTTGTAATAATACTGCAATATTACTGCAATATTAATATTCTTGGAGGGTCATGTAACCTTACCATAATATTACTAGAATGTAGTGCGTGGCCAGCAGTTTCGGACCGGCCAACTTTTCAATATGCCGGCAATGTTGCGGTAGCATTTTGCAATACTTCTGCAATATTACTGTAATATTGCCTTCGGATGAAATTTTTCTGCCAAGATCAAAAAAAATTTCCAGAATATATTAATATTCTTCGAGGGTTATGTAACCTTACCACAATATTACTAGAATGTAGTGCGTGGCCAGCAGTTTCGAACCGGCCAACTTTTCAATATTCCGGCAATGTTGCGGTAGCATTTTGCAATACTCCTGCAATATTACTGTAATATTACCTTCGGATGAAATTTTTCTGCGAAACTCAAAAAAAGAAAATTCCAGAATATATTAATATTCTTGGAGGGTTATGAAACCTTACCATAATATTACTAGAATGTAGTGCGTGGCCAGCAGTTTCGGACCGGCCAACTTTTCAATATGCCGGCAATGTTGCGGTAGCATTTTGCAATACTTCTGCAATATTACTGTAATATTGCCTTCGGATGAAATTTTTCTGCCAAGATCAAAAAAAATTTCCAGAATATATTAATATTCTTGGTGGGTTATGTAACCTTACCACAATATTACTAGAATGTAGTGCGTGGCTAGCAGTTTCGGACCGGCCAACTTTTCAACATACTGGCAATATTGCGGTAGCATTTTACAATACTCCTGCAATATTACTGTAATATTGCCTTCGGATGAAATTTTTCTGCCAAAATCAAAAAAAATTTCCAGAATATATTAATATTCTTCGAGGGTTATGTAACCTTACCATAATGTTACTAGAATGTACTGCGTGGCCAGCAGTTTCGAACCGGCCAACTTTTCAATATTCCGGCAATGTTGCGGTAGCATTTTGCAATACTCCTGCAATATTACTGTAATATTACCTTCGGATGAAATTTTTCTGCGAAACTCAAAAAAAGAAAATTCCAGAATATATTAATATACTTGGAGGGTTATGTAACCTTACCACAATATTACTAGAATGTAGTTTGTGGCCAGCAGTTTCAGACCGGCCAACTTTTCAATATGCCGGCAATGTTGCATTAGAATTTCGCAATACTCCTGCAATATTACTGTAATATTACCTTCGGATGAAATTTTTCTGCCAAAAAAAAAAAAAATTTCCAGAATATATTAATATTCTTGGTGGGTTATGTAACCTTACCACAATATTACTAGAATGTAGTGCGTGGCTAGCAGTTTCGGACCGGCCAACTTTTCAACATACCGGCAATATTGCGGTAGCATTTTACAATACTCCTGCAATATTACTGTAATATTGCCTTCGGATGAAATTTTTCTGCCAAAATCAAAAAAAATTTCCAGAATATATTAATATTCTTCGAGGGTTATGTAACCTTACCATAATGTTACTAGAATGTACTGCGTGGCTAGCAGTTTCGGACCGGCTAACTTTTCAATATGCCGGCAATGTTGCGGTAGCATTTTGCAATACTCCTCCAATATTATTATAATATTGCCTTCGGATGAAATTTTTCTGCAAAACTCAAAAAAAAATTTACAGAATATATTAATATTCTTCGAGGGTTATGTAACCATACCACAATATTACTAGAATGTAGTTTGTGGCCAGCAGTTTCAGACCGGCCAACTTTTCAATATGCCGGCAATGTTGCATTAGAATTTCGCAATACTCGCAATATTACTGTAATATTACCTTCGGATGAAATTTTTCTGCCAAAAAAAAAAAAATTTCCAGAATATATTAATATTCTTGGTGGGTTATGTAACCTTACCACAATATTACTAGAATGTAGTGCGTGGCTAGCAGTTTCGGACCGGCCAACTTTTCAACATACCGGCAATATTGCGGTAGCATTTTACAATACTCCTGCAATATTACTGTAATATTGCCTTCGGATGAAATTTTTCTGCCAAAATCAAAAAAAATTTACAGAATATATTAATATTCTTCGAGGGTTATGTAACCATACCACAATATTACTAGAATGTAGCGCGTGGCCAGCAGTTTCGGACCGGCCAACTTTTCAATATTCCTGCAATGTTGCGGTAGCATTTTGCAATACTCCTGCAATATTATTATAATATTGCCTTCGGATGAAATTTTTCTGCAAAACTCAAAAAAAAATTTACAGAATATATTAAAATTCTTGGAGGGTTATGTAACCTTACCACAATATTACTAGAATGTAGGGCGTGGCCAGCAGTTTCGGACCGGCCAACTTTTCAATATTCCTGCAATGTTGCGGTAGCATTTTGCAATACTCCTGCAATATTATTATAATATTGCCTTCGGATGAAATTTTTCTGCGAAAATCAAAAAAAAATTTCCAGAATATATTAATATTCTTCGAGGGTTATGTAACCTTACCACAATATTACTAGAATGTAGCGCGTGGCCAGCAGTTTCGGACCGGTCAACTTTTCAATATTCCGGCAATGTTGTGGTAGCATTTTGCAATACTCCTGCAATATTACTGTAATATTGCCTTCGGATGAAATTTTTCTGCCAAAATCAAAAAAAAATTTCCAGAATATATTAATATTCTTGGAGGGTTATGTAACCTTACCACAATATTACTAGAATGTAGGGCGTGGCCAGCAGTTTCGGTCCGGCCAACTTTTCAATATTCCGGCAATGTTGCGGTAGCATTTTGCAATACCCCTGCAATATTACTGTAATATTGCCTTCGGATGAAATTTTTCTGCGAAAATCAAAAAAAAATTTCCAGAATATATTAATATTCTTCGAGGGTTATGTAACCTTACCACAATATTACTAGAATGTAGCGCGTGGCCAGCAGTTTCGGACCGGTCAACTTTTCAATATTCCGGCAATGTTGCGGTAGCATTTTGCAATACTCCTGTAATATTACTGTAATATTGCCTTCGGATGAAATTTTTCTGCCAAAATCAAAAAAAAATTTCCAGAATATATTAATATTCTTGGAGGGTTATGTAACCTTACCACAATATTACTAGAATGTAGGGCGTGGCCAGCAGTTTCGGACCGGCCAACTTTTCAATATTCCTGCAATGTTGCGGTAGCATTTTGCAATACTGCTGCAATATTATTGTAATATTGCCTTCGGATAAAATTTTTCTGCAAAACTCAAAAAAAAATTCCAGAATATATTAATATTCTTGGAGGGTTATGTAACCTTACCACAATATTACTAGAATGTAGCGCGTGGCCAGCAGTTTCGGACCGGCCAACTTTTCAATATTCCGGCAATGTTGCGGTAGCATTTTGCAATACTCCTGCAATATTACTGTATTATTACAAAAAACCGATATTTTTTATTAAAAAAAAATTTTTTTATTTTTAGTGTTCTGGGAATGTTGAATAAGCTTACTACAATATTACTATAACATTACTTTCCACGGATGTGTACGGAATATCGATCGAATCGACGTAATGTTAAAACGGACATTTCCCTTCGCAGCAATGTTGCCAGACCGTGGCCTGCTGGTTACGTAACCCTCCCGCAACATAACTTATCCTACTTTACTTACCAAAGCAACATTCCAGCAATATTCCCAGAGTATTGGGTGCTATATAGGTAAATGTCAATTTTTGTAAAAACATATTTATAGGAAGACGTCTGAGCCTAATTGTGTACTTATACAATAATAATGAAGTAATCTTTTCAATTCAGAAGCCTTATTTTTTCCGCCACATTGAATTTGCAAACACTGATTATGGATTCGTAATCAGTTCATCATTATTATTTAAAAAAAAAAAATAATATCGAAATAATCTAAAAATTTTAGGTCTTATGCCACTACATTGAATGATGTCATAGTGAATAAGAATTTAAATATCTATACATAGAATTTAAAGGTTAGGGTTCATGGACACAAAAAATTCACAAACCATATAAATGCTACGACGGTTTCCGTGTCAAAATATTAAATAAATAATATTATTTATTCGAAATTTCGTGTTTTTTGTTAAATAAACAAATAACACTATGCTAAAATAAATTTTTTTTGAAAGTTCTAACACCACTAATGGAAGGATCGAAAAATTTAACATTTAATATAACTTATCCCAATTTTTTTTATCATCGAATTAACATTTAAAATAGCGCGTGAAATAAGCATAAAAAATCGACCGTTTTGCCGTTATTGGGTTAAGACTGAAATCGATGTAACTGCTCAATTTATTTAGTATTTACTTTTATTTCTTTTTAATTTGTATTCATGCATTTAAAAATTGGTGCCTTACCTACATACGTAACGTAGCTATAAAATATGTGCAGCTTATCTACATTTTAACTGATCACGAGGACTTGTAGGTAGCGCTTAGACTATTGAGGACCTTAACAAATAACACAAGGCTTAATTATTTAATTTATACTATTATTTATGCATATAATATCATTTCCTGATGTCAGGAATCATTTATTTAATTTTCGGTATTTTAAGCTTTCGGTATTTTAACTTTCGGTATTTTGAGATTTCGGTATTTTGAACTTTCGGTATATTAAGCTTTCGGTATTTTTAAAATTCGGTATTTTAGGCTTTCGGTATTTTAAACTTTCGGTATTTTTTCATTCGGTATTTTGATCCTTCGGCAATTTGTCTTTCGGTATTTTAAACTTTCGGCAAAATGGTTTTTGGTACTATGGCTTTCGGCACTTGGACCTTTCGGCATTGTGAATGCTACCCACTGAGTTGCAAGCCTGCTTTTTACTGCGCAGATGGATCTCTGGGGCATCGGGGGAGTCGGAGCCTTTGGAACGGAATCGCAATGCGGGTAATGTAGGGATCGTTTGTATATGGATTCGTCGCTCAGGAGATCTTTTCATAGCCGGATTCTAAACCAGCGATCTCCCGCTCAAGGGATGCCAGTTGCTGTTACGTATGAAACGTGTAAATGTTGGACGGGATAGGAAAGCGTAAGAAAAAGGTAGACGACGGGACTCGAACTCGCGGACCCGAGAGCCAGAGGCCTGTGCTCTAACCACGGAGCTAACGTCTGCGATGCAATTTCATGCATCGAAGCGCGACTCCTCTTATCACTTAGCCCGTCATGTTGCACCTATGCAGGCGCCTTACGTCCGTGATAGTATGTTCGCTAATTGCTCTATTAGTTGGTTTCTATTGCTTAATAATTTTTGCAAAAATAATTTTTTTCCACTATTTTTCTTTTTAATCACTTTACTTTCACAATTTATCGAAACAATAAATGACAGCTAGTGAAGGAATTTGAAGAAAATAGTTACATATTAATGAACTATACAAAATCAGTGGAATCGGTGAATGCTACTATCCGATTGAATGATAGGCCGCTATACTCAGCAGATTCAAGGAATAAATCGAGTGACCGCTACTAAGCAGGTCTAAGGAAAAATCAGTACTAAGCAGATCTTAGGAAGGAAGAAAAATGGACTTAATTAATCAAATGATTATCTTTTTAGTTTAATTATTTTATCGTGGCTATTCTTTGATATATTTAATGAATTTTACTATAAATCAACTATTATTTTTGCAATATTTTTACGGAATAACAAACTTGTTCGATTTGTATCGAAACCACTTGTTATGTCCTGTCTACACTCAAGAGTAACAATAGAATCACGTGATAAGATCGTAAGTGTTAGTTCAGTTAGTGGCACCATCTGCTTTTCGAAGAAAAATGCGACGGATGATGTCTCAATATAATTTTATTATATGTATAAATATATTTAAAAAATTTCAAATTATTTATGTTTCTCCTTTTTTATTTATTTTTTTTTGTTTTTTCGAGTTTTCTTATTTTTTCTTAATTTTTTTATATTTTCTTTATATTTTTCTTATTGTAAGCAATTTAGGACAAATTAATACTACAATATTATATTAGTAACACTGAAATATTAGTACATAAATATTACAAATACGCACTATAATAAGCAAAACAAATATTTCTAAGAATATCTATAATTTTTTTTTGCTGAAAATTTTGTTTGTTTGTGTGTTTTAAGTCGCATCCCCTGTCGGTATTAGCGACTCTCATTCCCTGCGTATTTGCGAGTCCTCAATTAGTGTATTGAGTCCACTATTGAGAAACTTTCAAATCTGCAAGGAAACGGGGACCTACACTTTTATGTACAATGAAATATGCACGTTGTACACAGTAGAATCTGAACCACTGGAGCTCAGATGTATAGACACTTATGTAAACAAAGAGATGTCCCCAAAATCGTTAAGAGTCAGGCTTGAACCCAGGACCTCTGGATTTCTAGCCTGATACTCTACCGATTGAGCCATCGTCGCTCTTTGACTTTTGCTTTTGAAAATTAATCGATAAAAATCGACGCTTTTGAAAATTAATCGATAAAAATTAATAGTATAATAATTTCGACAGAAACGAATTACGGTGATAAAGAGCTTTTCAATTATTTTACTTCAATTTATCTACGTTTTTCTTTAAAATTATACTGGTATGTATTTCTTTCTTATAAATTATAGAATAAGAAATGTCACCATAACGGCACAATGGCATCACACAGTATCTTTAAATACGTATATATTCATGTTTTTGTTCTCATTAATTTTAACTCGTTTGATGTGATAATCATAGGCAAGAAAAATAAGAAAAATAGTCACTACAAGAAGCATCAAGCAGTATCATTTAGTTTCACGCAGCGTTCTATATAAAGATGTACATTATATTATTATTAAAAAGCAATTGCAAAAAGTATAGATAATACATAGATAATAACAGTAATCACTAGAAGTAACCGAATAATAATCTTACAGATACATGCACTTGTTTCTGTTGTCATATAAAGGAACTGTCAATTACTGATCATATTTGAATAAAATAACTCTTCTACAGAATTTTATACAATTTTTGAAATTTCTTTTCTACTTTTGTTTGCACCAGAGACAAATCAGTCTTACCTGGTCCCTCAGGTATTCTTTCTATTCTTTACGCAATGATAAACAATAAAAGAACTACTTTATATTATGAATTTTAATTATTTTAGTATTAATATTTTGTTGACAATCCTAGTCATTGTTATTTCTATAAGTGAACAATTTTTACCCACCACTTATCATGAAAACTAGACTTAGAACAACGCAGTTTGTGGGCTGCACATTTTATCTTAATAGATTATTATAGTAAACTAGTGGGGCTTTGCTCGACATCCCCCCCCCCCCAATTCCGTTTTCGTTCATATTGAAAATTACATGAACTGGTTCGACGACAAATACAAATTAACTGAAAACTATTCCTTTGACTTTAAAGGATTAGTAAATATGAAAATTACCGTCTTTCAAAAGATGAACCAGGGCATCTATTAATATATATTAATAAAAAAAGTTATTGGTACCGGTTATCGTCTTAAAATAAACCAGGACTTCTTTTGAGACAAGATATTTAAAACATTTCAATTTACATACAATGAATATTCAATATTTATTTAAGAAAAACAATTTAAAAATTTTTATTTTATATACAAAAAGAATTTTCATACTGAGAATTTTGATGATTTTATGGAGGAACATATTTTAAGGTTCTAAACCTCACATAGTTTAAAGAGAGTCCAAAATGAGAGTTCAAGGGATGTCCAAACTCAGAATTTCAGGGGTTTCCAAAGTGTGAGTGAGAAGTAGTAGAAGAGAAGTGAAAAGGTAGTGAGGGGAAGTGAGAAGGGGGTAAGAGGAAGTGAGAAGGAGAAGAGGGGAAGTTAGAAGAAGTTTAAGGAAATAGGTAGGGGGGTCAGGAAGGGTGCCTCTTGAAACGGTAGCGGCACCGGCGACATATCTTTATAATACAGGCTTTCCACTCCGAGTAAAGTTACAAAACTACAGATACACATATTGATGTTATGCTTTTGAAAATCGACGATGTATAGCATGCCACACGGTAACGCGACTCGCCCACGCTAATCATCAGAAATTCTCCCGCATAAGCGATAATTTATTTCATACAAATAAATACATTTATGACACGTGCACTATATTAGCCAATGACATAGGCTCCAGAATATCCGGCCATGCCTTTTTAATGTAAAAATGGAGTACAGCCTGATATATTACCATTTGCAGCCACTTTAAGAGATTCTGACAGGGTTAAAAGTCGTAAAAAAATCTGTTTTTGGAAAGTCTTATTCATTATTTATGCAAATATCATTATTTATGCAATCATAATGGAAATTCTCTTATTTTAAACTGCTTATTCAGGCCTCTAATTTAAGTTATCAAATACTAAAAAATATTGATTCTACGTCTCACAAATTCATTATTATTAAGACATGTTTGTTATTGAAGGTTTTTGCACCGTGCACGATTCTAAGTGTTTGAATAGGCAAAATTCTATGCTTGATACCTCATTTTACTCCTAAAATCTATTTTATATGCAGCTAAGTACTCATCGAGCGGAATGTTAGATCCTCTAGCTATTCGCGTGTATCTCTTTTCAATGCTACTTTTAAATAATGCTATGTCAATATTAATGTACAGCGATTTTACATCTAGGCTTACAATACAATGGTCCGTCGGAACATGTACATGTTTTATATTTTCGATTACGTCATAACTATTTTTACATAGGATTTTGGCCAATCCTGATCCAAATTGTTTGTAGAATTTTGAATAATGTTTTTGAGAAAAAGTATATAGATGATCCTATTGTTGAAATAATAGGTTGCAATGGATAATCTTTTATGTGGATTTTTGGTAATCCATATGTTTTTATAAATGGGTAAAATCGTATCCGTTTGAGTAAGTTTTTGCCTACTATATTTTTTGCCAAGAAAACCATTATCATTCCAAACATTTAGAACGCTTTTTACCTTTGCCTGTAGTTTTGACAGCGGATTTTTCTTAATCGTTGTGTAAGTATCTCTATCTGCTAGAAGGGTCTCCATTTTTCCGATATAATCACTCTTGTACATTGCAACCGCAGTGTTACCCTTGTCCGCAAAGGTAATCGTAATGTCTTTGCGACTCTTAATGAAATCGTTTGTTTTTGTTAATTTGTGTTCAAAGTTTCTTTCTTCTATTGTTCTGTGTCTAATTTTGTTGTGAAAATGTCCGATAAATTTAACAATGTACTTTGCGATGTAGCAATAATTATTGCTGCGTCGTGAATATTATTGCACGGCCAGCTGACTCACTTTCGGCCAGCTGACAGCTCCTGGAGTGGAGCCAACGCTCAATGGCGCTCGCAAGAGGTCCCTCTGACCGACCGCGTGCGGAGCGCAGGATGTGATGTCTCGAGTCACACCTGCGCAGCGTGCTGGTGCTCGGGAGGGAGCGCGGCGGGAAGCGAGGTAGTGGCGCGCGCACGCGGTCACATACATGTGAGTGTGTTTGTGAGAGAGAGAGGGAGTTGGCGCGCGAGAGAGAGAAAGTATTGAGATAGAGGGAACGATTGCTTGAGCGTATTCGTGCGAGTGAAAGAGAGAGAAAGAGAGCGTGTGAGAGTGAGTTGAGTTGTTTGTTCATAAAAATAGACTAAGGATTTGGTGTCCATTTTAGTCTCTTACAGTCGGTGTTACAGTAGAGGAGTAGATCGTTGCCAGCTTTGGCGATGGGCAAGCATGCCCTTATATATATATATATATATATATATATGTATTAAAGTAAAAATATAAAAACATAACGTAAGAAACAGATAAAAAATAGTATACAAAAATAAATTAATATGTACAAACATAAACAAATGCTGCGACGCTAATTCGCAAATATACATAGATTACACCGGCACACAAAAAAAAAAGTCTGAGTCGTTTTGACCGGACCCATATATACTTATGTATTTTGACGCGCTGAATCCGAATCTGATATCAGTTTTGTCCATACACCCCCAAAATTTTGAGTAAATTGCGAAAAACCGTTAAAAATCAGTAAAAATCGTGAAAAATCGCACTTTTAGACGTTGGTAAACGTTGGAAAATTTTTTTATGAGTGTGTTATACATGACTTTAGTGTATATCTACCCGCTGAACCCAAATCTTGTACCAGTTTTGGCCGTACACCCCAAAAATTTTGAATAAATTGAAAAAAACCATGAACAATCGTGAAAAAACGGTAAAAATCGTGAAAAATCACATTTTTAGATGTTGGTAGATGTTAGAAAAATTTTCTTGTAGTCTATTATACATGATTTTCGTGTATTCTTACGCGTAGAATCTGAATACGACGTTTGTTTTACTCTAGCACTCCAAAATTTTGAATAAATTGCGAAAAAACGGGAAAAATCGTGGAAAATCGTAAAAAAAACCCATTTTTAGACGTTTGTAGATGTTAGAAATCTTTTTTAGTAGTGTATTATATATGATTTTTGTGTATTTTTGGGCGTAGAATCTGAATACGATGTTTGTTTTACTCTAGCACCCCAAACATTTTGAGTAAATTGCAAAAAAACGGGAAAAATTAGTAGAAATCGTGAAAAATTGATAGAAATCGTGAAAAATTTGTAGAAATCGTAAAAAATCGTATTATTAGATGATTGTAGGTGTTAGAAAGTTTTCATATTAGTGTGTTATTACACATGATTTGTGATGTATAGTGTATTTCGATGAACTAGAAATATATAAGAAATTCTGCTTTTACACTGTTCTTCTTTTGTAGCGGACTCGTTTTTCATCAAATGACCTGTGTAATGGATTTCTCTTTCTCTTTCTGCTGTCCTCTCTTCTGTCTCTCTTTAACATCCAGCAAAAATCAGCCATGATATTTATATCCCATCTTCCTTGATATCGAATCTCCATTTCACTTATGTCTTGATGGAATCGTTCACCTTGCTCTTCACTATAATCTCCTAAATTTGCGGGAAAGTAGTCGATGTGAGAGTGTAAGAAGTGTAATTTTAGGTTCATCAAACAACCCAAGTTTTTGTAATTTTTTAGTAACTCTTCGACTATCTTCTTGTAATCCTTACTTTTTATATTTCCTAAAAAGTTTTGAGAAACATTTTTAAAACTTTGCCAGGCTGCTTTCTCAGTGTCGTCCATGGTTGTAATAAAATGGTCATCTTCAAAAAGTCGACGAATTTGTGGACCATCAAAAATACCCTCTTTTAACTTGGCATCACTTATTCCAGGAAACTTTTCCTGTAAGTAATGAAAGCAGTCTTGTTCTTTGTTCAAAGCTTTAACATACTGTTTCATAAGACCTAATTTAATATGCAGTGGTGGTAGCAGATACTTTGAAGGTTCTATTAATGGCGTGCATACAATGTTCTTTGATCCTGGAATTAAGTTAGTTCTCTTTTCCCATTCTCTCTTAACGTAGTGATTTACTCTGTCTCTACTGTCCCACAAGCATAAAAAACAGGGATATTTTGTAAAACCAGATTGCTGACCTAAGAGTATAGTAGCAATTTTCAGATCGCCACAGATTTGCCATTGATGTTGTGAGTACTTTATATTATCCAATACTATCTTCAAGTTTTCATAAGTTTCTTTTAGCTTTGTTGAGTTAGCTATTGGAATTGGTGCGAATGTATTACCATTGTGGAGAAGAACGGCTTTCAGACTTCGTTTCGATGAATCAATAAAGAGTCTCCATTCTTCATCTTTGTATATGTTTGGTTTTAATTCATCCACCAATCCTTTAACATCCGAACAGTGTGTCAGTGAATTTTCTGTATCTTTTGTAAAAAATTTCCTAAACTTCTTCTCCCTATCACGATAAAAGTAAGAAGTTGTTCCTTTTGCCAACAAGTTTTTCTTCTTGAGTGTTGCCGCTAAATATTCTGCTCCGTCTTTAGGTAAACCTAGATCTCTTATAAGATCATTCAATTCTTCTTGAGTAAAGGATTGAGGAGCTTTTATCTGATCAGCTGGCAGGTATTCATCTTCATCAGTATTTTCGTTATCCGAGGATTCATCAACTTCCATCATTTTTTCCTCACTATAAAAGTCCACATCCATGGCTGTAGAATGTACTGCCTTACCTAATAGTATCCCTTTTATTGGTCGTACGACCGAAGAAACGTAGGCATACGAAATTTTAGCTTTAGTCGCAGATGTGTAACCGGCGGTATCCGTCATACAAAAGTAACAATCATCTCCAGAGGATGGTGTAGACCAGATCATAGGTTTCGTAAAAAGTAAATGCTTGGTTTCTTTGGTCTTTTCCCACTTACGTAACATTTTATCGCAACGACCACAAACTTTGTTTGGTACATAGCCTTCCTCTTGATGTGTAACGTTTATATCAAAGCATTTAGTATAAATCAATTTCAATTAGATGTGATAATTGCAATCGCTGCAGATATCAGGTAAATCATCGATAAAGAGTGAGAACAGTAACGGACTCAGCAATGCGTCTTGCGGGACGCCTAATGTTCGAATAAGCGGTCTTGACAAGTTTCCCGAAGCGTCAGCAACGACTTGCGGTCTGCTGGGCAAATAGGAGCAATGGGTTAAGCAGATTTTTCGCCTCGATGTAATCGGACATCTGCCGAAGGGCGATGGCCTCGAAGATCTTAGCGGGTGCCGGCAAGATGCTGATGGGCCTCAGATCCTTTGCACGCGCTGGATCGCTCACCTTCGGTATTGGCGTCACACGTGCCTTTTTCCAAGGATCCGGGAAGATCCCTGATTGAAAAGATGCGTCAAAAATATACATGAGTACCGGCGCTATGGTGTATGAGCAGTCCCGGAGAAATCGCAATTGTATCCCGTTAAGGCCTATTGCATTCGAGCGAAAAGTGCTGAGCGCAGAGAGAATTTCGGCAAAGCTTACGTGTCCAAAATAAAAGCGGTTATCCGAAGAAATCCTGACGGTCGGCTGCAAATCGTGTAGAGCAGCAGGTGTACTCAGACCGGCAAAGAACTGATTGAGTTCGTCCAGCGGGACAGGAGGCTGGGAAGCGGATACGTCGTTACCTCTTACCCCAAGCTCGTTGACAATCTTCCATGTTTCCTTGCTGCTCCGGCAACCAGCTAACCGCTTACAATAGTATTGGATAGACGCTTTTATAAACTCTGACCGAATTCGATTACGCAGGTCCTTATAATGTCTCCTATTGATATCGCTCTTATTCCTCTTGAATCTGGCCCAGGCTTTATTGCGCTCGTTCCTGAGAGTGCGAAGCTCTGTAATAAGCCATGGCTGCGGTTGCCATTTAGGTACAAAAGTGCGCATAGGGGCGTGTTTGTCATATAATTTTAATATGATTTCGGAAAATCTATCGACCATATCATTAACGCAAATCTGTGAGGTTACCGGAAACCAGTCCAATTGGCGTAGGTCGTCGCGTGAAAACTCCTTCGCGTGATGGCCCTGGGACGAGCGCTCGAGACGAATAAGTTCGAAAGAGTAACGAAAATTGCGTCATGGGCGGAGATCCACGGTTGGCTAATCTGCTTGTAGTCTGTAGGCGTAACTTAGATCGGAATACAAATGTAGTCTATGGTAGACTCTGATTTGTCTGACATAGCATTATTTAAAAGTAGCATTGAAAAGAGATACACGCGAATAGCTACAGGATCTAACATTCCGCTCCATGAGTACTTAGCTGCATGTGAGTTACTTACGAATAACACGTTCTTTCAATTAAACAATAAATTTTACAAACAACTTTTTGGTACTCCAATGAGGGCTCTCAGATCTCGGGATTATTCGCTGATTTAGTTATGGATGATCTCGAAACGGACTGCATCTCAAAAATTTTATTTAAACCCATATTTTTTTACCGTTATGTGGACGATATTATTACATGCATCCCAAAAATAAAGGTTAATGAAACACTTAATATATATAATTCGTACAATAGTCGTTTACAATTTACACATAAAATTGAAAGAAATAACTCCATAAGTTTCTTAGATGTTTTGTTGATAAAGAATACAGGAATCTCAAAAATGAATCTCAAAAATACATGAATCTCAAAAAATCACCATGGTGCACAATCTTATTGATAAAGCTACTAAAATGTCGGACACATGTTTTCGTAAGAAAAACATCAATATTGTAAAAAAATTATTAGCTGACAATAATTATCCTGTCAACTTTACGAATAGATATATAAAAAACGGATTGACAAAATAAATTTGAGTGCACGTTATGAACGTTGCAATAATGACACAAATATCCGAAACATTGTTGCTCTGCCCTATGTTAAAGGGTTTTACGAATAGATGCAACATTCTTTAAAAGAAAAATATATTACAACTGTACCCAAAATACACAATCGTATGTGCAACATTACAATTAAAGGAAAAGAGAAATACAGTTGCAATAGAATGTTGTATATAAGCTGCAATGTAATGATTGTACGGCTACATACGTGGGCCAAACCAAGAGAACTGTTTGTACACGTATTGAGGAACCTAAAAAATAAAAAAATAACGTCATAAATGAAAACAATAGTAATTCAACCACAGTTTCAATTTTGATAAAATAGATATAAAATATAAAGAATTGTATATTACACAACTACGGGCGAAAGTTGACTTTTTCAAGCGAGGATGATGAGCGAACGGGGAGTCGAGGGCACCGTAGGCGCCCGATATGGACCCAAGTGCTCAAATCATCATCCGAGTCTGAAAAAGTCATTCGCCCCTTGTTGTATACCGTGATTTCTATAATTAGTGTATCTAAGGGCTGTTTTATGCAACAACCAAAGCTCTTGGACATCGGCTATATCACAACCTATTTATGCATATATTTTAAATTTATTATATATATATATATATATATATATATATTAAAAATTTTGACATTTTTGGAAATTTTGAAATTTTTGAAATTTTATTATTTATATATTTATGGATATGGTGTCTTATTTTTATTATATGTATGTGTGGATGTATACACATGTATATCTCGCAGCGGGAGGTAAATATTTTTACCTCTCGCTCCGACACTGCAAAGAAAAACTCAACTTTCCACGAAGTATTGAGGCAGCGAAAAGGGCCTTTGGATGCACGTGTTATGATGAGTAATTTCAACAAAAGGCTTATTTCAGAAATGTTACATAATCGGAAGACACACAAAAACTCAACAACGTGTACGCACACTTATTACACCGTTTGTAAAACCAAACGATTTATAGGCGACTCTAAAACTTGTACATATGCGTGAGGGCAACTAACGTGACGTCACTTGTAAACAGACCGCTCGAAAATTAGCGAGACTCCTCGTTGATATAAAAGCGCTGGCTACACCTATTGTTTCCTTATTATCGAAACAGTAGTTGAGGAAGTCAGAACAATAACAGTGTCCATCTCCTTGCTTCTCGCTTCTCCTTCCCCCGCTTGAGATTGGCCAGGGGGGAAGAGAACAATCGATTCTATCGGCTGTTGTACTCCTCTACATGTAAGTCGTCATTAGTCACATATAGTAATATTTTTATTGTGCGCATCTATTTAGTTATTCGAATAAACTAGACAGTTTTCCTGAAGAGGGTGACAGTGATCCATCGGAGAGGGTCGCTGGAACGCTCGTGATAGCAGAGGCATGCTACTGTTCCTACCACTACTACCAGCAGAAATGATGCGGATATACTGTAGCCGAATAAGGATAATCTGCTGCTTAACTTGCGTAACTCGAATGATGTCGCCCTCCGTGTTGCTATATCTCTTGCTCGATCCACAATTTCATGGACGGCTACCGTGGTTATTACGCTTACTAAGTTCATTCCGTGCTATGGCTTCACGTGACTGGCTGCTTTTCTCTCCATTGTTTCTCGCAGCTCTTGTTCGGCTCCTGCTGACTCATTTAAGTTCTTGATGATCCTTGAAAGTGCAGTTTTATGGTTTTGTATTGCGACACATGTAGGAAGGCGGGTATGGTTTGTGATGCTGTGAAGCGGGTGCTTATTGTATGCGCTGAACATCCTGGTCGCAGTTCAATGATTCCGACTCCCACGATGTCGTCAGTTAGCTATTCCGAGCGTGTGCAAGTACAAAAGATTTTTTGTACTTGCGCCTCTTGTTGAAAATAGCCATGTGTTGGCGCACGTCACATAAGGACGAATCCTCAATCCATTTGCCTGTCGCGATCTTTACATCACACGATGCGGTATAGTATTATCGGCATCTTGTCGCTGGGTATGGGGAATCTCACCTTCGTTATGGATCTATTTACCAAGGTCATGGCCTGAATGAAAGCGTCCGGCGAAATTAGTTACTGGTGTATCGCGCCGTTTTTCGAAAAAAGGATATCATGTAGGAAGGTATCAGCATCTTCCTTCAACTGATTGACACTGAACCTGGCGCTAACCAGGGCATTGAGGACTCCGATTTTATGGTTGGTTGCTTTTTATTCACTAGGACATCGGTCGTCGCGACCAATCGCGTAAACCACTCGTTCAATCGAGATAGCTCGCGCTGGATTATCCACATTTGATCGGCCAACAGGGACGCGGTCTCATGGGTATCGCTCGCTAGAGCTTTGATTGATAAAAGGAGTCGCTGCCCCTACTTCTAGCACGACTGTCTCATTTTCGCAACGCGACCCGCACGCGCTCATGATCTGGCCGATGCTAATCTCGATTTCTATCGTTGTCTCGAAGAACGGGTGAGGATCGGTCTTCCGGACGACTTCTTTCCGGCGCTAGATGTAACGGCCTGGGTGAGCTCCGGTTTCCTCGGCCGGGCTTTCCTCGATCTGCTTGTCAGCTACCTGGTAAAGTGTTTCACAAGCTGCATTTTTGACTATATTCAAAAACTTGTAGCTCCTCAAAAAAGCGGTTTTCAATAAAAAAAGTTTGGAACACTTAATTTTTAGAAAATTTTCTCAGCTTTTAAAAAAAACCGTTGCTAACTGAGGAACAGTATGCTTTTTCAAAGAAAATGGGTTTTTTAACTGTTTAATATTGCAAATTATTGTGAATAAAAAAAATATACAATTGATTTTGAGTTACAAAAAACTAACAGGACCAGTTAAAACATAGGAAACTCTTAGATTTTTAGAGTAATTTGTTCACTCTAAGGTAGATCAAATCCGCAATAATATGAATTTCACTCTAAACAAGTGTGCATAATCACTCTATTAGAGCTAAATTCAAAAGTTAATTTGATTCACTCTGGAATTTCAGAGTAATTCGTTCAGTCTAAGAATATTGATTTTTTTGCCCGAAGTTAGAGTCAATTGTCAATGAGAGTAAAAAATGGAGTGAGAGTGAAACTTATGTCTATAATTGTGAATAAAAAATTCACTCCGTACAATGGCAATCTCTATACTAACTAAAATATCACTCTAAGTAGGAGTAAATTACAACTCTTGTTTTCAGTAAACTAAAAATTAAGTTCAAAACTAAGTTCAATTAACATCGCTCATCTACGTGAATAGTCTATCGTCTAAGAGGAAAATGGATTAAATACATAAAATTGAAAAATGAATTAATCAAATAATTACGGCAGTGGCACTTCTATAAAAATGATAAAAAATTTAATATTGACCAACTAGAATGACCTGCGCTCCGCTTGCAGGCAGATCTTTTCTGATATAATATTTGGTTATACATGAGCAAAAATCAAATCACATGGTCAAAGTGTATGTATGACATCTTGTGACAGTCATCGTAGTGAAAAACTTGTATTCACACTTTTTTTACTTTCAACATAAAAATGTAATATTCTCCCACTTAATTTTTCAATATAAAATAAAATGCCCAATCAAAATTAGATTATAGATATAAACTTTGAGCTAGTTAAAAATTTACACATATTTAGACACATGTTCACAACATGGGCCAATCAGATACAGTCTTATACGGGGAAAAGTAATAATTATTTACTCCTTTGTCTACCCTTGCCTCGAGCAGAATTTTTAAATATAGTCTTTTTCAATTTCTGTCTACGTCGTTTCGAAAGAACATAAAACATACATTGAATGTATGGAATATTTAATTTTTTTTAAATATCTTATTATTAATATATTTAGTTCTGAAAATCGTGTAAAATTATTTCCATTTATACGGAGAGAGATAATATGCAGGTGAGTCATCGCGGGCAAGCGTTAAGACCGAGAGTATGGAAGAAAGTGTGCAAGGAGAGTAAGGTTATGACCGTGAGACTGAGAGTAGCCGTGGACTGGAAGCGGGAGCATCAGACTGCGGATATAAGAGTGTGGGACACATCGTAGAATAGGAGCGTGACAGAGAATCCAAAAGGCGACGCGAAGTGGAGATGAAGAAACACCTGCAAAATTTTTGTGCTTGACGGCGGCCATCCTGGGTATCATACTGTGTATGTGCATGCGTGGGTATGAGAATATGTGCAGGTGAGCGGATATGGATGTATGTGCGGGTGTGAGTATGTCTATCTGTGCGAATATATATGTCGGTGTATTGGTGGGGGAGAGGTGTAAGGATATGATTGCTATGAATATATATATATATATTGTGACGGTCTATCGTCAGCCCATGCTCACCTGGACACCACCGGAGCCATTCCGAGCAAAAGGGATAAAACTAATACCCGGTGATATTTACAGGCACGAGAAAGAGACAGCAAACAGCCAGTGAGAGCAAGAGAGATAGAGAGAGTGAGAACCACGAGCAGCACCGACCGAACAGGCGAGAACATCAAGCAGCGCCGCACGAGCCAGCGAGAACACGAGCAGCGCCACGCGAGAGCGAGCGAGAGAGATAGCGGCAGCAGCTGAGAGCACAGCAAGCGAAGTCACGAGGCGTACGAGCGCGAGCAGCCGCAGGCATGTTGGCAAGCGCAGAATGAGAATGCAAGCGTAAGAGTGGAGGCATGCGACGAGCCTCGGGAGCTATTGGCAATATGAGGAGGGCTGCAGCTCCGTCCACAGCCTGTGAAGCGAGATCGCGAGATGTACAACGAGAGAAAATAGGAAGATAATGTAGAAGTACAGTCAGAGAAGAGACACGTGCAGTAACAGCCAGACCAAGGGGAATGAGTCGATTCGAATTTTGCGCGCGGGCAAACTATTTGTAAGAAGGCGCGAGCGAGTGAGCGAGCATGCGATATAACATGCAAAAATCGTGTAAATGCGTGATTGGTAAGAATGAGAGATCTACAAGAAAGTCAATGTGTGCGAGCGAGATAGCGAAAGAGGCCGCGGCCGCGAGGAAACCGGCCGCAACAAACAGCGACAGTATTCCCTTGGACAGCGAGAATCACGTACGACCATAGCAGCACCTCCAAGATTCCCTCCGTAGCAAATACGTTAGCTCTCCAGCAATTTCTGCACGTTGAGAGATAAGTCGCGAGAGTTTGCGTCGCGCGAATTTCAGGGCACGAGGCATCACCGAACGTGGGGAAGAGAAGGTTAAGAAACAGCCAGGTAGACAATTTTGCGTATAATTTGTGAGTGCGCGCTCGCGAATTACGGCCGGTCGACAGTCACTCCGCTATTCGGTTTTTATGTCCAAATAAATGCCAGGCAGTTAAAAGCTAATCATGTGTAAGTTATTTCGCGTATATTCCCTATCCCCCTTTTTCTGGGCGAGAGAAAAGTAAAAATTTGATCTATTACAGATTTAAATACTAATAATAACTTCATTATTTTTGGAAAAGATATTTTCTACTGTAGATTGTCCAGCTACATCTCTCGCAACAATATTTAACAATGCCACTTTCTCCATAGGAAACATCAATTGCTGATTGATGAGCCATTGGATTGAGGCGAAAAAGCAGTTGTTTCAATTTTTGAAAATTTAAATCGTTTCGCTACCGCTTTCAAAAGTTTACTAGTAAAATTTGCACGCCTATCTGTTAAAACTATTTTAGGAGAACTAAAAATACAAATAAATCTTTTAATAAATGCATCCGCGACAGTTTCTGCAGTTTGATCCTGTAACGGAACTACCACCAAATATTTAGAGAGTAAATCTTGAATAGTTAAAATATATTTATTATTATTTTTAGTTATATTTAGAGGACCAACAATATCCATTGCTACCTTGTCAAATGTTTTAATTGGTGTATCTGTAATCACCATTGGTTGCCTAGATTTTACTCTTTTCAACTTATTTCTTTGACAATCATCGCAATTTTTTATTCTATTTTCAATATCAGTTTTTAAATTTTCCCAAAAATATTTACTCCTTATTCTATTGTACGTTCTGTTTACACCTGAATGACCCCCAATAGTACTAGAATCATTTTCTTGAAATATTTTATCTCTATGATATATATCGACATATTCTATATAATTTAAACAAATAATTATTTTAATCTCACTATTTTTAAAAACTTCAAATAAAATGTCTTCAATATCAATCCAATTTAAATTAATTATTTGCAAATCTTTAGATATACTGAAACTATATATTTGATTATTTAACATAATTTGTTTTCATGAACTAAAAATTTTATAAATATTATTTTTAAGAATTATTGCTGATTGACCTACATCTATGCATAATACAAATACTTTATATATATTTAAATTTATGATTTCAATATCATTCACAATTCCCTTGAAAGTAATATTAAGTTTGTCTATAAATCTACTGGTATTTCTATCTAATGCTTGTTTATTTTTATCTATAAAATGTACTAAATTATCTTTCCTAAATTCTATAGATTTTTTTGTAAATACAATACTTTCACATTTATTTTTACTTTGATATAATTTTTCTTGATCATTAAATATTGTACTTTTAACCTTATTTCGTCTACTATATTTTCTTAGCTTTTGTCGGAAGCTCAGCGTCAGCTGAGCTCTTACTTTTGAAAGTGTAACAATTAACGAAACTCATGCATTGACATAATCAATGCTGTCATTTGAATTTTGAAATGACTGTTTCTTGTTTCAAAATAAATAACGTCATAAGACGTTACATATAATTAAATATTTTGTCATCTAGTTGAGTACACTGATATTCTGTAATTCATCGATTATCTATGATAGGACGGGACGGCAAGTTTTTCCATAAAACAATTGCGTTCTACATGCTAGAATTTGTTCCAGTTTTATTAAAAAAAATCTGGGATCGATTTTTTATATGAACAGAATATTTAAATCTCATATTTCATTGTAGATAATCATCCTTGACATATATGCTATAGATTTAATTAAATTAGGAAATAGTAACTTATTTTCCGAATTACTAACTAGAGTAGATTGTACATTCGCTTGTTGCTTCCATACATAACAACAGGATAAGGAAATAATAGACATTAATTAGTTTAAAAATTATGATTTTTCATGATGCGAGACAATTCCGTTATATTACATGATAAATTTGGACAAACACATGATATTATGACACATTATGAGCACATTTATCGTGTGATAATATATCATATCAGAACATAATAAGATTTAATCACATGTACAATCGGTAACAATTGAAACTTGGAATAATCCCGAAATGGCTCCATGTTATGCGAATGTTTGGGACCGGGCCCGCAACGCCCCATTTGCCGTTCAGGCTATCTACGTTTCACATGCTTTGTTCGAGTGTTTATATGAATACGTACATATTTATAATCCTTCCTCAATTTAAACGGTTATTTATTTATTTCAAAACGATTAATTTTTATAAACACAAACTTGCCAATTTATTTATTGATATCATAACTTTCTTTTCTTAAAATTAAAATGGGAATTTTTATAAAATCGAAGGTATAGATAAAATCGAAGGAGACGATAATGCGAAGATGGTATTACACGTTCATATTCTCATCCATGAGAGTTTCGGATTATTTAGCTTAAGGTATAAGCATCATGATTTGAGTGCTGGTGATTAACTCATTTACGAGGTTCGAAGACATGCGTCCTAACATAATTATTTGTCTTCAAACTTGATCTATAAGCATCATCTATTCTTCCAGTATTTGTGTTGCAATCAGTTATTCACAAGGGGAACGAAGATATATTATTTGTTGATCTGATGACTTTATTATCAACATCTCTTAACAGCATGCAGTGAAGCTGCTAGTATTTTGTCTAAATAAGTGTTATCAAGATCTTTAATTTACTTAATTTAATAACTGTATAGGATAAAGCACATATAATTTCGGCCACATTAGAGTTGTCGAAGTTTGAAAATTAAAGTTTAATTTTAGAGTAAGCTCTTAGAATTTTTTTTTTTTCAGTATGAGTGTTAATGAGAGTTTGGTTTTGTCTGCATAATAGTGTTATCAAGAATTCAAATTTTTGTTACATTAAGATTATCAAGAGTTGTAAAATTAATTTTTAATTTTTACAGGAAGAAACAACCTTATACTTGCCAGCCTTTTACCTTGAAAAGGTTTGTTTGGGGGGGGGGGGCAGATTTCACTACTTTTAAAAGGTATATAATATGTAAATTACAAAGAATAGTAAACATCAACTAAATAAGGAATAAATTTAAAATATTAATGTACATATGCTCAGAGATTATTGTAATAATAATTATTTTTTAGGCACAATTAATCTGTAGAGCAAATAGATTTTTTAGATCATTATTATTCACAAAGAAATCTATCTTTTGCATACCACCTTCGAGGTAAATGAAATAGCGCGTTTTTTTTCCTTTATTGACACTAAATTTTATGCTAAGTTCCATAATTATTTGTCTCGCAAATATACATCAAAGAAATCTGTACGTATAAAATTATTGCTAATTAATTAACTGATAACTACTTGCTTGAAAGCATTTGTACGTTACGTATACTATCGACATGCAGAAAATGAGTGATGTAGCATTTAAATATTTATACAAGTTCACATCATATGCTTCACAATTGTTTTATCTATATTATAGTATTATGAATAATATTTAGTAAAAAAAGAAGTATATGTAAGTTAGTTTCCAATATCCCTATGATTCCTTATGATATACGTATTATTATTTTTAATGCAAAAGACCTAATTCGGTAAATGTTTAGAAAATTGGAATCGAATTTAAACTTTATGAAAACTTGTAAAAAATAATGTCAATAAAGTTGTGGTATCCCCTGTAGGCCTAATCCACAAAATTGACACAAAACTTTATTCTATTTAACATAATTATTTACTTGATACCGATAGTATGAAAAAGTAAAGATCATTTTATGAAAAATAAATTTTTGGTTGATACGATAAACTTAAAATTTCTCATGATTTCCCTCTAATTAGTACGTTTAATGAAAACATAGTTATTTTCAATTTTCAGAATGCCCGAAGTACAGGCAGTTTTCAGAATATGGGTTGAGCGTCCCTTTTCTCAATGGAAATACATGTTTTGATTTGTAAAAGGTAAAAAGACCATACAAGTGGTTTAGCCCACAGCTTAGAGAGATAGTATAAAAATTTTGAAGATGATATAGCTGATTAGTATTAAGATAATCGGAGATGAGAAATTTCAAAATTAAAAAATTCATATTTTGCTTAGCCGTATCAACTTGAATATTCTCATACTATCCCTCTAAGTGACAGGCTTTAAACTCATTAGTTTTCATTACCTTTTACAAAGCAAAACATGCATTTCCCTTGGGAAAAGACTCGTTACATGCAAGTTTTGGAAACTGAGTGTACATGTTGCTCTCTCAAAATTGAGAATAACTAATTTTTCATTAAGCAAATTAATCAGAGGGATAGCATAAGAAATTTCAAGTTAATCGTCTAGACCAATTTTATTCCATTTTGAATGCCATAAATGATAATTATTTTGACATTGGTCTATGTGATAAACTTAAACTTTCACATGCTATCCTTGCGATGGATTTCTAGATAGAACATAAGATTTTCTCAATTTGAAAGGAGTACAATAAAGTATACTCATTTTCTAGATCATGGATGTAACGAGCCTTTTCCCAAGGGAAAAGCATATAAGTTGTCAAGCCAGTCACTTAGAGGGATATTATAAAAATTTTCAAGTTGATACGACTCAGCAGTTTTTAATTATTGAATTTTGAAATTTCTAGTCTCTGAGTATCTCAATACTGCTCAACTATACTATCGTCAAAATTGTTATACTATCTCTCTAAGCAGTGGGCTTGAAAACTTGAATGATCTTTTTATCTTTTAGAAAGCAAAACATACATTTCGAATGGGAAAAGAGATGCTCAATCCACATTCTGGAAACTGCCTGTACTCCGGGCACTCTGAAAATAACCATTTTTTCATTAAGCAAATCAATCAGAGGGATAGCATATGGAATTTCAAGTTAATCGTCTAGACCAATTTTAAGCTGTTCAATTTTGAATGCCTTAAATCATAATTATTTTGAAATTGGTCTAGAAGATTAACTTAAAATTTCATATGCTATCCCTCTGATTGATTTGCTTAATGAAAATCTAGTTATTTTCAATTTTCAGTGTGCCCTGAGTACAGGCAGTTTCCAGAATATGGGTTGAGCGTCTCTTTTCCCAATAGAAATGCATGTTCTGATTTCTAAAAGGTAAAAAGACCATACAAGTGGTTTAGCCCACAGCTTAGAGAGATAGTATAGGAATTTTGAAGATGGTATAGTTGAGTAGTATTCAGATAATCGGAGATTAGAAATTTCAAAATTCAAAAATTCTAATTTTGCTGAGCCGTATCATCTTGAAAATTCTGATACTATCCCTCTGAGTGACAGGTTTGACAACTCATAAGTTCTTGTTACCTTATATAAAATAAAACATGCTTTTCCCTTGGGAAAAGTCTCGTTACGTCTGGAAACTTAATGTACTTGCTCTCTAAAAATTGGGGAAAACTTGTAAACCACTTGTCTTCTGAACTTATATAATAATTATAAATCTTGAAAAAACATTTTTCACATCACTAGCTTCTCACAGGAATTCCTTCCCTTTATAACATGACAGTTGCGTAACCTCCCAATAGAAATTGTGTAAAACCTTTCTTGATACTTAAACGATGAAAATACAACACTTTCACTAGCTTGTCACGTCACAAGAAAATTCTTTCCTTCTATAACATGATAGTTGTAGGCCTTCATAAGTTCTCGTTACCTTATACAAAACAAAACATGATTTTCCCTTGGGAAAAGTCTCGTTTCGTCTGGAAACTTAGTGTACTTGCTCTCTCAAAATGGGGAAAAACTTCTAAACCATTTGTCTTTTGAACTTATATAATAATTAAAAATCTTAAAAAAACATTTTTCACGTCACTAGCTTGTCACATCACATCACATCACAAGAAAATTGGTTATAACCTGATAGTTGTATGCCTTCCAATAAAACCTGAAAAATAAAATAGAACATTTTAACAAAGAATCAGTTCACAAAATCTTTCATTATATTATGTACGATTTATAAAAAAGTAAAACTAAATACTTATCTAATTCTAGCCTATTAGTCATGTTTGTGAGATGTCCTAAAATATTAAAATAGTACTGTTTTTATAAAATATACATTTAGGTTAAATTTTACTATATTTTCACTGATTTTTAAAATTACTTATAAATAGAATTTCTTGCTGATATATTAATAAACTCTGTTATTGTAATCGTCATCTGCACCACAAACTGTACAAAAGTATATTTCTTTAACAAGACAGCATGTGTTATTGTATTGCATAATACAAAACGTCTGCATCTGCACATAAGAATGTCTGCTCGTCTACACATATAAACTATATACATACAATAGTATACGTAGAGCTGACGTCACACGATGACGTACTTCCGCGGAGAACATTTTCTCCGGGAGAAGAATTTTCGTATAGGAGAATTCGTGATGCCGAACTTTCACTTCGCAATAACTTTTGATAGAAGCAATTTCACAAAATATGACCCCGATGTCATTTTGTTAGTTTTGTCGTAAGCTTTCATCTGGGTGCTCATATGCAACAAACAAAGTTGTTAATGCGAAGATAATTGTATGTCGAGTTTTCAACAGGGCTAATTTAAAGTATATATAGGGTCTGGCTTGCGCCCGACGGCGGCGTACGTACTGACGTACCTTATACTTGCCATCGTGGCGCTACCGCGACCCTTAATTTAGAATGAATTTATTTTCTTTTAGAGTGTACAGCCGATGCTTGAATTTTAGGTATGTTTACGCGGCCATATTTAACTTTTGGTGCCAAATTATTTAATCTGACTTCATTTCCTTCACGTTAAAAGAAATTGATGATGAATCGCAATTACTTAAGTGTCCAAGAAAACCAGCGCTCTTTGATTTTTTTTGATTAAGTAATGCAGCGAAGTAGCTAAAAAACCTAATGAACAGTCAAACTGAACAATAAGCATAATTTTCAGTGATTATCACGGTCATAAATGATTTCCGGGCAAATTTTCAAATTTTTAGTCTGCATCTTTTTGGTATGCACACTCGCTAGCGCGCCCTCACTATATACTGTGACACGGCAAAAGGAGGTGCACGCGGGCGCAAGGGGGGGACGTGGTGCAGTATGCGATTACGGTGATGACTGCGCGGGCGGTTGTTCCGCGGCGCACGGTAATGACTGGCGCGGGTGATTGTTCCGCGGCGCACGGTAATGACCGGCGCGGGCGATGTGTGTCGTCGTTCACCTCTGGGGTGCTCTCCTCCTCCTTCTCGTGTCCCACGAGGCCTCGCTTCACGTCTGAATTGAGTGTGAGGGCGCCTTGACGCGCGAGGGCCTCGATCAAGTTCTCAGGCCTCTGCTGAGACTCTATATCTACGGGGTCGCGTGAGCCGGGAAAATACGTAAGGATCGAACACTCTCGGATTCACGGATAATATCACTGTTTATTTTATTCTCTAGACTTAATTCTACTATACGCGTTCTCCTCTCACTCTCAGCGCGCACGCTAGGCAACGGCTCGGCAGCTGCAACCACTCGCGGAACAGAATTTATACTCTCTTACGATCTCTTTCCTCCTCGTTTTCCTCCTCTCGTCCAGCTGAAGTCTCGTGCCCTGTAACGACCGGAAAAACTGCGGTTGCGCGGATGGTGAAGTGGGTGAAACTCTCGCTCTAAACTCTCCGTAACTCGCTCTAAACTCTCCGTAAGAAATTGCTCGTTGCTGCTGTGATGCGTGCTAACGTGCTACTGCCGCGCGCGACTCGCCGCTCGTCCTCGCGCTCTCATGCTCGCACACACATACACCGGCATCAGCGGTCACGTAATCGGTCGCGTGATTTTTCCATTCGCGGCAATCACAAATTTCTTACATATAATTCCTTCTGTCTTATTCCCTGGCTTCGGTGCATACATTTAGTTCTATATACATTTATTTTTGTGGACGACTCTTGCGCCTCTACTTCGACCCAATAGTCCTCTCCACGCTCATACAGTGGGGCTCGCAGGCCTCCACTCGGCAGTCCGCAATCTCTCTATCTCTCTCTCAAATTCTCTCGGCTGCATACGCACACACGCGCGCTCGCCCGCTCATACATACGCGGCTCTGCCGCTCGCCGCGCCGCTCGCTGCGCCGCTCGTTGCGCGCCATACGCCCGCTGCGCTCGCCGTCACCTTGTGCTCCTCAGTGATGTCATGGCGGCGGCTGTGGCCCGTCGGTGCGCCTGCTGGATAAGCGAGCCGCGCGCGGCCGCATATAGTAGTCGGCAGCGCTCCCACTCCTCGCACGCTCTCGGGCTGCCCGAGATGGTCGGCGGTACGACGGTACGGGGTCTCGGCCTCGGCTGTAGCTCCGGAGGGCTCTCCCGCCTGCTCTTGGGCTGCGACGCTCCCGTTGTCCTTGGGACCGCTGTTGGTGCCGACGCGACGACTGGAGCGGCCTGGAGCTCGACTACCGGCGGATCGTGTGCCGGTGTGCCGAAGGGCCGTTGTTGGTTCTCCTCCAACTCGCGCCCTACCCCCCACAGCTATCTCTCGGTGACACTCGTCGACCTCCGTCCCGTTGCGGCCGCAGTTGCTGCAGTAGACGCGGACTGTCGGTCGCGGGCAGTCGAGATGACCGTGCCCCTTCTGCCAGCAGTTAAAGCAGGTGTACGGGGCAGGATCGAGGGCCGGGTTGTGCGGCAGTGCTCTCAGCCCGTCGAAGCGCAACCCGGTCACCTTGACATGCGACCGTCGTCCGCGCTTCCTCTCGCGGCGTGGAGCCGCCTGCACCTCTTCTACACCGGAGCTGAGCTCGACGGCTGGCTGTTCGCTCGACTGGGGCGTGTCGCGCGCGGGGGCGTCTTCATCTTCCACGTCCCAGTCTTCCTTTCCCTGCGCTGCCGATCCCCCTCGCGCCTGCACCGGGGGGTAGGGCACCGATAACTCGGCTCGAGGTCCTCCTCCCTAAAAGGGACGTCGACGATCCGCGGCTCGTCCAACCTCTCGTAAGGTTTGGCCCGTGGATCTTCCATTCTCCCTCCGCCGGAGCTTGGCTCAACGGTCGGCAATTCCCCCCGAGGTTGGGGGTTTCTCTCCCTCTCTCCACCGGAGCTGGGCTCGACGGTCTGCAGGTCCCACCGTGGTCGTGGGGCTCGACCCTCCGGTGGCCAACTCGGGTCGTGGTAATCCTCGACGGCGGGTTGGGAGCCTAATCTATCCCACACCGACCTGGCTCGTTGGAGATTACCTTCCATGAATAACACATATTACATCAGAAAATTTCGTTGTTCGGCCGCAAAATTTAGACTGTTGGATACACAATTACCGCGGCACATCATTAAAATCTAAAAAGCAGAGACATTTAAATAATGATAAATCTGAGAAGGTAAAATTGTAGAAAGTTTTATTACCTTTCAAAATTTATGAAGAAAATTAAGAAAACATTTGTTTACAATATGTATTACGCATATAAATGAAAAACAAATGTATGTGCGTAGGCGTATACATGAGTTCTTTATAGATTTCATAAAAAATACATTGGAATGTTCAACTTTTTATTGTACTCAATTCATCATTGTGTAACAAGGAGGCGATATATATATATATACTAGGGGGTACCCCCTGCTCGCTCCTCTCGGCAACCGCCATAGCTTCCATTTCTAATTTTTCGCAGACCTTCAACTTCATCATTTCAAATCATAACGATTTCACGCTCATGCTATATTTCCAATCATGACCTTCACCTTCTAGCTATGACGTAATTCCTATACAACCCTCTATCGAACCTGTGACTTTGAGCTTCCACATAATCTCCAACCATAACCTCCAACATCCACCTATTGCATGAAGTCATGATGCGCCTATCACCCTTGACCTATTATCTCCAATCACATACCATAGGCTCCATCGATCATCTCCACCCTTCACCTATCGTTTGCGCCCTGCACCTACCGCCTCCAATTATGTTCCCTTCACTCTCCATCTATTGCCTCCAGCCATGATCCCTTCACCCTTCACTTATCGCCTTAAACCATTATCCCTACACCGTCCAGCTTTTATCTCCGCATATTATCAACACCCTCAAGTAATGATTTCCAATCGTAATATTTTCATGCCCCTTCTATCCATTCATTTTACCCCGAGAACCTCCACCCTTCACCACTTGCATAACTTATTATCATTAACCTCCCCCTACGATTTTCACGTTTTACCTATCACCTTCACAAATGATCTGGAGAATCCACCTATCACTTCCGATCATAACTGTTTCACTTCCACCTATTACCTCTGCTTATAACCCTTTACCTATCACCTTCATCTATGACTTTGAGCTTCCCCGTATCATCTTCAACCATAACCTCAAACATCCACCTATTACATTAAGTCATGATCCGCCTATCACCCTTGACCTATCATCTTCAATCGCATTCCTCAGCCTCCCTCTCTTCACCCTTTACCTATCAGTTTCACCCTTCTCCTATCGCTCAGCTCCACCACCTACCACCTTCAATCATAATCCCTTCACTGTCCATCTATCGCCTCCAATCATGATGCCATCACCCTTCACTTATCGTCTTCAATCATTATCTCTTCATCCTACAACTTTTATCCCCGCATATTGTCAACACCCATAAGTACTTACTTAGCACTTTCACCCTCCACCTATTGCTTCCATTCGTGCCCTTTACCCTATACCTATGTCCTTCAACCTCCACGTACAACCTCGACCTGTCATCGCAATCCATGATCTCGAGCCTCTATCTATCGCTTCTAATAATATACAGCCTTCACAAATCGCTTTTAATTGTATCCTCCAATCTCCTTATGGCCTCCAGCCTCCATCTATTGGCTTCACCCTCCCACAATCGTTTCCAACTTTCTCCTATAACCTACATCCTCCACCTGTTACCTTCAATCATGACCCCTTCAACTTGCACTTACAGCCTTCAATAAAAACTCTTCAGTTATAGTTATTTCCTTATCATGTTGTAACCTCTATGTATCACTCTATCTATCACCTTCACATATGGCCTTGAGCCACCACCTATCATCTCCAACAATCTCCTCCAACAGTCTACCTATCTCCAACATCAATAACATTCTGACGATTGTCCCAATTTCCAATGATGTCTTTCTTCTCCAATAATAATCAACACGTTCAAATTAAATTATTATAAATGTTAATATTCTAAGGAATGAGGGAGGGTAGAGGGGGGTATGCGGGGGCGGGAGGGGGGAGGGGGGGGCAAATTCCACCTCAGCCCAAAACAACTATATAATATAGTAAGATATATATATATCACCATAGTTATGTATAGATTTTTCGGAAACAGAACTATAATCATACACGTACATTGCAAGTTTGGGATTTCAAATGAGTTTTTTATCTATTTCATAAAAAATACAATGGATAAGTCAATTTTTTATTATGTTTAATTCATCGTTGTTTGATGCTTAATCGATTGGTATATATATTGACATAGGTGTCATGATCAGATTTTTCGGCAATAGAGCATTTTGTACGTATGTACGTATAAAATTAAGAAAAAACATACAAACAAAAGCAACGATGTTTTATTACGTGAAGTCTGCAGTCGTAATAGCTGTTTATATGCAAGTTCAGTGTTGTTCGGACATGAAAATTTTCATGATCTATCGCTGCCGTTGACATATCAACGAAATGCTATATTGTAATGATTGCAGCAATTCAGCAGGATTTTTAATCCATCAGATAAGTTTTTAAAAGTCTTTCAAAATACATAAATTTTTATACGGGGTTGGATTAATTATAACCTGTACGTGATTAAAGTTTTTCTGGATATTATTAACCTCACTTCATCTTATTCGTAATATACTCATTACATAGTTTTTTAAAGCATACATTCTTTAAATTCATTTTAATTTCCAGAAAACTTCGGCTACATCATGCTGAAAAAGAAGTACCAAGATTGGAAACGCATACGGTCAATGATTTAGTGAATAGGGCATGGGAACCAAGGAAGTTGATCAAAATATCTACGAAAAGGTTTTGTTCAACCTGGATCCGTTTTCATCAAGCTATATGTATATAATTGTATATCTATTGACAACGGATAATTTATCTGTCTTTATAAAAATAAGTGTATAAAAAATCCCTTAAAAATATGTATAGTTCTAAGTTATCTATGTATTATCTATTTATACAAATTGCTGCCTTTTTAATTATAAATAAATAAGTAAATATATGTACCTTAGATGTTTCTCTTTTTTCGTGAATATTTCTTCGAATAAAAATATGTACAAAAATTATTAGTACAAAAATAATTTAGTAACCATAAAATTTATTTTTTTCTACAATATACATAGATCATATAAAAATAATGTATGCTCATTTCCCTACATAAATTCTGTATAGTCTACTGTGTATAACCTATACATACTTTAGACTTTATTTTTTTACATGGGCGCGAACACGTAATACCACCTCACCGTGTAAACCTGCTAGTGGTCCTAACGGTCCGGGGATTGTACAACGACGCTAATGAATCTTGGCTCCAAACCATGCTATCTCAAAAATCTGGCTGCATTGAACGACAACAGCCTTAACAAGATGTATTACCCAACCCCTATCCCAGAAACAGTAGACCTCGCGCGTTGTGCAAAAAGCTGGACGGTCTGGCATTAAGCCCGAACAACTCTATAAATTTCTATCTCCCGTCGCACGACGTAACACGTGCGGCAACTCCGTAAATAACCGACACAAACGACATGACAACTCGGCCAACAAACGGCGAAGGGGACGCAGTACATCACCTGTCGGGCAACATAACAATCAGGCTGACTCTGCAAACAACTGGCGCAACATCCGCGATGACTCTGCTGACAATAGGTGCATCAATCGCAATGACTCTATCTACAACCAGTGCAACAATCGTAGCGACTCTGTCTACGGCCGGCGCAGTAACCGCGATGAGACTGCGAATAGTCGGCGAAACAGACGCGACAATTTCACCGACGACCAACGCAGCAGAAACAGTTGCTCCGCGAGCTTGCGGTCCATTTCCATTAAGTTCCTAATCCGTACAGCGGCATAGAGTAGCAGCGAAAGCATTAGCGATTATGGTTCTCGAGTCGAGAAGCTATCTCGACTATATTCGATTCTGCCCGAAGCTTGTCAGAACAGAATATCTCGAAGGCAGTAGGAAGACACGGGTGCGCTTCAGCAATTCATGTACGACCTGCGCGCCCGGTTGAATAGCGGGGTCCACTGAACACAAGGCTTGTGCGCCTTGACACAGCAACCGACGTCCTAGTAAACAGCACAGTAACTAATGATATAAAAATAGCGATCCCCGATGCGTTAGTGAGCACCAACCTGATCGTCGAATAAGAGGAAGTGGATACAGATACTCTAATCCAATTCTCAGCGAATAGAAGTTACAAATTCGCCCGGAGCCACTCGCTGAAAAGATTAAAAACCAATAGCCTTATCAAAAAGCATTAAAATCATTAAAGTTCAGAGCATCTCACCTCAAAGTATAGAGCGCATTTCAATTTCTCGGTCACCATTCCATCCAGAGCCACCACTTTAAAAAACCTTAGCAAAATATACAAACACTGCACTTCACATAATGTCATCCCGTATATGCTATAATGATAAGTACAATCTTGCTAGACTTAGCGTCGTGTCTGTCCTCGTCCACAACAAATCCTGACTACCTGTAACGCATTAGTCATTTACAGCGTACGAGGAACCGAGATTTATAACGCGCACGAACAATAACGCAACAAAATCACGCACAGTGAAATTATAAATTACGACCGATACTAAATTAAACGAGCCGAACTATGCTCCGACGGACAGCGCGGCGCATCTCCCAACGCGCACACCTATGTAAAGTTATCTACGTATAGATACTTTAGTACCGTTACCTTCACCCGTTAGACCACATAACGGCTGTATGAATCCCTTTGATGGGACTCTTATCTCAAATCGGTAAGAGACGCATGTATCGCATTAAGTGCAATTCGGGATTTTCTCCACCCGCAGGGCAAAGCAATATTCCATGCATTAGATCATGTTCTTCGAATTTTCTATGTTGCACTTGATCTCAATGATCATAGTCTACTATTATTATATTCATTTATATTATTATTATAATCAAATATACAATAACATTGTGTAACAAGGAACTCATGTGATCAATCAATTATTTTTTTATAATCTTCATAATCTATAACAATTATATCACACTTTTTTGTGTAATCATATAATCGTTCAGTGTACTTTTATAATTATAATCATATTCTGAATACCTATGTTTGTATAACCTTAGTACGTCAATTTACTTTATAGTACTAAAATCATGCATCTGCTGTACCCGGACAGCAGCAGCGGTCCTTATCGCGAATCACGAAGATACCCGCCCCACCTATGAACCCTTTGGAACACCCAATCCCTTCCTCTGTGCGAATGCAATGTCCCGCTGGCATCCCGTGAATCATTCACCCCCAGTATCAACATGAAACCTAGAAACAACTTCCAACATTGAAGCACTAAACCAATGCAAACCCTTTTTTTAATTTTTCAATCGTTTTTCACCGATCGCGAGATCGCATAGACCCGAATAGTACTACATCTTGTGGCAATATTGCCTGAATGTTAGATGTCAAGATATTCCAGAAATTGTAATGTTACATACATATCATATAATCTTGAGATGGCTTGATGAGAACATTCCAGCCAACTCCGATTTTCATTATTGGATTTCAAAGTTGAGTGGCAAATCCTTTATCAGTATAAAAAATATTGTCAGAATGTTATGCAAAGACTATATAGTTTTGCTGGAATATTGATTGAAAGCTTTTGCCAGAATGAAATTTTATCAGTATATAATATTGTAGTGGCATTGTAGCAATGCATTATGCATTGGATAAAATTCTTAAAATAATATTACCGCAATGTTACACGAGAAATTTTTTAAAAAAATTTTTTCCCGCACTATACTTTTTTTTTAATTATAACCTATCCAAGTCCTCTTTCTGAGTCTTATCCGGTCCTTTTCACTGCCCGATACCATAGAATGGTACCGGCCAGTGAGGTTCCCTGTAGTCCAGATGCATGTCCACCACATCGGGATGTAAACCGTATGCATCTCGACTGGACCTACAGTTTTAGCCACATAATGTATCCATAGATTGTGTACAGTAGAACCCAAACCACTTAGTCAGGGAGTCCTGGAATTTTGTCGTGCACTTTCTTCAAAAGATTTTTTGACAGTCAAAATTTGTTTGTGGTAACCTACTGAAAATAACCCTAAATTCTCGACTTCGGACCTGATCGGGAACATTGTTATTATTGCAAAATAAACTTAAAAAAAGCACTTTTTTTTAGTTTTCCGCGAATAACGTTTTTGTAACGCATTTTATGCAAAAAAAGGTAGAGAGGAAAGTTGTTTAGAATTGAATTTCCATTCAGATACATGTATTTCCGAATGCAAAATTAACTTTTTTCATCGCTAAATTGTTAAACAAAAAAAAACATTTTCCAAATTTTCACATTGCCACAGTTTTTTCAAAGAAAGATCTTTTCCGTCGGATAAGCTCTCAATGATGACTTTTAGTACAAACAATCTAAAAATCGTTGCCCGATCCGTAAATCTCAAAATGGCGTCCTATTGCAAAATTATTTACCCGAAAATTTCAAATTCATTTCAAATTTGCCCATGGAACGATAAACGGATCCAACTGCGCTTAATCGATAGCTTTTGACGTACTTAATAAATGCTAAAAAGGAATTTTCTTAAAATTAATATTTAACAACATTTTTAGCAATAAATAGTTTTTATTTTCGCCAATTTTTCAGTTAGAGAAACGCGGTAAAATGCATTTTAAAGTACTTAAAAACCCATGAATTTTCGTAAAAAATTCGTCAAGATCCGACCAATAGGAGCCGAGATACGAAATTTTTTTCAACCGACGATTACACCGAAACTATTTAATATTTTTTAATGAATTTTCACACAATGCTTGTTCAAATGATGCTCTAGATAACAGCATTTTTCTTGATAATTGTAATGGACTTAAGTCTTGTAAAAGGACCGATGAACGGATGCGAGATCAGCGCGCGCGGCCGCGCGACTGCTCCAGCCGGGCGGCGCGGTGGTGGGGGGGGACCGCCGCTGCGGCTTTCGTGAACCTTAGATGCAAATTGATTTTCTCGGCAACCAAAGGTCCTACGGTAATGCTTTTTTTTTTATTTTATGTGGTTTTTCCTCAACTTTCACGTCGTGTCAATGAAATTTACATGAGTGCAATGCAAATATCCGAAAATTACGTTTTTTAGATGTAAATTTAATTTCTCGGCCACCAAAGGTCCTACGTCACTGCTTTTTTTTTTTAATTTTATGTGTTTTTGCCTCAACTTTCACGTCATGTTAATTAGATTTTCATAAGTGCCATACAAACACAAGAAAATTTCATATTTTCTGTTATATGCAGTACTACATAATGTATTCATATTTTGTATATATAAGTGTGTATGTTAATTTTAAAAGCTCAGTACAAGGATAGTGTTTGCTTACGATTTCTGCATTAAACGAAATTAAGGAATTAATGTCGATAAAATGTTTTTCAACTATAAGTTATCGCTTCGCGTTATGTAAAACTTTTTAAACTAGCATTGAATTTAATCGATTTTCATAGGATAATATACTTATTTCTATATATATTTACGCATGTGTAACGTTTTTAAAATCGTATGTGTATACGAGCGCGCGGCACACACACATACACACATATACGCGCTTATTCATGGCGTTAAATGGAGAAAATGGTTTAAAAAGGCAACCAAAGGTTTTACGTTAATGCTTTTTTTTTTAATTTTATGTGTTTTTGCCACAACTTTCACCTCATGTTAATTAAATTTTCATAAGTGCCATACAAACACAAGAAAATTTCATATT
Source organism: Philotrypesis tridentata (assembly GCA_018906965.1). NCBI lineage: Eukaryota > Metazoa > Arthropoda > Insecta > Hymenoptera > Pteromalidae > Philotrypesis > Philotrypesis tridentata. Next base: position 83,836 of record JACCIB010000402.1, read on the forward strand.
TTCTGTTATATGCAATACTACATAATGTATTCATATTTTGTATATATGTGTGTGTATATTAATTTAAAAGCTCAATACAAGGATAGTGTTTGCTTCGAGGGGCTGATCACTTGGAAGTCTTTCGAAAGACTTCCGAAAATTTAGAAAAAAAAAGGGTTTATACCTGGGTGAGTGGTCGGCTGAGTCGAACACGTGTGGGGGCGACATTAGAAAAAGTTTGAATTCTCAATTTTCAAATGAATAATTTTTAAACAAAGATCATTTTTAATGCACACACGTTCGTGCGTAAAGGTCCCTAATACTTACAAAACTTGAATCACAAAAATCGGAGCATTTTTACTTTTATTAATTCAAAATCCTCGAAAGTGACAATTATCAAACTAGTCTCATTATCTCAAGTAGATACCATTCGATTTTTGTCATTCGAGTTTTGTTGAAATCAGTCTTTTCTGTAGAATTAAATATTTGTTCATAAAATATTTATTTTGCAAATTTTTAATTATGCGAATGCCGTATTTTTTTCTACAAAACACATGGGTTGCACACGCTCAGCCCCGAGATCACCCTTCACCCCCATAAATTTTTTCACCATAGTTTTCAGTCGCTCTCTACCTGGTAGACCCCGCAAAAAAAGGGTGAGTTAGTCCCGAAGACTTCCAAAATTTTCAAAGACTTCCAAAGACTTCCAAAGACTTCGAAGGCAAATCTCAGAGTGAGCCCCTCGGTTTGCTTACGATTTCAGCATTAAACGGAATTAAAGAATTAATGTCCATAAAGTTCCTCTCCTATACGTTATATTCCATTCTCCACTTTATGCCATAAAAAACCCCCGCAAGCGCGTGTGTGTATGTTAGTGTGCTGCGCGCGCGCGCGTGTGTGTATGTTTGTGTACTGCGCGTGCGTGTGTGTGTATCTGTACGTGCTGCACGCGTATATACACATAGGATCTTACAAAAAAATCATATTCGCTGTTGAAACAGATAAAAAGTTATTTTATACATGTACAAACATTTATATACGTAAGTATAATCTCATGTAAATCGATTAAATTCAATGCAGCTCCAGAAAGTTGTATACAATTATATTTTATGGACATTACTTCTTTAATTCCGTTTAATGCTGAAATCGTAAGCAAAGACTATCCTTGTATTGAGCTTTTAAATTAATATACACACACATATATACAAAATATGAATACATTATTTAGTATTGCATATAACAGAAAATATGAAATTTTCTTGTGTTCGTATGGCACTTATGAAAATTTAATTAACATGACGTGAAAGTTGAGGCAAAAACACATAAAATTTAAAAAAAAGCAGTGACGTAGGACCTTTGGTGGCCGAGAAATTAAATTTACATCTAAAAAACGTAATTTTCGGATATTTGCATTGCACTCATGTAAATTTCATTGACACGACGTGAAAGTTGAGGAAAAACCACATAAAATAAAAAAAAAAGCATTACCGTAGGACCTTTGGTTGCCGAGAAAATCAATTTGCATCTAAGGTTCACGAAAGCCGCAGCGGCGGTCCCCCTCACCACCGCGCCGCCCGGCCGGAGCAGTCGCGCGGCCGCGCGCGCTGATCTCGCATCCGTTCATCGGTCCTTTTACAAGAATTAAGTCCATTACAATTATCAAGAAAAATGCTATCATCTAGAGCATCATTTGAACAAGCATTGTGTGAAAATTCATTAAAAAATATTAAATAGTTTCGGTGTAATCGTCGGTTGAAAAAAATTTCGTATCTCGGCTCCTATTGGTCGGATCTTGACGAATTTTTTACGAAAATTCATGGTTTTTTAAGTACTTTAAAATGCATTTTACCGCGTTTCTCTAACTGAAAAATTGGCGAAAATAAAAACTATTTATTGCTAAAACTGTTGTTAAATATTAATTTTAAGAAAGTTCCTTTATAGCATTTATTAAGTACGTCAAAAGCTATCGATTAAGCGCAGTTGGATCCGTTTATCGTTCCATGGGCAAATTTGAAATGAATTTGAAATTTTCGGGTAAATAATTTTGCAATAGGACGCCATTTTGAGATATACGGATCGGGCAACGATTTTTAGATTGTTTGTACTAAAAGTCATCATTGAGAGCTTATCCGACGGAAAAGATCTTTTTTTTTTGAAAAAACTGTGGCAATGTGAATATTTGGAAAAAGTTTTTTTTTGTTTAACAATTTAGCGATGAAAAAAGTTAATTTTGCATTCGGAAATACATGTGTCTGAATGAAAATTCAATTCTAAACAACTTTCCTCTCTACCTTTTTTTGCATAAAATGCGTTACAAAAACGTTATTCGCGGAAAACTAAAAAAAGGTGCTTTTTTTAAGTTTATTTTGCAATAATAACAATGTTCCCGATCAGGTCCGAAGTCGAGAATTTAGGGTTACTTTCAGTAGGTTACCACAAACAAATTTTGACTGTCAAAAAATCTTTTAAAGAAAGTGCACGATATCCCACTATTGAACTCCCTGACTCCCTGACTAACTGGAGCATCGACGTTATAAGATACTTAAGTATATACATACAGGTGTATATAAACATAGAGGTATAGGTCTTGCTTGAACCCAGCACTTCCGGGTTACGAGTCCAAGACTCTGCCTACAGACCCGTCTCCGCTCTTGCCCGCATTATACTACAGAAATATTGCAGCAAGATAGCAAAATCTCACAATAATGATACTGATACGTGAACCAAACAACTTTCGCTCAACAGATGATCGCTCAAGAAGGTCACGCAATGGTCAACAGTATAAGCTTACACTTTAACCTTGGGACTGCGAGTCTACGTGCAGGATCGCGTAAAAGACGCAGTCAGACCTATGACGACTGCCGAACTGGGCAGAGCGCATCATAAGCTGATTAAAGTAATTATTGGCCTCTAATCGCTGTCTACGTTCCTTCGGGATACACCCTAAGTCCATAACACGATATAACCGAACGAGCGTTAGTGAGTGAGGTACATTACGATATCATATCATTCGTATATAAATTAGCAGAGCGAACATTAACGAGCGAGGTAAAACCTACTGTCATCTGACTATTTAACAGCCCACTGTTGGAGGATCTTTGTTGGCGGTGCATAGCTTCAAGATTTCGTGATGGTTAATTGCCATTAACAGTAAATAAGTTCCTTTTCCGTCAATAAATTACTGGGTAGAAATACTTTATTAACTCATTGATTGTTAGTTGTAGTTTTAAGTACGTTGTGAATGTTAATTTACTGGAATATAAATTATTGGAAACATTAGCTAACTCGAATAAACATTTTCCTGCACAAATCAATAATAAAAAATTATTAAAGTAAAATTGTACCATTATATATTAATTTTTAAAATCTTTTTCACATTTTCACATATTCTTATTAATAATAAGTACAATATTTTTTTTCAGTCATCGGTCATTCAGGTAGTCGACAAATATTAAACAAAACAAAATATACAAATTGGATGACAACATCTACAATGACTAGTTTAGTAATGATATATAAAAGTATCATTACAAGATTTGTTGACCATTAAGTTTGTAATAAATTCGCATGATTTTTTTATAAATTAAACAATGTAAAACGAAATTATATTTTGTAAAATAAATACTATACTCTTTTCTATATTTAATAAATCTCTAATATGTATTTATCACCATCCTTTTCAATACTAATCTGAAAAAAAAGATTATGTACTCAGTCAAACTCATAATTTAAAAGCCTTTCATCCCTATCACACAAATTAACTTTATATTTGATCAGATTAAGGTAAGAAACCGAATAGTTTTCTAATAAACAAAAACATTTAATGAAATAAAGCTGCGATAGGTAGTGTAACGGGGCAATCAGTTTTTCACGGCGACCACGGAAGAGTCACCTTCCTGGAATCGAGCCTTACTTTCGTCGTGCAGAGACGCTACCCCCACCTAGCTCTCCTCGATGCACAGTACTATATTCTATCTCACCTCGCGTAAAATGTGTAAAATCCATGCTGCAAATACTTCCCGAAAAAAGATCGAAAACACAGTAATTATGCTACTAATGTGAGTTAATTTGTTTATAACAAAAATAATTTTCAATATAATAAAATGATCTTCAACAAATTACAGTATCAATTTCTAGTCGATCCATTCAATAGAGTTATAGTTCAATAGTGTTGTCGCCCAGTGCCAAAAAAATCGTTTCGAAAAAAATTTTTTAAAAATTTTAGAAGCTCATGACGGGCAAAAGTGAGAGTTGAATCGCATTTAATAGTTATCTATACATAACCAACCGTATCTTGTTTTTATGCTACTACAAAGTACCTTAATAGTCCGGGAGTCCTGGAATTGGGATTGGAAGTTCGTGCTACTCGCAATTTTATTGTTGGATCTGGTAGGTGTTAGTGTACTGATGATGACCTTAAATTCTCTACCTAGCAGCTGCCCCGGAACATTGTCATTATTGCAAAATAAAGTTCAAAAAAGCGTTTTTTTTGGTTTTTTATTTGTAGTTATTTTATTATTAACCTTACGTGAAAAAGTTGAGCATAAAAATTGTTCACAATTGAATTTCCTACAAGGTACATGTATTCCCGAGTGCGAAATTAACTTTTTTCATCGCTAAATTGTTTAAATAAAAAAAAAAGTTTTTTTCTTCATGTTGCCGTAGCTTATGCAAAAATAATAATTTTTGATCGAACTTTCACTCTGAAGGTCTTGACAGCTCATACTATATAAAAATGCTTGCCCGATCTCGCTAAGTTAAAATAGCGGCTTATTGCAAAATAGTTATTTTATTATTTCAAATGCATCTCTATTTGTCGCATGTAACAATAAATCAATGCGACCACCTGCAATCGCTAGCTTATGGCATACTTAACAAACGCTAAAAAGAACTTTTCTTCAAATTAATATTTAACAACATTTTTAGCAATAAATGTCGATTTCTGGGTTTGTATCTCAACCAATTTTAAAGTTAGAGAAACGCGGTAAAATCCATCGTAAAGTGTGTAAAAAACCATGATTTTTCATATAAAAAACATTAAGATCGGACAAATAGGAGACGAGATAACAATTTTTTTTCAATCGCCGATTATGCCGAAACTACTTAATATTTTTAGATGAAATTTATCATAGTGCTTGTTCAAGAAATACTCTAGAAGATCATGTCTGTCCGAACAGCAATAGATGCCTTGGTTCGGCTGAAACGACTGGTGAAAAAGGCAAAATCAGCGCGCGCGGCCGCGCGGCTCGTCCGGTCGGGCGGCGCGGTGGTGGGGGAAGCGCCTCTGCGGCGGCGGACAGGATTTCGTCAACCTTAATTGTAAATTTATTTTCTCGGCAACTAAAGCAGCTATTGCAATACTTTTTTTTTCATTTAATGTGTTTTTTCCTCAGCTTTTTTGCTCTGTTAATTAAATTATCATTAAATTAACAGAAATGCCTAAAATTGTCATTTTTTGCACAAATTTTAATATTTTTTTACCAAGCGCATGATATACATAATTTTGAATCTAAAAATAATATTATCATTACACCCGCATAACATATTTATGTATATGTAAACTAACAACCGGCTATTTATGTTTTGAAAATCGACTTTTGTATAACTTTTGAAAGGTCTACTTTTATATAAAAATTATTATTTTGATTGTGCGTATCTTCGAAAGTGTACACCCTTCCCTCTTAAAAGTGGGAGATTTTGGGATAATATATACATTTTTAAGCCAAGTATGGGAAGATCTGAAAGTCAATTGTACTCTAGTGATAGTTTTAAATATAAGGAACTCAAAGATTTTGTTGGCTTCTTGCATGCATTTTCTGGTTGTGAGACAACATCGGCATTTTTCAATCAAGGAAAAAATAAGTTTATAAAAACTTTACAACGTAATATAGAGTTATTAATGTGAAAAAAATTGCTTTACTAATTTCCTCTACATTATTCCCTATACGGGTATGCATTCTTGGGCGGTGAGACGAGTTTTTGTAGAAAGTTGCTGACCTGGGCTACTTGTTTGTCGGTGCTTGCTGCTAGAGGTATTATCTCGACATTCACTCTTATCATTGTATGCGGGAGATCTAAATTATCCTTGTTTTCAATGTATACAGAAATCTATCGGACTCTCGTCGTTCAACGACAACACGGGCTTATAAGGTATCCATCTGCTCGATTCTATGGCTGTCTGCGTGGGAGGTAGGGAAAACAGATTGAGCTCGATCTTGACGCAAGCCTCCGAATGTCTATGTAAAAATGACATTGTCACAGTTAGCACTTGCCTTCTTCCTTCTCTTTTGACTAATTTTCTTCGTCTTCTTACTTTTGCGTTTTCTACTTAATCGCTCCAATGGTTTTGTACGCCTCCTTGGTACACGTTTCTTGATTTTCTCCCGATGTATTACGCTTCTTGCGACGCCGTGAGACAATGCGCTGCAGAGCTAGAGCGAATGGAGACTGAACCAATCTCTTTACGTGTAGACGATCCTTGCATCATTTTTCACAATTTTTCGAAACGATGAACGATATGTTTTCACCCATATCCTCGAGAATGTTAACGCCGGTGCATAAAGCCTCTTTACGGCCGGCTCGAGCTCCTTTTGCGAAGAATAGTGTATATGTATTTCGAAATATTCCAGAAAACCATGAGTATGTAAAATGTAATATGTAAAAACTCATTTTTTTAAGTCACTCAGACCTTTGCTTTCTTAAAGTGTAGCGTAACTGTCAGCGTCCCAAACTCGACTGCTATCGACTTACCGAGGTTATCTCTTATATCTATGTTGACCGTTTGAAATCTGTTTACGAGCACATGAACGTAATGTACAGGGTCGAAACTTTTCACCATAGTACTACCAAGCTGAAATTTTCTCGGCTCCACATTGATTATGCGCAGAATTGGCACAAAAGTGTCAGCAACTATGCTGGGTCCGCATATATTGCTATTGTCACGTCCCATCTACACTCTCACCTCATAGGTAGGACATGTAGTTGAGAGCATGCAGGATTTTATTTAGATTATTTATGAGCGCGTATATAATTGTTACTAGTGGCTGAGTTTAGACTCGTTACCCACTCCGATATGTACTTTTAGTGTATTTATTTGACTTACCTTTTTCTGCTTCACTTGTCTTATTTTGCTGCGTCTGCTATCCTCGTCTTTTTCTCTCTGCTTGCTCGTCTTATTTGGATAATAGGTGATAGGTCATTGAAATGATGCACTCACAGTTTTCTTTTTGAGTATGATTGAAAATATATTTGCTTCTTAAATTCACAATTGAGTACTTGGAAGTACAATAAAAATCTCCGCAATTGACGAACCACGAGGTACGGAGTTCGGACTTAAACACGAGACTAATTAAAATGAGGCCAATTCGACTCTTTTAAAGCCCGAATACGTTGACCAACTCCTAATGTGTAACGCTTAATAATCAGTTTTAAAGTATAACGATTGCCGAATAAGTAACACATGCTGACATGTGTTACAAAATTACAGCGCGCATTCAAAATATAACGTTTCGAAATTGACATCATCATTTGTGTTTTGAATTTTGAAAAAATAGTTTAAATTAATAAATAATAGATTTAAAAATAAATAACGTCGTAGGACGTTACATCTCGGGGCTCAAGATATTGCAATGAAATTGCAATAAAAAATTATTAAATTTCAAAATTCAAAATTTACAATTGGTTTCTAAGTACAAAAAATTTAAAATATTAGCTGATAAAATGATATTGTTGTCCTATTTCTAAATTATAAATAAATACATAAAATAAAATAAATTAAATCCTTATTTAAAATGCGTATAAAAATGAATACATTACATCATTAGATGTAATTCCCTCGGGGCCCTAAATAATGTAAGACATTTATGAAATATTTAAACAACATTTAAAGAATAAAAATTAACGTAAATCCAATGAAAAAATATCTAAATTCGAGCTCTGAGAAACACTTATAGAATTTTGAGATTTTGTATTAGATGGATAAATATAAGGCGGTGTATTAGGAATAGATGGTAAACAAGTTGCTTTTGTAAATGATGTTTCTACTTCCATAGGTTGAGAATTTTGCGAAATGACTTTAACTTCCTTTAACTCTTCTTCTTTTTCTTCTTTATATTTTGTTGATTTTGCATAATTCGTCATTTTTTCTGTATTTCCCATAGAAATGTATAAATGGGTTAAAGAACTGAAAACTGCTCCACATAGTCTAATAGACCATCCATATACTGCATGTAAAGCATATCCTCTTATTATAGTGTCAATTGTTAATTTTACAAATGTGTAGTATTACTATAATCATGAAAATTCCTGGTGAAAAAGATCCCCACGTAGTAAGTTTTTCAAATATTTTTTTCCAAGTACTTTCTGCAATACTTGTTAACGTATTTTCTGAAAATGTAACTCCATCTGTTACATCACCAGCTATATCTTTTGCAATAACATTCAAAATTTGTGTTTTTTCCATAGGAAACATTAACTGTTCTTGTAATTTATCCAAATCAGTTTGCGAATAAATGCCATTCGTCGCTAAATTTTTCACAGCTTGAAATATCCATCTCAAATGAGTATCTGGTTTGATAACATTCGGTGGAATAGACACTGTTGGCTTCGGTATAAGTTTAATCCAATGTCCATCAATTTCGTAATACGCTGGTACAATTGTATTACAATCTACTTTACTACTTTTCTTGATTAATATATGGGTTTTTGGTGTTAAAAATCAAGTTTCATTTCCCAAAGAAACTGGTAAATGATTATAACAATCTTCTGTATGTAATACTACTACTGATCTTGGTACACATTTGATTAAATGTACAACTTCTCCTGCTACTTTCGCCATATAACCTGGTTTCTTCATAATATTGTAAGCAAACTCATCAGGAGCAATATTGGCAATGGATAAGGAATTTTGAATCACTTTTTTCTCAAGCTCGCATTTTTCAGTAATTAAATTAATATATAAATCATTTTTTTTCATTTGATTTCTTAAATGTCTTTCTACATAAACAAACTTAGAATTTACATATGTGAAGAAATCTAAATTAACTCTATTAACTACTTCTCCATTTACTTTATCCACATCAAAAAAATATTTATTTAAGTTACTATCTTTTTCCGCAATAAACAATTTTGGATGCTCAGTGCGAATCAACTCTCTATCACAATGAACTTCGACATTTTTTGTAGCTAATGCAAATGTTATTTCATTTGCATTTACAGAATAAACTATTTCTTTACTATCTGTACTAAAAGATTTAATTGCTACTCCTTTAAATAATACTTCATATGAATTTTCAAAACATTTTCCTTCCGGTAAAATATGCCAAAACGTATTTCCTCCCTCCATGTCCATACAATTCTTATTCGAAAATTTACAAACTACTCCTGAACTTAGTGTTAATTTATCATTTTTTAAATTTACTCTAGCATTATTTTGTAGCAACGTAATTTTGATTAAGCCACGAACAAAAACATTATTCCATGATCCGAAATTGTCTGCATAAGCAGCACCAGAACACGATCTATCTGCCGCACTTCCCGCAAAATCAATGCCTTTAGTAGTTGTTAAATTTATTTTTAAATCCGAAATAGTGTGAAAATTGTCATATTTAAAAATACCCGTTTCATGAATTAACTCGCATTGTTCGTAACTTAAGGGGTCAAGACTGTGTTAAATGCTGAAAAAAAAAATATATATTAGACCATGTGACTAATAATTTTATCAATTAAATGAAAAAAAGATATTTTTACCTTAAACTAGATGTATTATAGATGATCTTCATGGTCTCAAACCTGGGAATATGTTTATCTGATTACCTGAAACAATTCAATAATGTTTATTAAAAAAATTGAGAATTTTAAAGTTTTTTTTTTACTTGCCGCAGCTTTCCACAGCATCCGGTGAATCTATTGAGACCCTGCAGGTTGCAAATTTTTCCTCTTTTGTGTCCTCACAAACTGTATGGAGCAGATTTCTGAAAAAGATTGATTAAAAATAATTAGATTGTTATATATTAATATAATTAGTAATTTAGTGAATGTTACATATGTAAACATACATAACATTCACTCGTAACTTATCTTTTCCAATTCTGCTCCATTCAGTTTGTGCGGAAACATCATAGCAACTTCTCTGCCAAATTTGAGCCAGATTGGTTGACCGGTTGCTGAGAAAAGCTGCGGCAACTGACTAAAAATCTAGAAAAGCTCGAACAGAGAAAAAGGCATTTAAAGTTTTAGTTAATATTTCATTAAGTAAAGTGTACTTACAAATTGTTCAGCGTATCCAGGCCTTCTCAAGTCCAAAAGTGGTAATCATTGTACTTATTTAGAGTACAATTGATGTTGATCTGCCACATATTTGCTCGCCTCCCTAGAAAATAAACATTTTAATAACTTAAAAATTGTCTAGTATATTTATGAGTAATTTATGATATTTTACTACTTAAAACAAATTTTAGTTTTAATAGTAGTTTTGATACTTACAAATTTGGCTGTCACTCCAAGCAGACTAGAATGTCCTGTATTGAGGTTAAAAAGCCTTGTCCAGATGCTCTCATGGAAAGTGAATCAAACTGATCAGCTGATCAGCTGTAACTGAAAATTGGAGCAGACTATGAATTACAATATGCCTAAAGCATCTTGTGTTTTTCTGCTGCAAAGATGCATGCATCTTTACAGCAGAGGCAAAAATTAAAAAGATGCAACTTCCCTTTTTTTTGGGGGGGGGGCGGAGGGGGGCTTACTAACTGTGTGGTAAGTGTGATGAAAAGTGAAAAGTGTAATAAGTGTTATTAGTGTTTTTGGGTTAGGTGTGCAATGGAGTGTACAGTTGAGTGCATGTGTTTTTTGTATGTATGATGTGTTTGAGTTAGTAAGCCCCAGGTCCATAGGAGTCTTCTTCTGGGTGCTTCCTTTTTCTTCTTGCTTGACGTGCCTCAAGCGTTGATTCTTGAGCTCTTCTATTGGACCAGAAAAGGCGTAGCTCATCTGCACTTTTGGCCCAGTCTACTGCAGAGGATCCTGGATGGACGTCGAAACTCTTCATGATGTTCAGTACTCCGGCTTTTCCATCATTGAAGGAGGCAACTGCTATGTAAGTACCAATTTCTAAGACTACAAGACCGCTAAAACTTTCCTTGGGGATGAGCTTCCAAATAGATTGGTTGAAGCTTTCGTTGCTGTTTTGAGTAAAGTCTCCAACGCATCTCCCAAGCAAGTCTGGCTGTGTCAAGTCTTCGTAAATTGGCCTTATTGCCTCCATAATAGCTGCCGGAATACTATTCTTGTGGTGAAAAGTCTTCAGCTTCTTCTTAGCTTTGGCTACTTACCATTTACACCAGCTGTCGGATCCTGGAGGACAAAGGTGGTGTCTTGGCTCTTGATCTGTTGAAAGTTTATGATAAAATGTCGCCCAAATGGCATTTGACATTTTATCTGCTGAATCTTTATGGCCTCTGATGGAATTGCCATAATACCTTGTCAGCTCATCAATCCTTTGAGCTGTTAATCGGTTCTTCCCACCAATGCCAGCACCGTCACTTAGCTTTTGGCCAGCTAAACTTTTCTTGAGGTTCCGTAGTCTCGTTCCCATCCTCTTCTGAACGTGTCCTACACATTCTTTCTTCTCAATTACGAAGTCATCCCCATATGGCTTCGTGTCACACAAGGCCTTGTATACCTTGGAGTCGCCATCTCCAATATAATTCTTATACCTGACTCCATGGATTTTCTCAGATCTCTGGAACATTTCAACAATGCCATCCACTTCCATTTTTCCAGAGCTTCCTTGATGGTTGGCTGAGCACTGATCTTGATGTGTCTCAAACCATTCTCGATATTCCTCGGTGTTCTTGTCTTTCTGCAGTTCACAAGCTTTGCAGAAAGATTGCTTTGGCGCCAAATCAATCACTTTGCCATTATCATTTCTGATCAAAGTGGATACGCCTTGGAGGGAAGAAAATCCTCTTTTCCTCCAAGAACCATCGCTAGACACCGATGTACATGGATTTTCTTGAATTTCACCTGAAATTTCACTGCAGTCTTCCTGTAAAGCTGCTTTCATTGACTCTTTAGCTACTTTTTCACTAGCTATTTTTAATTCATGATTAATTGTTCCAAAGTGACTGTGTGCAATTGGAGGCAAGAAATCCATAAGTCCACAAAAAGTTTGTAAACCAGTGTGCCCGTGTCCAAGAGCTCTCATAGCTAAAACTACTCGTCGATTAATTTCATAAGCATTGGCTTTCTTTCCAATGTGTCTGCTGGAGTCAATGAAAGTAGCTTTAGCGCACTTGCTGCAAGTGACAGAGAGTTTGCTACCAAGTCCTCTGGTAGAAACTTCATAAAAAGTGATGTCACCGCCACAAGTTTTACAAGCCAGACATTCCTGTAATCCAGGTAAAAGCAAGGAAATGTCAAATATCCTATATATTATAGGACCTGCTTCTATGTACTCTGAATTTAATTTAGCCTTTGATCTCGATACAGGAATCTCTGGCTTGGCGAAAGACTTATCTGCTGTTCCAGATGTCGAAGGCTGCATACTGGCTGTCGACGTAGGCCTTCCTCCAGATGTAGAAGGTTCAACATTTCCTTTAAACCCTCTTGCTGCCTTCTTCTTTCTTCCAAATCTTCTTTTGCCATGTGCAGATGAGCCAGCCTTTCTGTTTCTTGAGTCCTTGTTTCCACTCATTTTAATATTTTATATAAAATCTGATTTTATAATAAAATATTTGTGGGACACTTATAAAAAAGCACACTTAGAAAAGTTCGTGCAAATTTGTAAAAATTATTAACTTTGTGTTAGAAGATACTAACTAAAGTTATTTTAATAATATTTTATTTATTGATATTTGAATAATCAAATAGAATAAATATTTATTATTAAAATAAGCCAATATAACCTTCTTTCACTCAGTGGTAAAGTAGGAATCTGATTCCTACTACTGCGTGCAGAGTAGCTAGTATACCTGCGTCGGTAAGCGCCAAATTTGAAATTGGCTAAAATTCAAAAAACTTTTTAATTCGTTTTTTTTTAAATTTTTTTAGTAATAATAAGGATTCAATAAATTTTTGATACCATAACAGGCACTAAAAAATTAATAACGAGAAAAAAGTGCAATTTTCGGAATTCTTTATTTTTATTTTTTAACATTTTTTTAGTTTTTTGCCTGTATCTTTTTCAAAAAATTTTTTTTTGTAAAGCGGGTTTCGGGAGCTTATTCTTGAACAAATTTCCTATCGAATTATGAAAAAAGAATCGATTTTTTCATAGTTTTAACACAGTCTTGACCCCTTAATTCTTTGATGTATTGTTGTTCCGCATTTTCAATTGGTATCAAATGTCCGAAAATGCCACAAGAAAATATAGTTCTATGGATTTCAACTTTACACTGAATAATTGGAATAGAACGAAAATCTACTATTTGTATAAGTTCAATAATAGTACTAGATGAATTTACTTGATTGTCTTGAAAATCGCAATTTCCAGAGTCCAATAAAGAGTATGTTGTTATCTTAGGCGCCGATGAGCCGCAATCGTAGCCTATGGTAGCTTCAGTAACTTTCAAGAATATTTGAAAAATGATAATAAAGATAAACACCATCTTGAATTCTGAAATCAAATTGATTCTATTAATTTTTCTTTTTAAACAATATTAATTTATTTGCATGAATTACTATTTGCTTTCCTTCTTTATTTATTGTAATATTGCCATTTTTTGATACATCCATACATCAAAAGGTCCAAGATTATGATTTTTTTCTAATTTTCCAGGTTTTGGTTCTTTAATCCACCATACCTCATCTCCTATTTCAAAATTTACTGGTTTCATAAATCTATCATAGTATGTTTTGGACTTTTCTTTTGAAATTATCAAATTTTCACGGGCTAAATTAGCAATTTCTTTCATATTTGTAATTAAATTAGATAAATAATTATTATATGTCGGTAATTGTTCTGAAACTCTTAAAGGTTCAGATGAAGGTAAATTTGATGGATAAGTAAATACTAATTCATATGGCATAAATTTATGTGCACTATGAATACTTGTATTATATTGAAACTGTGCTAATTCTAATAAATCATCCCAAGAAATATTTTTAGAAAAAAAATTCTTTAAGTATTCACACAATGGGTGATGAGCTCTTTCTAAAGAACCATTAGATTGTGGTGAAAAAGCAGTTGTTTCAATTTTTGAAAATTTAAACCTTTTTGCTACAGCTTTCATCAATTTACTTGTAAAATTTGTACCTCTATCAGTTAGCACTACTTTTGGAGAACTAAAAATACATATGAATTTTTTTATGAAGGCATCAGCTACCGTTTCAGCGGTTTGATCAGGTAACGGTAGTGCAATTAAATATTTAGAAAGTTGATCTTGTATAGTTAAAATGTACTTATTATTATTTTTAGTCACATTCAAAGGTCCTACTATATCCATAGCTACCATGTCAAACGTTTTGAAAGGAGTGTCAGTAATTACGTTTGGTTGACGTGTTTTTACCCTTTTCAATTTATTTCTCTGACAATCTTTACAACTTTTGATTCTATCTTCTATGTCCCGTTTTAAATTTTCCCAAAAATACTTAGCTCTTATACGATTAAAAGTTCTAATGACACCTGCATGTCCCCCTAATAAACTATCATGATTTTCCTGAAAAATTTTATCTCTATCTTTTAAATCTACGTATTGCATATAATTCAGGCAAACCACTATTTTTACTCTAGAATTTTCAAATACTTGCACTAAAATTTCTTCTATATCTGACCAATTTAAATTATGTATTTTTATATCTCTTGAAATACTAAAATGATCAATTTTCTCGGATAATAAAATACTCCATAATTGCTTCAAAATCTGCAACATTTTTTCTTTAATCATGAAAACTGATTGAGTTACATCAATACATAAAACAAAAATTTTAAGTGCTTTAAAAGTTGCTATTTCTACCTCATTTAATCGTATATTAAAGGAAATATTGTTTTCCTTAATAAAATTGTTAGTATTTATGTCCAAACCGTTGCCTTTATCATCTATAAAATGTATAATATTGTCTTTTCTATATTGAATTAGTTTTTTTGTATATACAATATTTTTATCTATAGACTTATCCCATAATTCACTATTATTTTTCTCAGCAACTAGTTTATTTTTATTTCCTCTTTTTTTATTAATTTTCTCTTTTTGCTTAATCCTAGCTTCATTTAACTTTTCTATTTTCTGATCATTAGACAAAATATCTGTAAACTCTTTAGAATTTAACTGTTTCGCTTTTTGAGCTCTAGTAACTACATTATTCTGAATATTATCTACTGGATTTCTCGACAAAGCATCCGCATTTACATTATTTTTTCCCGGTTTATAAATATAGTTCATAATCATAGTCTAATAATTTCAAACGCCACCGCTGTACTCTCGAATTTTTATCAGCAGTTTTAAACGATAATAATGGCTTATGATCAGTAACAATATAAAACTTATTCCCATAGATATAATTCCTAAAAGTCTTTACAGCGAACATTATTGCCAAAGCTTCTCTTTCATATGTTGAAACGCCCCTCGCCTCCGCGCAACAGAGAATAAAAAGAGGCGAGAGATTTTAATATAAATTACATTTTGATTTTATATGGTCCGGGATACCGGGCGAATAAATAAAGAATTTCGCGCATGATTTGAAGTTAGATGATTAAAAATAGTTACTTCTATATATAAGGACGTAATGCCTTATATATATATCCAGCAACATGAAATAAATAATCGTGACACACTGCACGATGCTTCTTTATTTCCTAAGACGACGCAATGCGTCTTCAGGCAAAAGAAGACTTTGATTTTGGACTTCTACTTGATCCTCTCGTTCTGAAAATTCTTCTTTATCAAGACGCAATGCCTGATAAAGAAGAACTGGGCTGAAAATTGCGTAAGCGCTTAACATAGACGCAATGCTATGTGTTTGCAACCTCACTAAAATATGGTTATTTTATTTATTATTGTTATTTTAAAAATTGCTTTTTCCCTCTTAGACCACGTATTGGGTCCAAGGGTAGTCCAGCGCATGTAAAAGGAATTGCAAGCGCTTAGTCTGACTTAATGCAAGACTTTCGCATCTCGCTGCTCTAGGGGACTTGAGAAAAAATTTTAATAATTTTTCTAAACAGACTTTGTTTCTTTTTTATTGATAAATTAGAATCATTGCATCAAGCATAACATAAAATTGTTCGCTGTTAAGTCGCATTTAATCGGATTCCCATGTAGGAGACTCAATGCTCCGCATCTAGGGCTTTCCGGAGCGCCAGCACTTCTCTGTATGCTTCTGCTAGCTAGGAGACTTAATGCTCCTTCTAGCTCCAGCTTCAGAGAAAGAGTGAGCTCTTCCCGGAATGACGCGCCCTTTTATACAGGTGAGCGGAACTGCTCCGACGCTGAAGCAGTGAGTTACCCCCACCAGTCGCCCCAGCGCAAGCATCGCTATAGATATACTGAAGCACGTGAAATCTTAATTTATATGTTTTATCGCTTTGAACAATTAATTTTCGCAAAACTAATAACATACGAATGTCTATTGATGCTCAATTAATAATAAACAATGATTTGTTGCTTATGACAAGCTGTCGTGAATAAAATAACTCGCATACAAATATGCTAGACGCGAGACTTTAACTCTTCTATTATTGTTTTAACAATGTTAATTCATAATTTATCGTATAAACTATACATGAGTCGAAAGCTAATGAACTAACGATCATGTACGTTACAAATTTATATGGCAAAAATGCCTCAGAAAATAATACTCGGGATGTGAAGTGTCTATTTCGTACATATTTGACAAGTTTATATACAGGGTGTCCAAAAAGTATCGAAACACGCCTAAAAAGTTTTCAGAGAACATATTTTTGACCTGGGTCAAGGTCATTTCCGTAGTAACTTTTGACGGTCGATCTAATGGTGACCTTGGATTTGACCTTGGACCTTGCCATCAAGGTCATTTCAAAGTCACTATGATTTGTTTAAATGGGAACACCCTATTTTGACATCGGCAAACGAAAGAGCGGAAAATTTTACGTTCAGATATGTATTAAGGTCCAAGGTCAAGGTCACCTGTGAAGGTCGTAGCAAGGTCAAATTGTATTTGCAGGGAATTCTTGCAGAATTAGCAGTCAGAAGAAAGGTAGATGACCTATGTTTAGCGTTACCCAGGAACAACGACGTGGACGTAATAGGATAATGTTCCCTTTGGGGTGCTTGATTAACGTGAGTCCCCTTGCCTCTCACGATGGGGTGCTTGTTTTACGTAAGTCCCCTTGCCTCTCACGATGGGGTGCTTGTTTTACGTGAGTCCCCTTGCCTCTCACTTTAAATATTTAGCGTAAATGCTCGAATTGTTCACCATTCACTTCTTGACAGTAAGCTAATCGATGGTAAAAAGCATTAACAACATTTTCTATCGCTTCAGGACTAATATTTGCTGATTCTAATTCAATCCTCTCTCGTAGCTCGACTAAATTTGTGGGCTTTGTTTTGTATACTCGATCTTTTAAATAGCCCCAGTAAAAATAATCAAGAGGTGTCAAATCAGGTGATCTGGCTGGCCATTCAATTGTGCCCCTTCGTCCTATCCACCGATTAACAAACACTGCATCTAAAAGATTGCGAACATCACGTGCATAATGAGCTGGTGCGCCGTCTTGTTGGAACCATGTGTTCATAAAGTTGTCTCCTGCTATTCTTCTTATCGCAGGCACGATTTGATTGCGTAGCATTTCTTCATAGTTTTCAGCATTTAAGTTGCCATCAATAAAAAACGGACCTACGATTCTGTTATTGAATATGCCTGCCCATACGTTTAATTTTTCTGGGTATTGTGATTTATCTTCTCGTGCCCAATGTGGGTTTGTTTCTGCCCAATATCTACAATTGTGTCTATTGCAGGTTCCGTCAAGTTGAAATGTCGCCTCATCTGAAAAAACAATATTTGATGGGAAGTTAGGATTTTGCACTATACGTGTCATCATGTCATCACAAAATTCAATGCGACGATCAAAGTCATCTTCATTAAGTTTGTGAATCAGTGTGACTTTGAATGGATGAAAGTTAGCATATTTTAGTATGTTATGAACAGATGACTTACTTATATTGTGCTGTTGTGAAATTCTACGGGTGGAACTATGTGGATCCTCAATGAATGATAACAAAACATCCAGGGAAGTATCATCGTTTGTTGCTGACTTTGTTTTTCCTGATTTTGGCCTATCGTCGATTGTGCCGGTTTGTTCAAACTTTGTAACAAGGTTCCTTGCAGTTGAAATGACAATCCCAGTTCTATCAGCTCTAAAAGTCTCATTAAAAAGATTAATCACTGTGCGGTAAGGTTGCACTACGGCACCCCAGCCTCTCATCATGAGAAGTGTAATCCTTTCTCTTTTCGTAAGATGTTGCATTTTCAATTAGGTATGAACAGATTTTATTGTTGATCAAACTATGAATACTTAAATATCAATTTAAAGAAATAGATTTTACAACCACTATACTTATTTAAGATTTCGAGGTAAATATTTGTAG
The DNA here is from genome assembly GCA_018906965.1 of Philotrypesis tridentata. Taxonomy (NCBI): domain Eukaryota; kingdom Metazoa; phylum Arthropoda; class Insecta; order Hymenoptera; family Pteromalidae; genus Philotrypesis; species Philotrypesis tridentata. Next base: position 102,375 of record JACCIB010000402.1, read on the forward strand.
TTTTAAAATAAGTGGGCAATATAATTTGCTTGGTAACTTATGTTTTTAAGGTGCTTTTTTTAGTGTGAGATCGCGATTTACCGAATGTAGCCATCTAGAGGTCTGGTTCAGTACTGCAACGTTGGCGTTAAGTTTTAAAACTTTTTGAACATTACCATAAAATATGTATGTTTCTGTTTATTCAAACGATTATGGGGTCGCTGAGAACTAATTAAGAGTTCACATTTAGATTGGGTATTATTAAAAACTTAATGAAGACTGGTTAACGCCCAAATAAACAATTTATTTAAATGTAACAAAAAATGAGTCTTAATTTGTTCAAGGGCTTTTCAGGGTCGCTAAGTACGGATTTTGAGTTGGTTTTTAGTTTAGCACTATAAAGGACTTCATGAGGCCCGGTTAAGGCTCAAATAAATAATTTTTTTCAATGCATCAAAAAAATAAGTTTTAATTTATTTAGGGGGGTTTTCGGGGTCGCGGAGTAGGAGTTTTGGATCGAATTTCAGTTTGGCACAATGAAGGACTTAATAAAGCCCGGTTAAGGTCAAAATACACAATTCATTTAAATGTAACAAAAAAAAGTTTTAGTTCATAAAGTGGGTTTTTAGGGCCTTTGACCTTGCTACGACCTTCACAGGTGACCTTGACCTTGGACCTTAATACATATCTGAACGTAAAATTTTCCGCTCTTTCGATTGCCGATGTCAAAATAGGGTGTTCCCATTTAAAAAAATCATAGTGACCTTGAAATGACATTGATGGCAAGGTCCACGGTCAAATCCAAGGTCACCATTAGATCGAGCGTCAAAAGTTACTACGGAAATGACCTTGACCCAGGTCAAAAATATGTTCTCTGAAAACTTTATAGGCGTGTTTCGATACTTTTTGGACACCCTGTATAAAGTGAAACATATAATCTCGACTCATGGGGCAAACTTAGCCGTTTCTCACGCGCGCGCGCTGTGTTTTTCTTCAATCTTGCAACAATGTTTTTCTAATGAAAATTATCGAATCTCAACCGGGTTTTTTGCGTTTTACACAGTTTATCAACCGCAGAATCTCGTCCGAGCATTTATTTCTAGAAATTTATTGTTTAAATAGTAGATATGAACGTTACAAGTTGGCGTCGTGTCCCGTACATTACATACAGCCAAGCGGCAAGCCAACTTGCAACTCGAATAAAAAATATAATTGAATTAATAACTTTTGTTTAATAATGAATCTATCGCTCGATGATGGAATAGTGTAGAATAAAAATTGATGCGTCTCTTCGAGCCAAGTAGTTTATTTTAAAAAAAGGCCATACGTTTCGGGATAATTTTATCCCCTCTTCAGTGGCTGTACAACGTTTAAATTACAAGGTTTATTATAATAATAATTTTAAAATGAGTGAAATTGAAAATTGTGCATATAAACATATTTACCTAGTTAGAAAAACAACTTCCGTGTTTTTACATTATTAGGAAACAGACCAGAAAGGGATTAATCGCATATGGCGCTATAATATAAATTTAAATTTTAAACCAAAAATTACAAAAGAACTATTACAAATTTTTTAAATAATAACTTACGGCCTAGGACTCGAGAATTTTTACAGAACGGTTCCCCGGTGCCAAGGTGGTAATGCGGCACCGGTCGAGGCAAGACGTCAACTAATGTCTCTACAAAATTACGGCCAATATATATTCCGCAATACATACATTAGATGTACTAATACTTATAAATGTTATTATAATGCAAACCGCCTCAGCCACGGATACCTCGAGCTTCATCCATATACCAAGAACGAATACCACATTGGTATTCGTTCTTGGTGGCACGTTAATACTCAAATAGCAGAGCGGGGGGACCGCGCCGCAACGTAAGAAACGCTCCTGCCATGACTATATGACTATATAGTATACAGTATGGACGGAGCGTTGCCACGGCAACCCGGTCTCCCCGATCTCCCACTGGGCTATTCCGCTCCGGCTCGCCAGCCGATCACTATTGAACATGTGTTGGCTGAGTTGAAGAGAGCGCGAAGCGGTATGCCACCTCTCACTGCGTGCTAAGTTCCTGATACAGTCCGCTCGCCACCGAGCCTCCGCAATCACATTATTTACAATTAAAATTTATTCGGACTATTTTTTAGGTTTGATATAACATTTTTATAACTCGCTTTGAGGCGGCACGTATCCTCAGCCCTATTAAGTGTGCCATCGAAAAACTGAATGTGTAGCATTTCTGAGAACCGTCTGCGGAACATAGACGGTTCTCTATCTATTATTTTAATATTGTTGAAATCGAAATTGTGTCCTGTTTCCAATGCATGTACCGCGAGAGGGGAGTTAAGATCCCTTTTCTCTATATATCTTTTATGTTCGTATTGCCTAGTTTTTAACGGTCGATACGTTTCTCCGATGTACGTAGATTCGCAATCGGAGCAATCGATTTTGTATACAACATTCCTCGTATCTCCCACAGCAGTAGGATCTTTGCCAAGTTTAATAAATTTATTGAACTTATCAGTAACACTATTAATCAGACTCATGTCATTTCTTTTTAAAACCGACTTTAATTTTTCGTTAAACCCTTCATAATAAGGGAACACCGCATATTCTTTTCTAGAGTTAGATCTATTGTTTTGAGGGTGTGCATTACTTTCAAATGCCCCTTCTAACGAGGCCCTTGAAAGGCTCAGGTTGCGAGCAATCCGTTTTTTACTAAATTTCTCTATAAAATCTGGAGGATAGTCATTCGCTATGAGAATTTTTTTCGCTTTTTCGATGTTTTCACAGTGAAACCGCGGATCGGACAACAATATCGCCCTATCAAATAAATTGTACATTATTGCTATCTTCTGGTTTTTTGGGTGGTGAGAGAAAAAATTTATGTATCTTGATGACGCTGTATTTTTTTGAAACCAATTCGTAAAAATATGACCACTTGAATCATGAAAAATAGAGATATCGAGAAAATTTATACTATTATTGACTTCAATTTCGTGAGTAAATTGAAGGGAGTTATTATAGCTATTAAATATAGATAACACAAGTTCAATCTTATCTCTATCCAAAACCAAAAGACAGTCATCCACGTATCTGTAAAAAAGTCGAACGCTAGATTTTGCAATACCCAGACAATGATCCTCGAGATCCTCCAGAACCATATTCGCAAAAACAGGGCTCGAGCAGAATCCCATCGGGGCGCCTGAGACTTGTTTATAAAATTTGCCATCGAAAACAAGATACGTACAGTCGAGAAGAGTTTTTATACCATCCATAAATTCGCTCTTCGACATACAATTCAAACACGAAAGCCATTTCCATCTCTTTTCAATCGACAGTATAATCGCATCTTTTGGCAAACTCGAAAACAACGAAACAACGTCGAAGGACACAAAACATTGTTGATCAGAAATATTTATATTATTGAGGTTACTTTTTAATTGTGTACTATTTTTTATATGAGAAGCTGGTAAAGGAAAATGTTTAGTTAATAAGACGGATATGCATTTATCAAAAAAATAAGTAGGGCTATTAATTGCTGAAACTATAATTCTTACGGGATTGTTTGGTTTATGAATTTTTATTAGGCCATAAGCTTTCGGCAGCGATGTGTGCTCGATGCCCTTGGAAGAAAGACCTCTAAAAGCCTCGTCGCACTCTAGAACGCCCCGTGTACTCCAAAGGTCAATGAGTTTTTTTATCCGCTTTTTTATCCCTGCAGCAGGGTTAACTTTAACCAGTCTATAAAATCTCTCGTCGCTGAGGGCCTCATTAACCTTCGAGATATACACGTTTCGGTCTACCACTACCGTAGCATTGCCCTTGTCTGCTCTAGTGAAAAATAGATCGGGAAATTTCCTTAAAAACTTATAAAAATAAATTAAATCACAACTACAGGAAAAAAATATCTGACCTGTCTAGTTTGTATACACGCTCTCATGGATATGACCTCGCGGTCCGTCCGCATGGCAATACTTCGAATCCTCATAGTTCGAAGGAAAATATTGACAGTTTTGACTATAATTTTAACCATGCGGAGATTTTACAATTAAGAGAAAAATGGCTTGTGAATCTTACTGATTCGCAGCTTCCGGAATTTGTAAAGAAGGTGATGTCCATGGGAGAAAAATTCAATTTTAATACAGATTTTCAATTCAAGCAAGCTATTGAGATATTAAAAAGCCTGGAGAATGTATATGCGTTCAATCGAAACATAGACGGAGGACTGCGAGATGGTGTCATTTCCATATTAAATTCTCAGATTAAAAATAAGACGCATGTGCCTTATCATGAACGTATTATGTCATACAATATTAGACTTACAAAACAGTTTTTAAAAAATTCCCGATCTATTTTTCACTAGAGCAGACAAGGGCAATGCTACGGTAGTGGTAGACCGAAACGTGTATATCTCGAAGGTTAATGAGGCCCTCAGCGACGAGAGATTTTATAGACTGGTTAAAGTTAACCCTGCTGCAGGGATAAAAAAGCGGATAAAAAAACTCATTGACCTTTGGAGTACACGGGGCGTTCTAGAGTGCGACGAGGCTTTTAGAGGTCTTTCTTCCAAGGGCATCGAGCACACATCGCTGCCGAAAGCTTATGGCCTAATAAAAATTCATAAACCAAACAATCCCGTAAGAATTATAGTTTCAGCAATTAATAGCCCTACTTATTTTTTTGATAAATGCATATCCGTCTTATTAACTAAACATTTTCCTTTACCAGCTTCTCATATAAAAAATAGTACACAATTAAAAAGTAACCTCAATAATATAAATATTTCTGATCAGCAATGTTTTGTGTCCTTCGACGTTGTTTCGTTGTTTTCGAGTTTGCCAAAAGATGCGATTATACTGTCGATTGAAAAGAGATGGAAATGGCTTTCGTGTTTGAATTGTATGTCGAAGAGCGAATTTATGGATGGTATAAAAACTCTTCTCGACTGTACGTATCTTGTTTTCGATGGCAAATTTTATAAACAAGTCTCAGGCGCCCCGATGGGATTCTGCTCGAGCCCTGTTTTTGCGAATATGGTTCTGGAGGATCTCGAGGATCATTGTCTGGGTATTGCAAAATCTAGCGTTCGACTTTTTTACAGATACGTGGATGACTGTCTTTTGGTTTTGGATAGAGATAAGATTGAACTTGTGTTATCTATATTTAATAGCTATAATAACTCCCTTCAATTTACTCACGAAATTGAAGTCAATAATAGTATAAATTTTCTCGATATCTCTATTTTTCATGATTCAAGTGGTCATATTTTTACGAATTGGTTTCAAAAAAATACAGCGTCATCAAGATACATAAATTTTTTCTCTCACCACCCAAAAAACCAGAAGATAGCAATAATGTACAATTTATTTGATAGGGCGATATTGTTGTCCGATCCGCGGTTTCACTGTGAAAACATCGAAAAAGCGAAAAAAATTCTCATAGCGAATGACTATCCTCCAGATTTTATAGAGAAATTTAGTAAAAAACGGATTGCTCGCAACCTGAGCCTTTCAAGGGCCTCGTTAGAAGGGGCATTTGAAAGTAATGCACACCCTCAAAACAATAGATCTAACTCTAGAAAAGAATATGCGGTGTTCCCTTATTATGAAGGGTTTAACGAAAAATTAAAGTCGGTTTTAAAAAGAAATGACATGAGTCTGATTAATAGTGTTACTGATAAGTTCAATAAATTTATTAAACTTGGCAAAGATCCTACTGCTGTGGGAGATACGAGGAATGTTGTATACAAAATCGATTGCTCCGATTGCGAATCTACGTACATCGGAGAAACGTATCGACCGTTAAAAACTAGGCAATACGAACATAAAAGATATATAGAGAAAAGGGATCTTAACTCCCCTCTCGCGGTACATGCATTGGAAACAGGACACAATTTCGATTTCAACAATATTAAAATAATAGATAGAGAACCGTCTATGTTCCGCAGACGGTTCTCAGAAATGCTACACATTCAGTTTTTCGATGGCACACTTAATAGGGCTGAGGATACGTGCCGCCTCAAAGCGAGTTATAAAAATGTTATATCAAACCTAAAAAATAGTCCGAATAAATTTTAATTGTAAATAATGTGATTGCGGAGGCTCGGTGGCGAGCGGACTGTATCAGGAACTTAGCACGCAGTGAGAGGTGGCATACCGCTTCGCGCTCTCTTCAACTCAGCCAACACATGTTCAATAGTGATCGGCTGGCGAGCCGGAGCGGAACAGCCCAGTGGGAGATCGGGGAGACCGGGTTGCCGTGGCAACGCTCCGTCCATACTGTATACTATATAGTCATATAGTCATGGCAGGAGCGTTTCTTACGTTGCGGCGCGGTCCCCCCGCTCTGCTATTTGAGTATTAACGTGCCACCAAGAACGAATACCAATGTGGTATTCGTTCTTGGTATATGGATGAAGCTCGAGGTATCCGTGGCTGAGGCGGTTTGCATTATAATAACATTTATAAGTATTAGTACATCTAATGTATGTATTGCGGAATATATATTGGCCGTAATTTTGTAGAGACATTAGTTGACGTCTTGCCTCGACCGGTGCCGCATTACCACCTTGGCACCGGGGAACCGTTCTGTAAAAATTCTCGAGTCCTAGGCCGTAAGTTATTATTTAAAAAATTTGTAATAGTTCTTTTGTAATTTTTGGTTTAAAATTTAAATTTATATTATAGCGCCATATGCGATTAATCCCTTTCTGGTCTGTTTCCTAATAATGTAAAAACACGGAAGTTGTTTTTCTAACTAGGTAAATATGTTTATATGCACAATTTTCAATTTCACTCATTTTAAAATTATTATTATAATAAACCTTGTAATTTAAACGTTGTACAGCCACTGAAGAGGGGATAAAATTATCCCGAAACGTATGGCCTTTTTTTAAAATAAACTACTTGGCTCGAAGAGACGCATCAATTTTTATTCTACACTATGAATTAATAACTGATAAAATAATGTTATACACATGACCGTATGCATGTTAAGTTCATGCATATGACTTCATTTAATTGAAAAATGCTTTAAATACAAAATTTTGATAGGGGATAGGGCCCGGGTACGTTGCAATGTATGGTAATTTTTTTCTGCTGCCTTTAAAACTCTAGAAGCAAATGCTACTGGTCTATCTTCACCAATTTCTCCTTGCGAAAGTACACAACCAAGAGCAAAATTTGACGAATCGGCAGTAATAATAAAAGGTTTTTCCATATCTGGAAATTGTAATATGGGCGCAGAACTTAATGCATGTTTCAAATTTTCAAAAGCTTTTTGTCTCTCGTCGGTCCACACAAATGTTTCCGTCTTTTGTAAAAGTATAGATAATGGCTTTGCTATATCTGCAAAATTTTCAATAAATCTCCTATAATAACCAGCTAAACCTAAGAATTCTCGAATATTTTTCCTCGTTCTCGGAATTGGAAACTCGTTAACAGCTTCTACTTTTTTTGGATCGATTTTAATACCCTGTTCACTAATTATATGTCCTAAAAACTCAACTTCTTTCTGGAAAAATTTACATTTGCTTGTCTCTAATTTAAGACCTGCCTCTCTAAGTTTTTCTGCAATTAAATTAAATCTCTCGTTATGTTCTTCAATTGAATTAGCAACTATAATAATGTCATCAATATACACAAAACAAAATCCTTTCTCTATTAATTCTCCTAATACTCTTGTAAGAATTCTTTGAAAAACTCGAGGAGAATTGACTAAACCAAAAGGTAGTACTTTAAATTCAAATCTACCTAAAGGATGAACACTGAAAGCAGTTTTATGAATATCCGCTTCTTTCATTTTTACCTGATGAAATCCAGAAACCATATCGATTGTTGTAAAATATTTATTTTTACCGACATTATCAAAAATTTCCGTAATATTCGGTAACAAATATGGATCTGGTATTGTTTTAGAATTTAATTTCCTATAATCTATTACTAATCTCCATTTTTTCTTACCATCTTTTGTCAAACCCTTTTTAGGAACGACAAAAGCTGGAGCATTAAAAGGACTTGTTGACGGTCTGACTAATTTATTTTCAATTAATTTTTTTGTTTCTAAAATAGCAATTTGCTTTAATGTATATTCTAAAGGAAATTGTTTTACGTATACAGGTTTTTCATCAGTTAAATTTATTTCATGTTCTTCTTCTTCACATACTCCAAACTTTTCACCTTCTAACCAACAAATATCCTCATTGGTCAAAATCAAATTTTCTACAATTTTCCTCTTTCTTCGCGACAAATGATTTAAATTAATAGTATCCATTAACAATCTTTGCCTTTCAATTTTATATGCATTCTCTATTTCTTCAGAACTTTTTTCATTTGCTGAATTTAAATAAATAGCACCGCAATGCATAGTTTCTTCTTCATTTGGCAATTTTAAACCTGGTAATGCAACAAAACTTTCTGGCATATCCTGAATATCAAAAGTCAAATAATTCATCTTGTTATTTAATTTACGAATTTTTCTATCATTCTCACAATGTATATTATTACTTTCTAATGTTTCCATAAATTTTAAATAGTTAATAGTGAAATCTCGATTATTCAATTCATCATTATATGTTCATATTTTTCTAGACATTTATTTATATTTGCAATGAAAGTTTCAATATTGATTTTAGAATTATTTAAAAATTCAATCAATTTACGCTTATTCCGTTCACAATTTTGATTCAGAAAATCTTGTTGCTCACTATCTATTTGCTCTATACTGCTACTTTCTAAAACATTATCATCCATCGACGCATTTTCTTCAATATTACTATGAATTTTACTTACCGTATTTAGAACTTTCTTTAAATCTTGCTGTAAAGATATATTCCCTAAATTTATTACATTATCCTTAATAACATGCGTATCATCCCTGAAATCAACAATCATAGTTGTAATTATATTACATGCATTACTACATTCTATAGTATTATTTAGTTTGAATTTTATCATTTAAAGAAAATTCTAAATCCATATTATCTACTTTTTCATAAAAAAATTGATACTAAATTCTGAATCCCTATATTTTCCTTTAACTCTAGCATATTAATATTATTTTCATACTTATTTATAGCTGATTTTAATGGAATTTTCTTTCCATTTATTTCTAAATAACCCTTATCTAATCTTAATTTTTGCTCTAATAGTGCTTTTACGCCCAGAATACCATCATAAGGAATTGAAAAACCATCTGGAGCTACATGAAAATCGAAATCTGTATCATTTATGAACAATTTAACAGAACCTAACGTTCTAATGGAATTTTCCGTAATTCCAGAAATCAAAAGTCTATTACTAGTATGAATTACATCAGTAATTAATTTATCTTTCTTTATAATATTTAATTGAGCACCACTATCTACTAATAGTTTATATGTCGTGTTTGAAAATTCATCCGTAATTTTAATGTATTGTAAAAGATTTTCTAGCTTTAATACATAGATTTCAAATAATAAATCTATTACATCATTATTATATTGACATACATCATTACTTAAACTATTAAATTTATCATTTTCATTACTGTCAATTTGTAATGGGAACGCTTTGTTATTGCAATCCCTTCCTACACGTTCCCTTGAGGAAGAGAATTGAAGTTTCCCTGATTTCTTCTCCAGCAATTATGTAAAGTATGACCAACACCCTTACAACCTGAACAAAACTGTTTTTGCTGATTTTCTAATTTTTTTATTTCATCACAATTACTAGCTTTGTGACCCATTTTATTACAAAATCCACATTTTTCCTGCGAAGCTTTTAAAGCTGCTAATTTTCTACATTCATCAATTGAATGTCTTCCCCCATTACAATACTCACAAACTTTTCTTATTCCTCCATTATTAACATTATTCTGATTTTGTGGTTTGAATCTATTCCCATAATATCTCTGTTGCTGCTGACTATTATTATAATTACTATTATTATAATTATTTCTATTATTTGCATAATTATTCCTATATTCATTTCTATTAAATTGTTGATTACTTTGCGCTGCTTTAAATTTTTCACAGTCTTTTACTTCGTGCCCTAATCCTTCACATAATTGATATTTCAACTGCTGCTTAGCCTTATAATCCTGAACAAGAATTTTAATCTTTTCACAATCACTACTATCATGGTCCATAGTTTCACAAATGGTACAAAATCGAAATTTATTTTCACCTAAAGTACAGAATTTTGTAATATGTCCTCTTTTATTACATCTCGTACAGTATACTTCAGGACAATTTTGCATAGTATGATCAAAGCTATCACAAAAACTACATTTTCTCGAATTTTGAATAGATGAATTGACACATTTATTAGGATTATGTCCTGGTTCTTTACATTTTGAACATAATATATACTCTAAAATATATGTACATTGCAAAGCTTCATGTCCCATTTCTTGACAATATTGACAGTGAAAATTTTGTTTTCTATTCAATTCACATGAGCTTATTGAATGACCAGATTTACTGCAAAAATTACAAATTAATTTTATTTTATCCTTGACTGCATTACAATTATTTGAGACATGATCATCTTCTTTGCAATATACACATCCTGCATTTTTGAAAAATAGTGCTTCATGATCGCGATCTTTACACATTTGACAAAACATTACTTTATTAAATTGCTCAACTTTTTCACCATAAAAATTATTAATCAAACTCTCACTAAAACCCTTTCGTCTTTCTAATTCTTTTTCAATTTTAAGTGCAGCTTGTGACATTTCAGGAAATGTGTTTTCATTTCCCAATTCATATTTAATTTCAGATTTTAACCCTTTTTTATAGCTACTTGCTACTTTACTATCTAATTGCACTGCAAAACTCCTTTCCTCAGCTTCCGAAGGACCCTCCAATTTTTTTAGTTCCTTGATTTTTAAAACTAATTGTTTAACTCTATTATTGTAAGACAATACAGACTCATTATCCCCTTGAAAAATTTTTACGACTTTTGCATATAATTCATGAATATCTTCCAAAATAGGATACAATACTCGTATTGCATCTATTAACTCTGCAATTGAATTCAAATTATTGTTTCTCAATGCTCTTCCTACTTCACCTTTTAATCTAAATTTTAGCAAACTCGTTACATTTTTCTCATCAATATCATCAATTAAATTTTTTACGTCTTTCAAAATATCTATGTAGTCTGTAGGTGATATATTTTTTCCATCAAAATCCGGTACATAATTAGCAATCTTTTCTAAACTCAATTTTATCGACTTTCGATTTGACTGATCACCAGTGTTATCAGCGCCATTAGGAGCCATGTTTAATAATTTTTCGCTAGAGCGATTTATTTCTACTTGAACAATTTTACTATTATCCTGAAACTTACTAGCTTCTGAATGTTTGTCCTGCTCTTTTAAATCACTTAAATTAGTATTGGATTTTTCAAGCTGTTGTATTACTTTTGTATTATTTTGAATTTCTATTGCTGTAATATCTTTTACTATTGTTTTTGCAAAGTCATCAAATTCAATATTTTCTGCCTTTTTAAGATTTTCGCGTTCTTTATTTATATCATCAATATTCTTCAACAATGTATTATTCAGTGAATTATACCCTTGATCAAACGTAGGTAAAATATCTTTTGTCGTACCTGTTATTAAACTTTGTTCAGCTTGAAAACCTCCAATATCTGAATACTTACTACTATTTTCTACTTGAAATGATTCATTTAAAATACTATCTGTCGCATCGAAAAAATTTTCTGAAATAGCTTTATTCGATTTTGGAGTTGAATTTTGTTTTCCCTTAACTATGGGACTTAAAATTTTCCTTATAGCACCAGCATTAGAATTGATTTGATCTGATGCGTCTTTATTTATTTTAGCACTTGATGTTTTTACCGGCGATCTCTGTAATTTACTACTTCTTTTAAACGGATCTATTTTTAAAGATGTTTCAAGATATTTTTCAAATGATGGGTGCTTTTGAATTTGTTGCCGAGTTAATTTTCTAAATGGCAAAGAATCCTCAACGGTTTTATTATCCTTATCACTCATTTGATTTTTTAATAATCATAGTTTCCTATTTGCATAAAATATACTACTCTGCGTTATAAATTTGTGTCCACGCTACCAATATTTACGTTTCAAAATTGTTTCCACACTAGCTATGTCCGCATTTAAAAATTTATGTCCGCTTTATTGTAATGTGTCCGCGCTAATACGTACACTATTGGGCGGCTTCTGTCCCGCGCGAGTTATGATATTTTTTTTTTATTTTGCGTTATAACTCCGAAATAACGAGTGTGAGCGTATCGTCACTCATGAGCGGGATTGCCACTCGGATTCCCTATTACCCGTTCATAAAGGGTGATGGGCCCTATTTTTGCGGGTTCAGCCCTTTTCCACGGCCGAGACTTTGGGGTCGCGTATTTGTCCGCACTGTGATAATTTGTCCGCGCTATAGAGATATGTCCGCACTTAAAGAAATGTGTCCGCGATATGGAGATGTGTCCGCGATTTTGATGTCCCGCCTTACAAAAATGTGTCCGCGATTCCGATGTCCCGCCTGACAAAAATGTGTTCGCACTATAAAAATGTGTCCGCGCTATAGAGATGTGTCCGCGATTTTGATTGTGTCCGCGCTACAAAAATGTGTCCGCGATATAAAAATGTGTCCGCAATTGATCTTTACTCAATTTATTCAATAATATCGCTTTTTCCGCAAAATGTAATAAATTATCAAATTTAATTCCTAGTTCTAACTGAAACTCTGATTTTTCGGTTTGCTCAGATTCTACTTTATTTTCTTCAACTTTTGGTGTTTGGAAAAATAAATCTATTTTACTATTTATTTCCGCTAGTTGTTCTATTAACTGCTTCTTATTGTTTAATAAATTTTGCAAAAATAATTTTTTTCCACTTCTCTTCTTTTTAATCACTTTACTTTTACGATTCACAAAACTCATTTGATTAATTGGGACAAAATTGGAAAAGTGACCGCTACTAAGCAGATCAAGGATTGGCCGCTACTTAGCAGACCAAAGGATAAAGAAAACTGCACTCAATTAATCAAATGGTTATCTATTTATCTTAATTATTTCAACTTTACTATTATTTCAATATATGCTCTATTATTTTTGCAAATGCTTTTAATTAAATCAATTACTTGTTCGATTCGTATCGGAACCAATTGTTACGTCCCACCTACACTCTCACCTCATAGGTAGGACATGTAGTTGAGAGCATGCAGGATTTTATTTAGATTATTTATGAGCGCGTATATAATTGTTACTAGTGGCTGAGTTTAGACTCGTTACCCACTCCGATATGTACTTTTAGTGTATTTATTTGACTTACCTTTTTCTGCTTCACTTGTCTTATTTTGCTGCGTCTGCTATCCTCGTCTTTTTCTCTCTGCTTGCTCGTCTTATTTGGATAATAGGTGATAGGTCATTGAAATGATGCACTCATAGTTTTCTATTTGAGTATGATTGAAAATATATTTGCTTCTTAAATTCACAATTGAGTACTTGGAAGTACAATAAAAATCTCCGCAATTGACGAACCGCGAGGTACGGAGTTCGGACTTAAACACGAGACTAATTAAAATGAGGCCAATTCGACTCTTTTAAAGCCCGAATACGTTGACCAACTCCTAATGTGTAACGTTTAATAATCAGTTTTAAAGTATAACGATTGCCGAATAAGTAACACATGCTGACATGTGTTACAAAATTACAGCGCGCATTCAAAATATAACGTTTCGAAATTGACATCATCATTTGTGTTTTGAATTTTGAAAAAATAGTTTAAATTAATAAATAATAGATTTAAAAATAAATAACGTCGTAGGACGTTACACTATATACAAACATTTAATGTGGAACTGTTCTTGCAAAACTCGCAGGCTGTGCACCTATGTAACGTATTTGATAATTTTCAATCTGTTCGCGTATATCTGTCTGTTCTATACCAAACTCGCATCGGAGTACAAGTTGTACGGGGAGAAATAGTTCAGGTGTTTTACACATTATTGCATAGCTATCTTTTGCGAGTAATCCGACAGACACATAACCACCTCTTTCGTTGTAGAATAATTTCATGCAAAGTCTATCTTTGCATGAAATCTAATGCCGTAGATGCTGCATTGTACATGGAATGTGTATTTCCGAAAAACCTACGATCCACTTCGGGTAGGCGGGTCGAGAAGCATGTAGTCGTATTATTTGGAAAATACTTGGCGTTGCTGTGTCTCGGGAGAGCTATCGTGAAATTGGTCTGATAGATATTTTAAAATATTTTTTAAGTCTGCAGTCGCTATCCACGAGTGGCAATTTTCCGTATATCCGACCCAACTTACGAAATATTGTTTATTTTTTATTTATTACACGCGATTTATGTACAGCAGATAGTTCTTCCAGATAAAAAACCCTCTATATCCTCGCCTTGTAAATCGATGAGTTTGTAGATAAATAAACCTTGCCTCCTAAAAACTTTTGTAATGTTAAACACTTCTTCGCTCCAAAATTTTTCATCACCATTCTCGAAAATATTTTTTTTCCCGTTTATACGCACGTGTGCACCTAACAAATTACACAATTTTTACACTTTATAAATAGTTATACATAAAACTTATTTTTTATAACCAAACGGATAGGAGCGTGTCGCAGATTTGAACCACCTTTTCCACAAGACAATCGAACATTTTTTCGCCCCTCTGTAGAAACAATTTCGTGAATTGCCGTTCGTCGCAGTTCATTATTTGACACCGTTAATTGATTGTTTACAACATTTTTTAAATTATAATTTTACCATTTTAACAATGCTAATAAAATTAATCATTAAGCCTGTTTGATAATTTTGTTCAAAGCTTTTAACTTTACACGTATCGTGAACAGAGCCATCCGCTTGTCCTACACGGTACGTGTGAAATTTCGGCCTCCGGAGTCGAAACATTCTATATATGCCCCAGGGCCATACTCGGGGGTTCGAATTCATACGGCCCACCGCCTTTAGTCGTATATATAATAGAGTCCGTGTCATAATACAATACTGGCATTCCTAATTTAAATAGATATAAATACAAAATTAATCGCGCCTGTGCTGTTGTATATGCAGAAACGACCACGTTTGTACATGGTGAATTTGACTCCAACTCATCTATGTACTTCCAATTTATGTACAAAACATTCCACTTTATGTACATCTTTGATAGCCTGCTCGATGGCCTCAATAACAATGTCGGGGTTGATAATAAATTTTGAGAGTTCTTCACGGGTTCGAACTACCTGAGTCTGCGAGGGATTTCCTCTCTATCCGAACTTTCCCCAAAGCGTGTTTAAGCATAGCTAGGTTACAGCCCGCAGCACCGGATTTTCTCGCGCTCGTAGTTCTCGATATATGCTTTTTTCTCCGCATCGGTCACGACATTAGCGAGGAAACCCGAACTTTCTGGTTGAATTTTTAAAATCGTATTTATATAGCCGGTAAATCCAGTAAAAAAAACCGCCAGTATATGTACTGTGATTATACTGCATGCCCCACGTATCGCTCAAAACTCTATCTTCTTCGTTTTCGTGGCAACACTCTTCCTGTCTCGAATCGATGCAGCACGAGTGACAGAGGGGGAAGAACAAATGGTTGTGCATGCGATACCGTAACACCGGATGGTACAGCTCGCGGGGTGGTAGAATCTCGCACTGTACAAAACCTTCGACGCTCTGGCTAACTGTTTCGAAATTTTCGCCGATAAGCTCGTGGCACATGCTACCTATGTATATTTTCGGATATTCAACAGGATACACGCCTATTTTACAAATGTACAGATATAGAGAGCAAACATCGAGATATCGTATTTGCTCGCCGGGAGCCACTTTGTAAAGAGTAACGACGTTACCAGTCCAACCCCAATAAAAAGCTGGGCGCGGATTCAACAACACGTTAACTATGAAATATGTTATTACAGTTTTATTATGTTTCACCCGTTTAAAAGAACGTCAGAAGTTTTTCCGTTGTCAACTAAATATTTTAAAATTAATTGCCCATCGAAGGCTTTCGCGTTATGGACGATGCAGATAAACGATGAGTAACCGCTCTTCTTCTTTGCACGAACAGCAAAATCGATAAAATGACCAAGGCTTTCTTGGCCTGCAAACACATGCTCGCGTACCCCGCAAAAGGCGCATAGAGTCAAAGACTCATCTGCGAAGCACGCGTCACAGCAGAGCTGTGCGACACACAGTATCGGCTTCAAAATTTTTACGTTGCTTTCGTTCAGGCTTTCTTCGCAAATTTCAAAATCATAAAAAATAAAAAAGTTTTCGGGGTGCGTTTTTGTATTTGTCTGAGCGTCATGGTTTGCATCATATACAAATCATTCAGCGAGTGAATTCTGCGACATATTTTGCAGTAAACTTTGCCGCATTTATGTTTTTTTTAATTATTAATGAGGCGAACGCATGTTTTACATATACAATAATTTAAGTATAAAGATATGTACATTTGTTTCGCTTTGACGCATTTTCTTTTTTACTTCGAGACATTGAACCTATTTCACAATGATTTTTGAAACATGCATCGTTATAAAAACTACAACCGCAATCATTGCATTCAATACACTCTCAGCGCACCACCACTCGGGACAAGCAGCTCCTAAACATAGACACTCTATGCGGAGACCTCCAGCCAGCGGGGGTGGCGCGGCCCCACCCACTCACGCGCTCCCGTGGCTCCCACCCGCTCTTGCACGCGCACGCATTCGATTATAACGTCCCTCCGTGACAACACCAAACCGAAAATCTCGCGCCACTAGGCCACGCCCACGTCAGCGGGGTATAACGTCCCTTTACTACCATCGTTTTACTTACTGTATCTCGAAATCTCTCTCATTCGTCCTCACTCTTACTTTTCTTATCATCTTCATGTTCCTCATTTCTCTCATTGTCCTAATCTAACTCATTCTCTTCATTATCTGATAAGGAATCAGACAAGTTGTTGTCGCTTTCATCTATAAATTAATAAAAATGAATTACGAAAATATATAGATGTGAAAATCCATGAAAAAGTCGGGTTAACTCAGTCCAAAAGTTGTACTTTTCTAACGGAACCAGCATCGTAGTTCACGGCAAATAATATAATGTTATATAACTAGTTAAAATCTTATGACAACAGAAAGCTACAGTCTAAATACTGAAAAAATAACGCAATTTTTCCTTTTTTATCACAAATACTGCATTATCTACAATATTACTGAACATTGCAAATCTCTTACGACTACCCGAGGCGCAGAAAATTTATCGACTACACCCATGTTTTGCTGATTTATATCGATGAGATCCTTTTGGTGATGGGCGCTACCGGCTTTTTCTGCAGAGCAGGAACTTGGCTGTAGGAACCGCCCGCTGCATACTGCCTGTACTCGGAGAGGGCAAGAGTGAGCCAGTGATGAGTTCGAGCGCAAAGGTAAGGGTCCACTGGAGACACTCAATGAAAAGAATAAAAAATTCCTCCTATAGGATACTCTCCGCAGAAAAAAAAATTTTCCTGTACTCCTTAAGCCTTACGTTGGCATACAGTTGACGTCGAAGTCAAAGTGGATTTAGGGGAGAGGGGTGAGAGCGAACAAACACAAGAAATTCGCAATAGGTCGGTAGTAACCTGAGATTTACACTCTAAATTTATTGTGTCTAATCTGATCTGGTCCGATCCTGCTCAGCGATTAAGGTAGGTGTAAGCCTGCTCTTGGTGCTTACGAGGGTACAGAGTCTCGCAATGATGTGATCTTCAACGGAGGCAAAGGAAGCCTACTTGGCAGTGAAGGTAGGAGCGTGTGTGGAGTGGTCGGCGTCATCGAGGAGTGCAACGAGCCGCGTACATGAGTGCATGTCGCGTTATAGTGCGGTGACTATTTATGTCAGAGGACGCAAGAAAACTGTAATAAGTCTTTCATCAAACTCTTTCCAATCACGTTCATTTTTCGAATACCTCCGAAAGCATTTCTCAACAACAAAGAATGTTTCTGGGAGTAATGCTCGAAGCGGAAAATTCGTCGAAGCGGAGTATTTGTCAAAGACAGAGAATTCTTCCGAGAGTACTTTTCGAGTGTGGAGAATCTCTCCGAGAGCATATAACCACGAAAGAAAATACATACTAGAGTATTTTCAAATAATGAAAAATACATCCGAGAGTATTTCTGGATGATGAACAATACCTCCGCGAGCATTTCTCGATGGTCAATAAATCCGCCGTGTCGAGAACATCTCCAGGTCTACAAATCCTCCAAGAACATTTCTCAACGGTCGAGAATTCCTCTGCTAGCATTTCTAGACGGTGAATTAATCCTTCGTATCGAGAAAGACTCCACGTCTAAAAATCCTCCAAGAACATTTCTCAACGGTCGAGAATTCCTCTGCTAGCATTTCTAGACGGTGAATTAATCCTCCGTATCGAGAAAGATTCCACGTCGAAAAATCCTCCAAGAGCATTTCTCAATAATCGAGAACCCCTCCGCTAGCATTTCTAGACGGTGGATAAATCCTCTGTGTCGAGAAAGACTCCACGTCGAAAAATCCTCCAAGTGCATTTTGGTAGGTCAATTAGCTAGGAGGATGGTGAACTTTATGGGTAGAGGTAGGAAGTCGTGCCCCCTCTCATCTGGCCCCTTATCCCTCAAAATGACCAAGAAACGTTTCAAAAATTTGGTTATTTTTACAGCTTTCCCCCCCCCCCCTTCTATCAACACCTCCCCACTCCCCCCTTCTGAACGCCCCCCCCTTCATTGGAAGTGTTTGGTGGTTGACAAAACAATAGCTCAGGGGATAACGTGCGAGTCTACTGAGCGACAAGAGTTAGGTTCAAATCCCAACAGTAGAAATTATTTTAAAATATTATGACCCTTGACCTATTATCTCCAATCAGATACCTTAGGCTCCATCGATCATCTCCAACCTTCACCTATCGTTTCCGCCCTCCACCTATCGCCTCCAATTATGATCCCTTCGCTCTTCACTTAACGCCTTAAATCATTATCCCTTCACCGTTCAACTTTTATCTCCGCATATTATGAACACCTTCAAGTAATCATTTCCAATCATAATATTTTTATGCTCCTTTCATCCATGCATCGGGCACCAAAAACTCCACCCTTCACCTCTTGCATAACTTATTATCTTTAACCTAATACTACGATTTTCATGTTCTACCTATCACCTTCACAAATGATCTGGAGAATCCCCCTATCACTTCCAATTATAACCGTTTCACTTCCGCCTATTACTTCTGGTTATAACCCTACGTAACCCTTTAACCCTATGTAAACCTAAAGTTTATTTGGCATGATTGTACATTAAGGGGTTATGACAGGGTTAAAACCTGTAAAAAAAAGAAAAACCATTAGTCCTGTAAAAAATTAACATATATAGGTACATTAAAAATTATATTTTTAAGTATTACACATCACTTTTATGCATCAAAAATATGCATTAAGTGAGTGTAATTCTTAAAAACAATTAAAGGTATTAACTTACCAAAAATTATGGTTTTCATCATTTTTATTTACTTGCCGCAAGAATTTTCAGGATCCGTACCATCAATCTTCATGAATCCAAGTGGTTTATCTCCCCCATAAGTCTGGTCTCAGACTAAGCGGAGCAGATTCCTGAAAAACACAAAATTAATATAACTAATCACACATATATTAACAATATTAGTAATTATAGTGAATGTTACATATGTAAACATATGTAACATTCACTTTGAACTTATCTTTTTCCAATTCTGCTCCGCTTAGTTTGTGAGGAAACCTATTCCAAAGGTTTCTCCAAAATTTGAATCCATTTGGTCCACCCATTGCTGTGAAAACTTGCGGCAAGTAAAAAAAACCATGAAAAACCAAGAAAAAACCATACAAATAAACTCAGCTATACTTACAGAAACTATCCAGCATATCTTCATTTGTTTTTGATACTCAAATATACATGCAATAAAGCATACTTGGTGGTACGCGTACATCATGCTGTGTGATAATAGTATTGTTATGACCAGCGCGATTCGAGATGTTCGAATCGCGCATAGCAACCGCTGCAACTTCGCGGTTGTTATTGCTTACTAGTCTAGTCCTGACAGCTGTTCAGCATAGACGTGTTATATTCGCGCGAGTTAATAAAGTCTTTAAGTAGTTCCTTTTCTAATAAGACGTGTATTTATTAACTCCCCGGCCTGATCATAACATTTTGGGGGCTCGTCCGCACCGAAAAGTGCATCAAAGTTTATGAAGTTACGATCGGGCAAGATGACATTAACGAGAACGCCGCCTCCATCCCCGCTCTCCCCGCTCTCCGAGACACATAACATCGACGTTCCCACGATTATTCCACCAACAACAGAGCAACCTTCGCGATCGCTATCTCCATCAATTCCCGTTGATGAAATTACACGACTGAAGAATCAACTCCACCTCGCGGAGTCAACACTAGAGGCCTGCACATTGGAGGTTACCAACATCTCCAAAGAACTCTGCATTCGTGAATCTGAGCTTCTTCAGGAACGTCGTCTGCGTGAAGAAGATGCCAAGAATGCAGAAGTGAAGTACAATTCCCTCTTCCATGAATCATCAACAGAGATTGCTAGGCTCAACTCTCTCCACAGGGAGGCGTTAACTGAAATCGACCGTCTCAAAGCTACATCCACTCACCGCGAGCTCTTTCCTTCTGGAGATGACGCATCACGATCAGTTACCGACAACTCACGTCTACAACTTATCAATCGGACTTTATTGGAGGACAATGAATCCCTACGACAACGTTTACGAGAGCTAAGTTCATCACACACAAACACAAACACACTTAGTCATTCAAGTAACAGTTTAGGTTATAATCACTAACTAGATGATTACAATGGATCATCTTTTCTTCGAGAATATTTAATTCAATTTCAGGTTATGGCTAGAATTCATAATTGGTCTTCGGAAACTAAAATGATTGCTCTTATTTCTAGTTTGAAAGGAAAGGCAAAGTCCATTTTAGTTGAATATGATATTTCTTCTTCTAATTTTGAGAGCCTGATCTCTAGGTTAGAATTAAGATTTGGGGATAAACACATGGAAGCAACGTATTATTCACAATTTCAAACTCGTCGTCAACAATTCGGTGAAGTTCTTCAAACACTTGCTTCTGATTTAGAAAGACTTGCAGGTTTAGTTTTTCCAGAATGTTCCCTTGAAATTCAAGACAAGTTTGCTTGCTCTCAATTTATTACAGGAATTTACAACTCTTCAATCCGACAAACACTCCCATTAAAACGCATAAAATCATTGAAAATAGCTCTTACTCGTACCATGGAAATAAAAGTTATTTATGATTTTAACAAGAAATTTCAACATCCTAAGACTAATTCTATTCAGAAAACTGAGACTAATTCTTCAAATATCCAATCCAAACCTCGTTCATCCACAGATTATTTAAAAAATGTTGAATGTTGGCAATGTGGAAAAAAGGGTCATCTAAGAACGTCTTGTCCAACAAATAAACAGGGAAACTAAATTGTGTTGAACTTTCTGGAGCGAGTTCGACAGAGTTTAGAAAGGCTCCTTCAGATTTTCGTATTAGAAGAATTAATGGGAATTTAAAACATTTTTGTTTTAATGGCTTAGTTAATAATAAATCTTGTAATTTCAAATTAGATTCTGGGTCCGATGTTACAATTTTAAATTCAAAATTTGTAAATTCTAATGATAAAAGAATTCCCATTAATTCAGAGCAGCTTCATTATCCTACAGGTGAAACGGTTCCAGTTCAATTTTTGATTTCTGCAATTATTGAATTAGGAATTTATTCAGCTACTTTAGATGTTTATGTAATGGATATGGTTGACGATTGTATACTTGGAGGTGATTTTCTTCATTTAACTGGTTTAACAGATTCAATCACTAACTTAATTCATACTCCAAATTTACTTGACTCAACCAATGGCTTAAATAAGATACAGATAGCTAGGATAGATGATTCATTTCAGGTTTTACCAGAAGTTATTCAGGATATTTTCATAAAGAATATTGACCAATTAGATCGAATTCAACGTGAAAAGTTTTCGAGTTTGTTACTTGATTTTGAAGAACTTTTTCAAGATCATAATGTTTCTGGACGTTGTACTTTTGTTGCACATAAAATTCAGTTGCTTCATGATCATCCAATTCAAGTACCTATTTGTAGACCACCTATTCATCAGGAACAAGAACTAAAAGAATGTATTTCCGAAATGCATTCTCAGGGTGTCATTGAAGAATCAGATAGTTCTTATTGTTTCCCTGTTGTTCCGAAAAAGAAGAAAGATGGAACTACACGTTTTTGTATCAATTTTCAAAAGTTAAACGCAATCACCATTAAAGATTCTTACCCTCTACCTAGAATTGATGATACTTTAAATAAATAAGCAGGATTTTCATGGTTCAGTACTTTAGATTTGAAAAGTGGTTATTGGCAGGTCAAAATTCGAAAAGAGGATAGGAAATATACAGCATTTTCTATTGGGAAAGGTCTATGGCAGTTTAAGGTAATGCCTTTTGGTTTATGCAATGCTCCTGTCACTTTCCAACGTTTAATGAAAAATTACTTAGAAATCCTTCCTTTCAGATTTCTGTCTAGTCTATTTAGATGATGTTATGGTTTTAGGTAAGTCTTTTGATGACATGGTTTCTAATTTAGGAAAGGTTTTCATTCGTATTCAACAAGCAGGTTTATGTCTTAATAAGAAGAAATGAGTTTTCTTTAGGAGACAGGTTGAATATTTAGGCTATATTGTTTCTGAGAAGGGGAAAACTGCTGATCCTAAGAAGATCGACTGTGTTAAAAATTGGCCTATTCCTCAAAAGAAGAAAGATGTTCTTAGTTTTGTGAGCTTTTGTGGTTATTATAGAAATTTAATTAAAGGATTTGCAGATATAGCTAAACCTCTTTATAAACTCATTGAGGACTCGGCTAAATTCATTTGGTCAGAAGAATGTCAAAATGCTTTTTTTAAATTAAAAGAAAAACTCATTTCTCCTCTCATTTTAGCATTTCCATCTCTTGAGTCTGAATTCATTTTAGATACTGACGCTTCTGAGCATGGAATTGTTTCAGTCCTTTCACACATACAGGATGGTAAAGAACGAGTGATAGACTACTATAGTAGAGTCCTCTTTAAGTCAGAAAGAAATTATTGTGTGACTCGTCGAAAACTTCTTGCTATAGTAGAGTCGTTAAGAAATTTTCATCGCTATCTTATTGGTAAACCATTTCTTATTCGGACAGATCATTCTTCTTTAACTTGGTTATTATCTTTTAAAGAATTAGATGTTCAATTAGCTCGATGGTTAGGTAAATTAGATCAATATGATTATTGGATTGTTCATCGTAAAGGTAGTTTACAAAAGAATGCCGGTTTTCTTTCACGTCGTCCTTGTGAAGATTCTTGGTGTAAATATTGTTCAAAAAGGAGAGAGTAATGGTAGAGAAGTAATGGTAGAGAAGTAAAAGGTAGAGAGTAAATTTTCTGAAAATGAAATGACAGTTGCCCGAATCATTTTTGAAGAAAATTTACCCTCAGACTGGAAGACATTTCAGGAAGCTGATGAGAGTATTTCTTTTATTCGTCGCATGAAAGAGTTAAACACAAAACCAGACTGGCAGGATATTTCACCTTTAGACACTTTCGTTAAAGTTTACTGTCCACACTGGAACTCGTTAGTGTTAGTTTATGGAATTCTTTTTAGAGAATGGATTTCTACTAATCTCAATTACAAGATTCGCCAATTAATTGTTCCTAAAAGTAAAATCAAAGACATTTTGGAAGAAGCTCATGACTCGCCTTCCGGTGGTTATTTTGGAACTAATAAAACTTTAGAAAAAATTCGAAAAAGATTTTATTGGGCGTCTTGTAAATCAGATGTAGAAAATTGGTGTAGATCTTGTAAAATTTGTATTTCAAAAAAGGGTCCTTCTGATAAGGGAATTAGTCAAATGAATGTTTATAATTCAGGTGTTTCATTCGAGAGGCTTCAAACGGATATCCTAGGCCCCTTTCCCCTTTCTTCTTTAGGGAGTAAATACCTTTTAGTAGTGACGGATAGTTTTACTAAATGGGTAGAGGCTTTTCCTCTCTCGAATATGAGGAGTAAAACAATTGCTGAAGTTTTCGTTAATGAAATTATTTGTCGTTATGGAGTCCCTTTAGAAATTAACAGAGATCAGGGTACAAATTTTGATTCTCGCTTAGTGAAAGAATTAGCAGTTTTACTAGGAGTTAAGAAAACTAGAACTTCACCTTTACATCCTCAAGCAAATGGTCAGATAGAACGTCAACATCAAACACTTCTACAATACCTCACAAAACATGTAAGCGATACTCAAAAAGATTGGGACCGTTGGGTATCTCTTTTTTTATTAGCTTACAGATCTTCAAAAGACGCAACAACCGGAGCTACACCAGCAGAAATGTACACAGGCTTTGACCTCCGACTTCTTTTGGACTTAATTCGAGAGTGTCCACCAACAGGAATCCTGGTTGAAGAAGACGGAAATTATGTACATCAGCTGCAGAGGAAACTCCACTCACTACATCACCTGGCTCGAGACAAAATATTCCTACAATCTGAAAGAACAAAATCTTGGTACGACCAACGAGCTCGCAACGTCGAATACACCCCTGGACAGAAAATTTGGTTCTTCAACCCTCAAAGAACCAAAGGGAAAGTACCCAAACTGCAATCGAATTGGGTTGTTCCTTGGCAAGTCGTCAAGAAGATCAACGGCGTGATTTACTGTATTCGTCGTTCCCCAAGACATAAGTCCAAGATTGTTCACATCAATCGTCTTGGCACCTTTACCGAGAGACACCCCGACTTGACTGATGAATGCTCTGGTCATGGTTTTTGAGCCTTGGTTTTTCCATGAGCGTGAAGGTGAATACCGGAGCAGAGACTTGAGGAGAGGAACTTGGAATTGACCTGTAAGCATGGCTCGGTAACTGGATGCCCGGCGTGGATCAAGATAGAAGATGTTGGTGGTTCCTGTAAGTCATCATTGGAATTTAGAAGAGGGTCAACCCGCTTGGAAGGAAATTCGGCGAATGTGGTTACTTGGATAAAGATTCTCAGATTCTGATTACTCGGATGAGATGGGATCGACTGAGCATTTTTGAAGAAAGAAGGTTTAAAATTGTTGGAACGACAATCTCAAGAAAAAAGGGAGCAATGTTATGACCAGCGCGATTCGAGATGTTCGAATCGCGCATAGCAACCGCTACAACTTTGCGGTTGTTATTGTATTTGTTTACCAGTATAGTCCAGACAGCTGTTTGGAACGAACGTGCTGTTTATTCCCGCGAGTTAATAAAGTCTTTAACTAGTTCCCTTTTATAAAAGTGTATACTTCATTTACTCCCCGGGCCGAACATAACAATATATATGTGTGTGTGTGTGCGTGTGTGTGCGTGAGTGTGTGCGTGTATGTGCGCGTGTGTATGTGTGATCAAGATGACAGATTTTTTTCAGTACGGTTATGTTATTGAGTTCAGTAGAATTTCAGTATGTTATTGAATTTATTAAAAATAGCTTATATGGCTCCGAAAAAAATACAGTTCAATTGCTAAAAAAATTTTAAGAATAAAAGTATTTTTGACATTTTTCATAATTTTGCTTCGTTTCCGATTAAAAAATTATAGAAAATGCCGAATTTTAGTATGAAATTTATTATTAAATATTAGCTAATAGGTTAATGAATTGAGAGGGGTACAGTTTTATCTTGTTTTTTTAAATTTTAAAAGAAAATTCATGGTTAGTCGCGGAGAGTGCATTGAGCTGCACCAATCTTCTCTTTAACATTTCAACTGGGGTACGTTTTCGCTGGGAATTATGAAGTGAATCGGGCTTTGTCAGGGATTTAAACCACACTACTCTTCGTTCGAAGCTTCGATATAATGTCGTACAACATGCTCGAATCGTACCTAAAATGTACGTAAGCGTACGCAAATATACACGGCAGTAGGTATATAGGCTAGGCGGGTACGAGCTCAGTCCGGCATGAGCTCAGACTGCTCTGCCCCCACCCTTCCCCCTCCCCCCGGGGCTCAGCGCCGGTATGTGCCGAGCGCATGTCGCTGCTATAGGCTACCGCCATCTAGCGGTGGCGAGGCTACTATAGCGCGTCGCTTGTTGACCATTACCGCGCGTCGCCATCTAGCGGTGGCTGCTTATTTCTTTTCCGAAAATATAACCGTAATATTTTTTGAATCCGAAAACGATCACCGCGGCCTCCTTGTCAGTTATTGCCCGGTGCATTTCCTTTTTCGGTATCCGTTTAGTGGCAAAAGCTATTGGCCTTTCTTCTCCGTTTTTATACTGAATTGATAATATTGCGGATAGTCCATAATCCGATGCGTCGCACGCCAAAATAAGCTGCTCTTTTGGATCATAATGCGCCAGAACGCGTGGAGAAATTAACTCGTCTTTCACTACGATAAACGTTTTTGACAATCGTCCGTCCATACGAAATTTTCTTGGTCTGCGCAATCATATAGCGGCTTTAATTTATCTGCTCTCTTTTCTAAAAATCGCTCGTAAAAATTGATTAATTCTAATAACGAGAGTAATTCTTTTGAGTTTGTTGTTGTCGGCGCCTTCACAATGGCTTTACTTTTCGACTTTGCCTTGTGCAACCCAACCCATTTTTATCGATAGCAAAACCTAAAAGTTCAATTTTCTTTTTCATGATTTGACATTTATCAGCGCAAACTCTTAACCCGTCGTCCTGCAACCGTTTGCACACTAGCCGCAAGTTTTTTAAATGTTCTTCGTCCGTTTCGCCAGTTACGTATATATTGTCCAGATATGCGACGGCGTGTTGAATGCCTCTGATCGAGTTACATATAAATGATTGAAAATCTCCCGGACACGTACAAATTCCTTCCCGCATTTTTGTATACCTATATAGTCCTAGATGTGTTACTATTGTTAAGTACTGTTGGCTTTGTTTTTCGACCTCAAATTGCATGTACGCATGCTTAAGGTCTAGCTCCGTGAATTTTTTCCCGCCTTGCAGTGCCTGAAAAATATCGTCAATGCGTGGGAGAGGGCATTTATTGATTATTACGAATTCATTTACCGTTAAATTAAACGCTCCGCAGATACGTATTTTGTTGTCGCTCTTCGGTACTGGTACGATGGGAGTTGCCCATTCACTTGTTTCCACCGGTAATAAATGTTCTAGCTTAACTAGCCTCGCTATCTCTTCTTCTATTAACGGTTTCATCGCATAAGGGACGTGTCTCGCTTTCAGGGCTACTGGCTTGGCATTTTCCTTAATATGAATGGTTAGTTTGCCTTTATTGTATAATCCTGGTGTTTCGCTAAATAATAATTTGAATTCGGCACTTATTTTTTCGCGTACATGTGCAACTGTTAATTTCTTGCCTGTGTGTGCATTTTCTGCATTTAATTTCAATGGCCATAAATCGAAAGCTGCCATGCGTTGTCTCCCTATGAGCGGCGGCCCCTTACCCGGTAACACAAAACATTCTAAACATTTCGTTGTTTTACCCAATTTTACTTGTAGATTTTCTAACAAATCAATCGGATTCAGTATATTTTCGACATAATCTTCTAACACGTGCTTAGTTTTTTTTAGTTTTAATTCATCAAAAAATTCTCTTTTGATTTTTTCGGATATTATCGTCGCGTATACTCCCGTATCTATTTCCATTACAATTACTTTAGCATTTATTATGACGTTTATGTACATTGGTTCGGCTTTAACGTTAATTTCGTTGACTAAGCTTTTCGTATTGCTGTTATTGGCTCTATTTCCGCGATCCGCGTTGTGACATTTTAATGAAAAAAAATCGTATTTCTTACATAACTCATCCGCATCCTCCTCGCTTTGCTCCGACTCTTCTTCTTGCATCTCTGAATCGCCAAGGTATTTCATTCGGTGTCTCTCCGTGTCCTTGAGTCTGCAGGCTTGCTCCAAATATCACTTCTTCTTACAATGTTTACATGTCTCGTTCCGGTATCTACGTTATCTAGCCATATGGTTTGGCTTTCCGCAACAGTAGCAGCTGATTTTTACACTCGATGTTGTAATATTTTCCGAGCGTATATA
The DNA here is from genome assembly GCA_018906965.1 of Philotrypesis tridentata. Taxonomy (NCBI): domain Eukaryota; kingdom Metazoa; phylum Arthropoda; class Insecta; order Hymenoptera; family Pteromalidae; genus Philotrypesis; species Philotrypesis tridentata. Next base: position 130,444 of record JACCIB010000402.1, read on the forward strand.
CTTGTCGTCTTTATTTTGATTTGTCTGTTTCTGGAAATTTCTTCCGCAGGTTTTCTTTGCCGAATTCATTGCGTAGATAGCTTGTTGCTCCGTATTTTTCTCAAATGCCTTACGCAAAACATCTGCATTTTGCACCGCTTTCTCCCTCGCCACTGCCTCTGTAAATACTATATCAAACGTCAGTTGGCTTTTTTTGAACAGCTCCACTCTCGTTTCATGGTCGCTAATTCTGCAGATAAATTGGTAGCGTAATGCTGTTTTGAGTTGATAGCCGTAATTACAAGTCAGTGCCAATTTTTTAAGTCTTGCTGCGTATTCAGCTACTGACTCCGTTTTTCTCTTGTTTTGCTTGGATGAAATGACACCTTTCCATTACTTCGGATGGGACAGGATTAAGCTGATCTCTCATATATTTTTTCAAATCTTCAAATGGATCGGCTTTTTTGGCGCACACAAACCCTTTAGAATTCAAATTTTATTAGGGCCGTAGCTACATTTTTGTCGTCGGCAATGCTTTTCGCTGTGAAATAAAATTTTAGACGATCCTCGAAAATATCCCAATCATTTTTTTCTGGACAAAATTGTAACCTTAGTCCGTCGGATGTCATTTCGCTTTCAGAGTCCGAATATTCGGTATCTGCGTCGTTCGTGCTTACGCTTTCGTTACTCTGTGTTTCGAAAATATTTTCCTCTTCCTTCTGCTGCATGACCTCTGCGATTAAATCCTTGTGTTCTTTCGATGTGCTCGCGATCTCACTTCGCCTGGCCGATTCTGCTCTCACGTGTTCTACTAATAATCGCCTTAGCTGATCTAAATTTGCACTCTCTTCGTAATCGATATTACGGTTATTCGATTCGACGATAGCTTCGTCCTTCCGTAGGTTATATATCCAACTCACTTTTGGCTTTTCGTCCATTAAGTGTTTGTGCCCTATTTTAGTACAGATGCATTATGTTTTACTTCGTTGCACAGGGACACCAGAATACGCGTACCGTTTTGATCCTCGTCGCCAGTGTTCTGAATTGAGGGTTAATACCGTGTTCTGAATTGAGGGTTAAAAGAGTACACTTATTGAGGTATATGTTGTAACGTGGTAAATTGTTGTCACGTTACTTCGGGCCGAGCCGCCGGGGCAGAGCGTCTCAAGGCCGTGCGATTGTGATTGGAGTGCATGAGTTAATGGCGTTGGTGCCTTTTTTTTGAGTAACTACGCGACGAGCGGAGAGGCAGCAGCGTAAGGATAAAAATACGGAAGGCATCTCCGAACACTCATTCAACGACGAGAGGAGGAATGAGAGGAGGAGGACGTCAAACTCCGGTGCGTCAATAGCAGGTCGGATTCACTCAGGGCATCCAATATGATCATCGTCGAAGAGTGGACGTAGACGATGCACCGGCGGGGCTCCCTACGTGAGCGTCTATGGCAGCAGGACCAGCGTGATGGCCGCTCTCCCATGGATGTTGGATGTAAAAAGGCGTCTTCGGCGCTCCCTGTAACAGGCGTACTCCCGAATCAAGGGCCCAGACAGAAGGATACACCAAGAGTTACATCGTACTTCGTAATTCGCGTTGCGCGCGAATTATCTGCGTGAATTCCGGCTCCCTATTGTACACAAGCGTTTGAATTTCGCGGCTACCTGCTCCAGCGTTGAGACATGTCGAATAGTCGGTTGCGCATGCGTGGCGATCGGCGAAGCGAGGCGAGCGAGCCTGTTGCGGCGCGAGAGCGCGGGCCGTCGGCCCAAGCAATCCGACCAATAGGAACGCGCGCTGTGCGGCGGCACGGGAGAGCCAGAGAGCGAGGCGAGCGACGAGCGCGCGAGCCGGCACTCTCCTGCCCCGGCCGCTCCTGCTCGGACAACTCTGCCGTTTGCTCCTGGGACTTCCGATTTAGTGCTACCTGTGGTTATTTTGTGACTAGTGGGATCCATTGGGCTTGGACCGTGGACGTGGACGTGGACGAGGATAAGGATCAGGGTCAGTAGATCGTTTCTTTAAATAGACTAAGTCTTCCTCACGGGCAAGCGCGCAGTTCCGTCGCGAAGTCCTTTGTTCGCTGAGCACGCGACTTGGCGCGCGCGGCGACAATTCGGAGATCTATATCGCGAGGCTTCCTTACACGCGGCTCCCTGCTCGAGTAGATGAACAACAGCATCCGCGGCTCCCTACGTAATGAGATCTACGCGCGAGGCTAACTCGGCTACCTTGGCGTCTCGTCTTAATTAAGCATTTAGTTTGTAAAAGTGTAATTCCGCGAGTGAGTGCTACCTTGGGCTCCCTGTTACGAGCGGCGTGAGCTACCTCAGCGATAGGGCATCCAGGGCTACCTGTTTAGTGTGTCTTTTAATTTGGAATAAGTGAAGTGTTTGAGTGCGCAATTCGTCGGCGAGTACGTGGACTCGTCCGACGCGTGGATAGGATAAGGCGCGAGAGCTGTCGTAAGCCGTCGGACGCGGACAGGCTCTCGGCCAAACGTAGGCTACACGGGAGCGATCTAGCTAGAGGGGCGAAATCGCGACCATAGGATTAAGTTCGAATGTTCGGTCTCGCGAGACCAAGGGTACATGTAAGAGTGTAGCGTCGAGAGGACGAGAGTGAGTGAGTCCCTTGAGACGCGCGAGGGTCGTGCTATTGCGAGGGCTACCTATTCCTAGTTCAATCAGCAGTCAATTTGTTTGCAATAATTTTGTAATTCCTACTACCTTACTACGCGAATACTTGTCATTCAACCGGCTTCCTCGGCTCACTCAGTACCTTGTAATAAGCATAATCGTACAGTTAAATAAACAGTAGCTCCTTTTAAATAGCTGCGTTTTGTATCACCCCGAACCCCTCTCTCCCATTGGGCTGAGCTAGCCACTCCAACACCTTGCCACATTCCGCCCTGTTCCCGCTACGAGTCTCGACAAAAGGAGTCGAAAGACTCTGACGTTGGAGGTCAACGTCTGGCGCCTACCGGGAATCACGAGGAGATTCTCCGGGAGCAGGTCCGATACATAGCGTTGGAAAATATTAAACCAAACGTTATAATATATATTAAATACAAGAGTGTTACAACACGTGCTCACGCTGTGAGAGCGGGCTAGCATCTGGTCTGAGCGCTAACGGTAGTTTTGCCTATTACCGACATTACAGGATATCCGTCGGTAGATCACAGTATGCGTAAGAGTGGGGATGGAATGCAACGCGTAAGAAAAGAATGTATACGCGTGCAAGAGTAGGGGTAAGCGGGAGTGAAAAATAGTAGCTACAGTTTATTACTGAAACTAATCTGCTAGATGGAGCATTTTTTCTTGTAACCAGATTTTCCTGCAAGTAGCAAAGCATTATCAAGCATATATAAGGGATAAAGGGCGAACGATATGCATCTCCTGTGAATCTTTACCGCAGATTGGTTAGTGCAATGAGCAAGAGCGCTGGTCTATTCTTACCTACATACTGGAGCAGGAATTGTCCTTACAGGTAAAACCTTTTCCAAAGGTAGATAAGGAAAAGAAGGCGTTCCATCCGGCAGACCAGTTGAAACCGGTGCGGAAGCGGTTGCAGGTAGCCAACAAGGAATTTATTCCTTTACGCAACCCACGTCGTCCTATGCAGAAACATCTGTCGGACAAGCCGCGTAGTAGGCTGGTTCTGACGAAAAAGTGAATTCAGGAGTTCGCCGGCAGCCGATAGTTGATTCGGCGGGAACGGGAGGTAGTGGTAGTATAGGTCGGTTGTACCCCACAGGTGTAGGCATGGCTAGAGCCTCCACCCTTTCTGAAACAAACAAAGCAAAAGTAATTATAATATTTTTTTTTAGAAAGAGTGAGGGCCCCAACCACGTCCTTACCTGCAAGGTGCGACCATTGTGTCTACCAGTCCATAACTTCCTTTTATTATTATTATACATTGTTTACAATCTAATACAAACTTGATTCCTTCAACATTTCGAGCTGCGCACATAGAGTTCCAACATAGCGGATGGTGTACACATAATGTAAACCCCTGCAATCGCAGTATGAATAGCGGAGCGAGGACATCTTAGATACTCAACGTTACATACAATGCTGCAAAAGGATTGTTATTATTATTATTAATTTTCGAATTAATTGCCGATATAATACTTACTGTTTGTTAGGTACGATTGTTTGCAGCCATCTTTTTTTCTTTCACTCCTTAACATATATTCTGCTTGCATCCACTAGTATAGTCAGCATGATGCTTCGAAGCTCACTGGATGGTCACCCAAGCTTCAGGATATACCGTGGAAATTTTTCTCCAACCAAGAACATTGAAATTGAGGGTAAGAGCAAGGACCATTCACAGTAGAGTTTGAAGAGGAAGATAGAGGGTGCTACATCTTCTTCGATAGCAACAATGGCCACCTCCTTGATCCATAACTGTGTAAAAATTTGGTTCCGATACAAATCGAACAAGTTTATTTATTCTGTAAAAATATTGCGAAAATAATAGTTTGCTTATAGTAAAATTCATTAAATAGATCAAAGAATAACAACGATAAAAATAGTTAAACTAACAAGATAGTCATCTGATTAATTTAGTCCATTTTTCTTTCCTTCCTAAGTCTGCTTAATAGCGACTTTTCCTTAGACCTGCTTAGTAGCGGACAATCTATTTATTCCTTGGGTCTGCTGAGTAGCGGCCTATCCTTCGACCCGCTTAGTAGCTGATTCCGCTTATTTTGTTTAATTTCATTAAATGAGTTTTCGAAATTGTGAAAGTAAAGTGATTAAAAAAAAAGAAGTGGAAAAAAATTATTTTTGCAAAATACCGAAAATTGAAGATACTAAAGTGGAAGCTGAGCATTTAGATAAATCGGAATTTCGATTAGAATTAGGACTTAAATTTGATAATTTATAGTAAAAATTTATTGAATATGGCTCCAAATGGTGCTGGCCACTCGAGTGACCAATCAGAACGAAAACCAATAAAATTAAGTTTAAAAAAGATTGCTGGTTATGTACCGGATTTTGATGGGAAAAATATGTCACATACAGGTTACATAGAAATATTGAAAGATGTGAAAAATTTAATTGATAATATTGATCAAAGGGTGAAGCAGGAAGAGTATTGAGAAATAATAGGTTAAATTCGATTTCAGAGTTGATAGATTCAATTAGATTATTGTATCCTATTTTAGAAGATATTCATGAATTATATGCAAAGGTTGTAAAAATTATTCAAGGAGATAAAGAGCCTGTTTTATCTTATAATAATAGAATGAGGGAATTAGTTTTTAAATCAAGGAGTTAAACTAGCGCGCCACATTCGACCTTCGGCCCTTCGGGCCTTCAGGTCTCAGTGGCTTGCCGCCTTGCATCGCCTCGCGATGCAAGGCATGCAAAACGCGAAACGAAACGCGCTTCGCGCGTTTCGCTTCGCGTTTTGCATATAAGGCACGACCGACGCTCGCGCTTCGCGCTCGCCCACTGTTCGCGCTTCGCGCTCACCAGATCCCCCTACGTTCGCGCTTCGCGCTCACCAAATCCCCCTACGTTCGCGCTTCGCGCTCACCAGATCCCCCTACATTCGCGCTTCGCGCTCACCTGGTTTGAAATTTTAAAAAATGCTCGCATATTTTTTGTATGTATGGGATCAAGCTCAATTTTGTTCTGTCACGATATTAGCATAGGGAGAGATTGTAAAAAAAAATTTTGCTCGATTGGAGTTAATGTCGCAGAGAAAATCGAGATCAACTGAAATTTTTATTTAAAAAAATTAGTTTTAGGGTTTTACAACATATTGAATTACTCTGAACGTATAATGATTATAGTCAAAAATTGTATTTTTAAAATATCTACAACTTTTATGTTGAACATTTTTATGTAAAACGTATACGTAAAAAGTTTTATTATGAAAAACGAATATTTTAATGTAAAAATTTGATTTTAGCTTGTTAATTTGAATTCTTAGCATTTTCGAGTGTTCAAGTTAATGGGAAAAAGTTGTATTTTTTAAAGATGTACAACATTTCCATTTAACTTTTTTGTGTAAAATGCTTAGAATTTGAGTTATGACCAAAAAACCGTTTGTACAATTAAGCATAAAGTGCTGCCATTTGAACAATATGTCGGTAATCGGGAAAAGGAAAAAAACGTTTTTTTGTACATATAAGAGTTGTATTCTCCTAAATTTTCAGCCTGATTGGTCGAAAATTGGCTGAGATATCGCTGGTTACAATTTTTGCGATGATAAAACTATAAGGCATTCCCGCCTTGCGGTCGTGCCTAAAAATTAGTTTTCGGGTTTTACAACATATTGAATCATTCTAAATGTATAATTATTATGGTCAAAAATTGTATTTTTAAAATGTCTACAACTTTTATATTGAACGTTTTTATGTGCAACGTAAGCCTAAAAAGTTTTATGATGTTAAACGAATTATTTTAATGTGAAAATTCGATTTTAGCTTGTGAACTTGAATTCTAATCATTTTCGAGGGTTTATGTTAATAGGAAAAAGTTGTATCTTTTTGAGACGTACAACATTTCCATTTAACTTTTTTGTGTAAAATGTTTAGAATTTGAGTTATAACCAAAAAACCGTTTTTCGAAAATCCAAAAAATGCCCGCATATTTTTTGTATATACGGAATCAAGCCCAATTTTACACTGTCACAATATTAACATAAGGAGAGTTTATGAAAAAAAATTTGCCTCGATTGGAGTTAATTTCGCAGAGATAATCGAGGCCAACTGAAATTTCTTTTAAAAAAAATCTGTTTTCGAGTTTTACAATATATTGAATCGCTCTGAATGTATAATTATTATGGTCAAAAATTGTATTTTTAAAATGTATACAACTTTTATATTGAACGTTTTTATGTGCAACGTAAGCCTAAAAAGTTTTATGATGTTAAACGAATTATTTTAATGTGAAAATTCGATTTTAGCTTGTGAACTTGAATTCTAATCATTTTCGAGGGTTTATGTTAATAGGAAGAAGTTGTATTTTTTTGAGACGTACTACATTTCCATTTAACTTTTTTGTATAAAATGCTTAGAATTTGAGTTATAACCAAAAAACCGTTTTTCGAAAATTTAAAAAATGCCCGCATATTTTTTGTATGAATGGAAATAAGTCCAATTTTAGACTGTCACGATATTAACATAAGGAGAGTTTGTGAAAAAAAAATTGGATCGATTGGAACTTATCTGACTGAGATAAACTTATTACAACATAATTAATTAAAAATACATGTAAAAATAAGCATAAAGAGCTCTCATTTGAACAATTGGCCGGTAATCGCGAAAGTAAAAAAAACGTTTTTTTGTACATATAAGAGTTGTATTCTCCTAAATTTTCAGCCTGATTGGTCGAAAATTGGCTGAGATATCGCTGGTTACAATTTTTGCGATGATAAAACTATAAGGCATTCCCGCCTTGCGGTCGTGCCTAAAAATTGGAAGGCCCTTCTGAAGCTGAGGAATTGAGTTTTGCAATAGAATCATATAATAAAGTAGCAAGTAGCTATAAAAAAGGATTAAAATCTGAAATTAAAAATGAATTAGGAAATGAAACAACATTTTCTGATTTATCACAAGCTGCTCTTAAAATAGAAAAAGAATTGCAAAAGCGAAAAGGTTTTAGTGAAAATTTGATGGACAATTTTTATGGGGATAATATTGAGCAAATTAATAAAGTAATGTTTTGTCAAATGTGTAAAGATCGCGACCATGAAGCATTATTTTGTAAAAATGCAGGATGTGTATATTGCAAAGAATATGATCATGTTTCCAATAATTGTAATGCTGTAAAAGATATGATAAAATTGATTTGTAATTGTTTTAGTAAATCTGGTCATTCAATAAGCTCATGTAAATTGAATAGGAAACAAAATTTTCATTGTCAGTATATTTCATAGTAAGAAATGGGGCATGAAGCTTCGCAAGGTATATATATTTTAGAGTATATATTATGTTCGAAATGCAAAAAACCAGGGCATAATCCGAATAAATGTGTAAATGCGTCTATTCAAAATTCAAGAAAATGTAGTTTTTATAGTAGGTTTGATCATACTGTTCAAAATTTTTCAGAAGTATATTCTACTCGATGTAATAAAAGAGGTCATACTACAAAATTCTGTACGTTGGATGAAAATAAATTTCGATTTTGTACAATTTGTGACACCACAGAGCATGATAATAGTGATTGTGAAAAACTTAAAATTCTAGTACAAGATTATAAGACTAAGCAGCAAGTGAAATGTCAATTATGTGAAGGTTTAGGGCATGAAGTAAAAGACTGAAAAATTTAGAGCAGTACAAAGTAATCAACAATTTAATAGAAACGAGTATGGGAATAACTATACAAATAATAGGAATAATTATGATAATGGTAATTACAATAATAATCAACAGCAACTAAGATATTATCGGAATAGATTTAAACAGCAAAATCAAAATAATTATAATAATGGAGGAGGAAGAAAAGTGTATGAATATTGTAACTGGAGAGGACATTCAATTGACGAATGTAGAAAACTATCAGCTAAAAGCTTCGCACGAATTAGAAAATCAGTAAAAATAATTTTGTTCAGGTTGTAAGGGTGTTGGTCATATTCTAAATAATTGCTTAAGAAGAAAGCAGGGAAACTTCAATTCTCTTCCTGGAAGGAACGCGTAGAAAGGGATTACTGTAACGTCCTACGACGTTATCTATCTTGATTTTTAACTATATGACTGATGATTGGAAATGTATAATTTGGGAAAAAAACAACAATTCTTTCAAAATTCAAATCATAACATCGATTATGTCAATGTCATAAGATTCGTTGATTGTCACACTTTCGAAAGTAAGAGCTCAGCTGACTCTGAGCTTGCGAAACGCAGACTAAGCGTTATACTTTTGGGAAAACAGTAATATTGTATGTAGGATTGCAAAATGTTTAATGATTAATATTCAATAATGCTGCGAATTTGTAAACTAAGTTTAGTGCTTAAAAAAGACACAATGCTCTCATTTCGGCAGTCAAGATTTCGTATCGACTCCGTCCACGCCGGTCCGAAAATTGGCGGAGTTTTGATAGTTTTTAATACATTGTCGTGGAAAATTACTTGTTTTTCTATTTTATATTTGTATTACTATTTTAAAGTTTTCTTAAAAATAAAAATAATAAATGATAGTATATTTTTAGTGTGGTGAATAATTTAATTCTGAATCTTAAAAATCTGTGAATCCTAAAAACCTATGCCTTTAGATCTGAAGTAATTCGTTTAGATCATTGGATTGTTTTTGAAGGCATCTATCAAACAAAAATATTAACTGGACATTCAACAATTCTCCTTGAATAATAAAGGATTATCAACGACATTGGTTCAAATAAGGTAAGTTCCGATGATGTTCTCATAGAGAATACATTTATTTGAGAGATTTAGGTACTTATAATCGCCAGACTTTTATCGCTATAAATAATCCTGACTATAGGCATTAAATTGAAGTAGTTAGGACTTAAAATTACAATAATAAAGCGTTCCCATTACAAATTAAGAGTAGTGAAAATGATGAAAGTAATAGTATTAGTAATGATTTGTGTAAATATAATAATGATATAATAGATTTATTATTTGAAACCTATGTATTAAGGGGTTATGCCTGAGTTAAAGTCGTCAAAAAATCGATTTTTTTTTTATTGACTTTTTTCATAGGAAATTGTCTGTAGAATACGATGCTGAAGTCCCTTTTGCCCAAAAAAAATTGGGTAGAAAGCTACAGACCAAAAACTGAAGGCGTGCGAATAGCTTATTTTTAAAAAATCGTAATTTTCGCGTTTTTATTTGTCAGTGCTGTGTTACTGAACATGATTATTTTTCGAGCTTTTAATGCTTCTCATGCATAATATTTGTATATAAAATACAATAAAAATATCTATTATGCAATTAAAATCCGTTAAAAGATATTAATAAAATGAGCAAAATTATGCAATATTAAAAATTTGCAAATTGCTTATTTCCACATTTTCCTCTTTTTTGTTTATTTAAATTAATAATTTATTTTTAAAAAAGCATTTGATTATTTATTATGTTTTATAAAAAATTAATTAGACGCAAATATTCGTCAATGAATAAAATTATGCAAAAAACGAATTTGGAATTTGGCGCTTACCGACGGGGCCGCGCGATATTCTTTCGAAAAGGCTATTCATCTAGTAACCTGTTTTACCGTATGATTGAGAATTCAAGAGCGCAAAAACACTTGCTTTGAATTTTCATATCAACTTTTATTCTGCATTGCTCAATATTATTAAATAATTTATTTTATAATATTGATAGCATTTGTGGTTAAAAAGTAGAGTAAGTGAGAGTGATTTGTGATCAAGATGAGTCCAGACTCAAGATATGGAGTTTCAGGATCATCTGACAGAAAAAGAAGATTTGGAAGAAGAAAGAGAAGACCCAAGATTTTTCATCAAAAACAGCAATGAGAAGTTTCGACAACAGCACCAGCACCAGCATCAGCATCAGCATCAACATCTATACAACAAGAACGAGCAACACCAATCATTTCAGCATCACCTACGCCTGATACAGTTCCTTCAACGTCCAGGGAATGGAGTTCAAGATCTGCTGCGCAAGCTTTACCAGGTACCTCAACATCAGTACCGCCAGAAATTCCTGTGTCTAGGTCTAAACAAAAATTAAAATCAATTTATGTAGAACCGAGTGGAATTCAGAATAGAATCTTTGACATTTCTTTGCTTCTGCCAGGATTACAGGAGTTTCTGGCTTGTAAAGCTTGTGGCGGATGCATCAAATTTGATGAAGTTGATGTACGAGGTCTTGGTAGCAAGCTATCCATCACCTGTACATCATGTAACGCAGTTGCTTTCATCGACTCCAGCAGAAAAGTTGGAAAACAAAGTAACGCTTATGACTACACTCAACACTTGAAGCACGACGAGCCAAAAGAAAGAGAAGTCATCAGGATGATGACTTCTACAGAGCTGGTGCTTATTAAACACACATACACACATTACACACATAACCAAATACTTATACACCATACACAACCTCACTTGTAAACAAACAACATAATTTACAACACAAACACTAAAAAACACTGAAACACATTCACAATTTTTTTCTGTTTTTTTCACTTTTGTTTTCCTTTTTTTTTTAATTTTTTTCATTAAACACTTTTCACACACACATCACACATGTCACAGCATCAGCTCTGTAGAAAACAGTCTAGCTGAAAAATAGGTCAGAGAGCAAGCTAAACAGCTGATTGGAGCTGTCTGCTTGCTTTCTGCCTCCTTAGCTCACCTGATGGACTGTTTTCTCTAACCTCTCAACTACATGAACTTGATATGATGATGATAGTTGTACTCTTCTGTTCATCACATGTAAGTATAGAAACTTATTTATTTACAATAAAAGCATTTTTATAGCTTAATTATAAAAATGTTTCAAATTTAGAAAAATTACTTTTTTTAATGATTTTTCATTTTGTTTCATTTCAGAGGACTGGACACGAATAAAATTTTTGGATTATCCTCAAACTTGACAAAGATGACCAGGATACGTATATCTTTGACTTAAATAAGGTCCAGGTGTGAAGAAAAATTGTAAGTATATTTTATATCATTAAATGTCAAGTTAAACTTTAAATGCTTTTTTCTCAAGTTTTGAATTTTTCTCATCTTAGCTCAGTTACCGCATGATTTCTCAAGAACCAATGGACCAATCAACCTGAAATTTTTTGGAGAACTCCAGGAGGCCTTTCTTCACTGCTTGAACGGAACAGAATTTGCAAAGATAAGTCAAAAGTGAATGTTATGTATCTAAACATACGTAGCATTCACTATAATTACATATATTATAACTTATACGTTGCTAAAATTAAAAATTTTTATTTTTCAGTAATTTCCTGCGTTCAAGCTGAGAAGAAGGCAATTTAGAAGATTTTCCATCCAGTTTGGAAATAATTCATCAACCAGAACTTGAAAATTCATGCGGCAAAGGAAAAAATATGCAGAAATTTAGTACTGCATACATGGAACTATTTACATAGTAAGTATGCATAAATAATTTTTTAAAAATATTGAAATTTACTATTAATATGTATATTTTCATTAGGAAACAAAATTTTTTTTATATTCGTTATAAATAATTTTTAATTACCTATTAATTGATAAATTGTTTTTTTCAGGTTTAACTCAGGCATAACCCCTTAAAGTTAAAAAGTCTTTTACAGTAAATTGAAATTACAGATTCATATTCTAACATTACATATAAATTATTAGTAGATAGTGGTGCTCAATTAAATATTATAAAAAAGGATGAATTAATTACTGATGTAATTGATACTAGTAGTACAATTTTGAGTTCTGGAATTACGGAAAATTCCATTAGAACATTAGGAACTGTAAAATTATTCATAAATGAAACATATTTTGATTTTCATGTAGCTCCTGATGGTTTTTCAATTCCTTATGATGGTCTTTTGGGGGTAAAAGCATTATTAGAGCAAAAATTAAGATTAGATAAAGGTTATTTGGAAATAAATGCAAAGATTATTCCATTAAAATCAGCCATAAAAAATTATAAAAATAATATTCATATTGTATATTTAAAGGAAAATATGGGGATTCATAATTCAATACCAATTTTTGATGAAGGAGTAAAAAATATGAATTTATAATTTTATTTAAACGATAAAATTCAAACTGTGATTGATACTATAGAAGTTAATAATACATGTAATATAATTATACCTATGATTTTGATTTAAGGGATGATATTCATGTTAGTAATGATAATGTAATTAATAAAGGGAATATATCTTTACAGCAAGATTTAAAGAAAGTTCTAAATACGGTGAGTCAAATGCATAATAATATTGAAGAAAATATGTTGTTTGATCATGATGTTTCAGAAAATAGCAGTATAGAGCAAATAAATAGTGAGCAACAAGATTTCATGGATCAAAATTGTGAATGGAATAAGCGTAAATTGATTGAATTTTGTAAATAATTTACTATGCGTCTCTTCGAGCCAAATCGTTTTATTTATACAAAATTCGCCAAACGTTTCAGGATATATGTATTCCCTCTTCAGTGGCTATATACAAGGTTATAAAATATTTGAAAATTCATTACACAGTATAAATTTAAAGTTTAAATTAATTACAAATTATTGAAAAAATCTTTACCTAATATGTAAAACACCTCCATCTTTCACATCGTAAAAAGACAAGGAATATCGCATATGGCGCTATAATTAAAACGTACAAATTTAATTGAAATTTACAAAACTTTTTTTAAAAAAATTTACTTACAGGATTTTGACTCGAGAAATTATAAAAACAGTACGGTTCTTTACCGGTGCCATTAGATGGCAATATGGCACCGGCCGAGGCTGGACAACAACTAGTGTCTCGACTGAAATTCGGCCTATATAAAGCCCGCAATACATACATCAAACGCAGAACACATACTAAGAATACAACAATTATATATGTAACAACTATAATGCAACATACGTTGGCGACGGATATTTCGAGCTTCATCCGTGTATCAAGAACGTATAACAGAACAGAGGTGGCACGTCTACTACTCAAGTGACAGAGCGGGGAGCCCAAGCCGCGTCGCAAGAAACGCTCCTACCATGACTCTATGACTATATAGTATACAGTATGGCCAGCGCGTTACCAAGGCAACCCGGTCTCCCCGACCTCCCACTGATTGAATTTTCAAATAATTCTAAAATTAATATTGAAACTTTGATTGCAAATATAAATAAATGTCTCGGAAAATATGAATTAGTTAATCAAGATGTCACTATTAACTATTTAGAATTTATTGAAACATTAGAAAGTGATAATATACATTTTGAAAATGATAAAAAAATTTGTAAATTGAAGAAAAAGATAAATTATTTGACTTTTGATATATTGACAAGATACGCCAGGAAGTTTTGTTGCAATACAAGGTTTAAAATTTCCAAATGATGAAATTATGCATTGTGGTATTATTTATTTAAATTCTGCAAATGAAAAAAATTCTGAAGAAATCGAGAATTAAAATAAAATTGAGAGGCAAAGATTATTAATGAACACTATTAATTTGAATCATTTGTCGCGAAGAAAGACGAAAATTGTAGAATATTTAATTTAAAAAAATGATATTTGTTGATTTGAAAGCAAGAATTTTGGGGTTTGTGATGTTAAGGAGCACGAAATTAATTTAACGGATGAAACACCAGTATTATACGTAAAACAATTTCCTTTAGCATACACATTAAAGTAAATTGCTGTTTTAGAAACGAAAAAATTAATTGAAAACATGTTAGTTAGACCGTCAACAAGTCCTTTTAATGCTCCAGCCTTTGTTGTACCTAAAAAAGGTTTAACAAAGGATGGTAAGGAAAAATGGAGATTGGTAATTGGAGAATGGTAATAAGAGTAATAGACTATCGAAAATTAAATGCTAAATCTGTACCAGATCCATAGTTGTTACCAAATATTACGGAAATTTTGGATAATGGGTAAGAATAAATATTTCACAACAATTGATATGGTTTCTGGAGTTCATCAGGTAAAAATGAAAGAGGCAGATATTCATAAAACCGCTTTTAATGTTTATCCTTTAGGTAGATTTGAATTTAAAGTACTACCCTTTGGTTTAGTCAATTCGCCGAGAGCTTTTCAGAGAATTCTTACGAAAGTATTAGGAGAATTAATAGAGAAAGGATTTTGTTTTGTGTATATTGATGATATTATTATAGTTGCTAATTCAATTGAAGAACATGATGACAGATTTAATTTAGTTGCAGATAAACTTAGAGATGCTGGTCTTAAATTACAGACAAGTAAATGTAAATTTTTCCAGAAAGAAGTTGAGTTTCTAGGACATATAATTAGTGAACAGGGTATTAAAACTGATCCGAACAAAATAGAAGCTGTAAATAAATTTCCAATTCCAAGAACACGGAAAAATATTAGAGAATTCTTAGGTTTAGCTAGTTATTATAGGAGATTTATAGAAAATTTCGCAGATATAGCGAAGCCATTATCAATGCTTTTACAAGTCAAAAGACAGAAACATTTGTTTGGACTGACGAAAGACAAAAAGTTTTTGACAATTTAAAACATGCATTAAGTTCTGCACCAATATTACAATTTCCAGATATGGAAAAACCTTTTATTATTACGGTTAATGCTTCAAAATTTGCAGTTGGATGTGTACTCTCTCAAGGGGAAATTGGAGAAGATAGACCAGTAGCATTTGCTTCGAGAGTTTTAAAGGCAGCAGAAAAAAGTTATCATACATATGAAAGGGAAGCCTTAGCAATAATGTTTGCTGTTAAGACATTTCGAAATTATATCTATGGGAATAAACTTTATATTGTTACTGATCATAAGCCATTATTATCATTTAAGACTGCTGATAAAAATTCGAGAGTACAACGGTGACGTTTGAAATTATTAGACTATAATTATGAAATTATTTATAAACCGGAAGAAATAATGTAAATGCTTATGCTTTATCGAGAAATTTAGCATATAATATAAGCAAGAAAAAGAAGAAGAAGAATTGAAGGAAGTTAAGATTATTTCGCAAATTTCTCGACCTGTAAAAGCTGAAACGTCGTTTACTATTCCTAACACATCAACTTATATTTATCCATCAAATATAAAATCAAAGTCCCAAGAATCTGTGAAAATGTTTCTTAGAGCTGGAATATTGATATTTTTCATTGAAGCAGCAGTAGCTGTTGATTATTTCTTAAATGTCTTGTATTTATCTAGGGCCCCGAGGGAATTACATCTCAAGATGTAATGTATTAATTAATTAAGATTTATTATTTATTTAAGTTTATATGTATTTTTGACTTGTGTAACAGACGCGTAGGTAGGGGTGCGAAGGACACAAGACTGAGGTGTGCGTTTAAGTCCTCTTTATTGAGCTTAATAGAGAGATGCTCTGCCCTTGTTCGCGGTCGCCGGTGGTCTGCCTGCGTCATCTCCGAACCGTGGCTCGTAGACTCGCAGTCACGCGGCCAAGGTGCAAGCTTGCACTTCTTGACAGGGGAAGCGCTCGGCCGGCCTGTTCTCTACTGATGCTGCATCCGGTGCAGCGCCAGCTCCGGCTATCGGGCCGGCTCCGGTTATCAGGTTGGCTGGTCACCTGAGCTTTTGCTCGTATGTGACACGTCCGGTGCGCGGCTGTCAAGGCAACCTCGCGACCATAAAAGAAACGATAGAAAATTGAAAAATGAAACCGGTAGCTCGGCCGAGAACTGCCATGTTAGGTGTTGGTCTAAGGATTGGGCCACAGGTTGGCCGACACTGTATACGGCCGACGGGTCCTGCGTCTAAACTGGCCGCTACTGGGGGATAAGCCCACCGTATTCGTGAAGAGTACTCTCCTGCACGATGTGCAGTGATGGTGCACTCGTGCTTGGAGTTCGTCGCTGGAGATCGCGAGCACGGTCGGGCGGTCCGACTTGGTGCCGTGCCATCAACCAGCGTGGAGAGCATGAGGTCCACGAGGAGCAGCCGTGGCCCTGCGGTCTGCAATAAGATTAGTGTAAAGTCTGGCTCGGGGGCGGCACCTGACGGTACCGCGTGTGTTAAGCAAGCCTACGGCTAGGGCGCCGTTATTCTTGTTGAAGGGCGCTGGGTCTCTATTGTTGCCGCGGGGGTCCGTCCGGGCCCGCGAACCCGCTATGCCGTAGCTGCGCATCGACCGCGCTGTGCGCCGTGGGGCAGGCTGGCGCTGAGGTGGGCACGCGGTTTTAGGGTTTCCGTGCGCCGTAACTTGAGAACGACGAATATTAGAGGTTCATGGAGAGCGTCGGGCTTGCTTTTCGATTTTAGCCAATCTGGGGGCTCTGATGTTCGCCCTGTAGGCTCGCGTGCCGGCGCGGAGCGTCGTCGATACAGGCACGCAGTTTTAGGGCTTCCGTATGTATCCTACTAATTTATTTAAACTAATTTTTGCTGATTCTCTTTCAGGGAGGGGAGGGCGCTCGCCCTGTCGAGTCCGTTGACCACCATGGAGTTGTCATTTAGTTATGTGCGCGCTCATGCACGCTATGCCGTGTAGTTCTAGTAAAAAAACGAAAAAATAAACGATATTAAATGCTACCTTGGTGTCTTTCCCTGTTTTTCTGGCTGCGCCATCCTCCTTGGGGAACGTTCTGTGTAGCAAGGGTGGGGGGCGCTTTGGGGTCTTATACCCGTTCTTTGCGCGTGGCGCGCTTGTGGTCCCGCTTAGCCTGCTCGAGGGCCATGAGTTCCTCTTGTTGCCTTAGCATGCGGCGGAGAGGGCCGCCGCAATGTCTGTGATAACAGAGGCACATCGCCGCCCCTGTTATGACGAGTAGGATAATTGTGGCCGACTCAGAATAGCCGAAGATGGAGGATGCGCTGCTCAACTGGCGGAACTCGAAGGACATGGATCTGCGGATTGCGATCTCCTTAGCCCGTTCCGCTATTTCGTGTAGGGCCACCCGTGCACGCAGGCTGTCGAGGCTTATCCCTTGCTGTGCTTCCATTCGGCTAGTCGCCTTTTTCTTGATGGTTTTGCGCAGTTCCGCCTCGAAGCTTGCGGATTCGTTGAATCGAGTTCGATCGTCTCGAACTTGGATTCGTTGAGGAATGCAGTTATAGTGTCCAAATACGCATGTGACCTTCTCGGTGAGGGCTCGCGCGACGTCTTCCGCGTTGGCTAGCTTCGCCGGGATTAGTAGGGTGAACTTGGTGAGCAGATCCTGCGCCGTTAGAATGTAGTGGTTTCCGGCGTTTTCCAACTGGTCGAAGGGAAAAGCAAGTGTGTAGCTTATGAGCAGTAGCGCGCGAGTTTTAATGCGGACTAGCTTGTTTCTTTGGCAGATACCGCAGCGAGTGACAAACTGCCTGACGTCATGTCGCATCTTTTGCCAGTAGAAGTCGCACGCGATTTTCGCGTACGTTTTCGTGGTACCCCGGTGGCCTCCTGAGGCCGCCACATGGTGTTGTTTGATCAGTTCATACCGATTTTTCGTAGATGGGACGGGCAGGCTGTTCATGTATAACACTGCCGTCATGCGCTTGCCGGCGAATACATTGTCGAATATTTCGCCCAAGACAATCCATTCGGCCAGCCTCAGCATCTCGAGGTCTCGGACTACGGCGAAGCTCTTTAGCTTACGGGCCGTTGCTACCCTGTTGAACGTCTTTAGGCAGGTCTTTCACAGGTCGCTACGGATGGGCCTCTCCTCGCTGTAGTTTTTGACGCATAGGCCGATGATTTGGAGGCCCGAGCAGTCCGAGACACCGACGCTGAGTTGCTGGGCAGCTAGGCTTTCGGGGTGGATATAGCCTCGCTCTACGAGTGCTCTCAGGACTTGAGATAGACAAAATTTCCCTGTAAGCGAAGGGATCTTCCTTCACCGGTCGTACGTATACGAACGGCGGTACTTCTTCGCCGCCGGGAGTCGTCCATGGCGGTTTTTCGCGCGGAGGTCTAACGCGCGCGATGACGTAGCGCCTGAGGGCGTCCTCTTTGAGGGCTGCCGTTGGCACTGAGGGCATTTCGACCCCTGACTCTACGGAGGTCCGCCGGCCTGGTCTTACCAGGCTGCTTGACTACCCTTGAGGGTCCGGAATGACCGCAGCTCCGCTGCGGGCTTCGTCCCGTGGCGGCTGTTCTTCCGCCGAGGGGGTCTGGTCGTGGCGTTGGGGCGCAGGACTGCTTGCCGTGCTCGACCCGTGCTCATGGCATATGCCGCTTGCCCCGAAGGGGGATTGCGGCATCGAAATGTCTGCAGACGGCCGAATATTGAGGAGGCAGTTGAGCTATACCCTTCATCCGGGGGTGGGGATCTGCTGCGGGTGATTGCATCTTCACGCGCTCGACCTTCAGGTATAGTCACTTGCCTATAGTGCATGAAGTGCTGACCTTCCAGATGCAAGTGGACGGTTTCTTCCACGCCATTTGCCAGCACGTGGAAGAATGGTGTACTGCCTCCCGGGCTTTTAAAGTGGATGCACATGTTGGTCTTAAACTCGTATGTAAATACGAAAGCGCAATCCACATTGCCCCACGCGTGATCTGATTGGAGGATAGCCTTTGTTTCCCCATACTCGCCGCAGGCCGGCAGTTTGTTCGACGCTAGGGGGCGGCGCCGCAGCTCCTGCGGTGTCATACTTAGCTGTGCTGCTCTGATGAGGGAGTGAAAGAGGCAATTGCCTGTACGATCGCTAGGGACGTCTGGGCACGCTGCAAGGTCAGGTGCTCCTCCAAGCAGCGATCTTTCCTGATGTACGTGTGCATCAACACGTTGGCTGACGACGCTGATGAGCGCACGTCTGATGAAGTCTTTCGTCGCTCGTAGTTGCACTTTACGCCCGAAAAGTCTTCGCGGGTCGACGAGTATTGTGCCGTCGGCCGTCTCGTCGACCTCCATGGCCTGATGCGAGAGCGAGTTGCCTGCCCTATCGCCAGCTGCCGCTCGAGGTGCTGTCGCGCTTTTCGGGGTGCCACCTGGACTCTGATTCGCTGTGGGCGAGTTAGTGGCGGGAGGGATCTGTGCTGGCCGCGAGGCGCTGGCGATGTGCCTGACGCGGGGGTCGGGGGAGCGGCCGCGATCGGGGTGGTCGCGATGGGCTTCTCAAGAGCGTTATTGTTTTCAGCCACTTCGATGCACAGCCCTTTCCTGCTGCCACGCGCCCGCCTACTTACCTTTACGGCGAGCTTCTTTTTGGAGGAGTCGAGGTGGAAGAGTGCGACTGCGGCCTACCCGATTTTCGCGGTTCGGCTGTGTGCCGGTCGTGTGGTCGGGCCGTTCATGCTGTGTCGATTTCGGAGCCGAGAAGATGATCTCTGGCTCCAGTGAACTGGGGCTGCTGGACTGGACCTGTGCTGTACTGTCAGCTGCACTTTCCGACGGGGCCGGGGAATACAATCTTGGAGTTTTCGTGCTATAGGCTGACGTCTCCTGGATTGATTCGTGCCCAGGGTGCTATGTCCCTCAGGTACTGCCACGTTTTCGGCCGCACGTCCTCCGGGGTGGCTGATGACCTTGCAAAGGTCGTTACCAGGCTTGCTTTGCTGGTGAATGAAGCCGCTGTCGGCGGTCGGGTCTTTGACAGGGCATGCTTTTCCATGGATTCCCGCAGGAATTCGGAGATGCGGTTCCTCTCGCTCCTGCTGAGTCTCCATCTGGACGGGACGATCACCATGAGAGTCACGTGAGGATGCTTTGGAACGGGACCGAGTCGGGGAAATGTACATGCGACATTTCTGGCGCCAAGAATTCGCCCTTCTTGTAGATTGCTATCGGTTTGCGACTCTGTTTACGGCGCCGTCCCAATGTCGAAGACGTGCTCGATTCCGACGTTAGTCGCTTTTTCTTACGCAATTGTTTTACTGCGCGAAGGCGGAATATGCGCCCTGGTGATCCTCCGGATTCTTCGTCCGGGCTTTCGTCGATTTGCTCGTCTGCCAGCTGGTACAGCTTCTCCCTAGGTAGCTCGGGATTTACCTGGCCAGGTTATGATATCGGCCCTTCTCTTCGGGTTCACCCGAACCCGGTGGCGCCAGACACTTACCTTTAAGTGTGAGAGTCTCGCGACTCTTTTACCGAACCCGGGGAGTTAGGTGGATTTGCCCGGATGGCTAGCTTAGCCCCGCAACACGGTAAAGGAGAGAGGGTGGTTCGGATAGAAACACCTCTAGGTTGTCTTTATTTCAGTGCACTCTTTATTCAACTTAGATGTAATATTATTTACACAAATAAAAGGTAGCCGCAAGATATACGTTCACGATTCACACAAGAGAATTCGACGCGTACCAACAATTGTCCTCTACGTCACCAACCCGAATACCACTCGCTAATAAAATCGCTACTTAATTCCTAAACCGCGAAGATATCCACTGATAATATAACCTGACTCTTGCGCGTCTCAAGGTAACTTTCACACTGCCCCCTAGGCCACACACCCTCACTGTCCGCCGACTCTTCTTTCACACCTTAACCTAGAGACGCGACCTCCTACACTTAGTTAGATCGCAAAGTCCTTTATAAAGCGGCGGTAATAATTGAACAGGCCGATAGCTTGTCTAACCTTGTGCGCGCTGGTAGGCACTGAGTAGTTTGCCATCGCGCTAGTTTTTGCCGGGTCTGCCTTGATGACTCCGCCGCCGACTATGTTCCCGAGGGCCTCGCGTTTCAAGAATTGACACTTCTTCGGCTCGACGGTCATATTGGCGTCCACAACCTCTGCAGCACTCGGTGGAGGCGATCCCCGTGCTGTTCGAGGGTCTTACTGAAGATCATCATGTCGTTCAGGTACACCTCTAGCTCCTCGCCCTGTAGGCCCCTCATGGCCAGGTCCATGGCTCTGGTAAAGGTCAGCGTTGCTTCCTTGAGGCCCATGGCTTGCGTTTAAATTGGAGGAGCTGGTTGCCGGATTTCCCGTCCGGCGCGTAAAAGGCCGTCAGGTGCTTGGATTTGGAATGCATTTCAATCTGGTGGTATCCCTGTTTCAAGTCCATGACGGTAATGTAATTGGCTGCCGCCAGATTATCGAGGATATCACTGGTAAATGGCAGGGGGTGGCAGCTTCCTTCAGTCTCCTCGTTTAATGCGCGGAAGTCAGTCACAAGGCGGAATCGCTTGTTTCCTTGAGCGTCCGGCTGCTTGGGGACTATCCAAAGCGCTGAGGAGTAATTGGAGCTGGAGGGCTCAACTATCCCTTGCCGTTACCACCCATTCGCCCGAATCCGTTTGCCCGAATTTATCCGCCCGAATGACAATTTACCCGAATTACTATTTACCCGAATTTATTCCCCCGAATACCTTTACCCGAATATATTTACCCGAACTATTTTTATTTGGAATAAAGTTCTATATAATTAAATAAATAAGCGAATCACTACGATCGAGCAGCAACTTCACACACATCATTACGTCAATACAGATCACAGCAGTTTTTTCTGTCAAAATGGAATACTCCGCTCGTTTTGTCGGCAAAAAACTCATCGTAGACGGTTTTTTACCCCGTGGGCTGGTTGGTGCCCCGAATTCCGGCGCGGGGTTCGCAGCGCTCGCTGCCGCGCAAGGTCGGGGGGGGGGAGGGGCGAGTGTGGCCCTCCCCGGCCGAGCTCGTGGCGAGCCAGTCTGTACCGGGGCGAGTCAGCGCCGCCGTGGCGGCTGCGCCTACAGGCTGAGTGTTTGCGTTGCTGTCGCTTTTTGATATCCCAGGGACATTTCCACAATCACATACACGCGCAAGTGTTGCCGAATTTGCCGAGGTATGACACACGTACACAGGGACCGTGAAGGGCTGCCAGAAGCTGTAACAGACGCGTAGGTAGGAGTGTGAAGGACACGAGACTAAGGTGTGCGTTTAAGTCCTCTTTATTGAGCTTAATAGAGCGAAGCTCTGCCCTTGTTCGCAGTCGCCGGTGGTCTGCTTTCGTCGTCTTCGAGCTGTGGCTCGTAGACTCGCAGTCATGCGGCCAAGGTGCAAGCTTGCACTTCTTGGCCGTGGGAAGCTCTCGGCCGGCCTATTCTCTGCTGATGCTGCATCCGGTGCAGCGGCAGCTCCGGCTATCGGGCCGGCTCCGGTTATCAGGCCGACTGGTC
Source organism: Philotrypesis tridentata (assembly GCA_018906965.1). Lineage (NCBI taxonomy): Eukaryota > Metazoa > Arthropoda > Insecta > Hymenoptera > Pteromalidae > Philotrypesis > Philotrypesis tridentata. Next base: position 153,024 of record JACCIB010000402.1, read on the forward strand.
ACCTGAACTTTTGCTCGTAAGTGACAATTGTTAGCTGAAAATTTCTTTCAAATGTTATCCTAACTTTTACATTTTAATTTGCATATCCTATTGAAAATAATAACGTCATTTCATAACGTCATTTCATAACGTCATTTCATAACGTCATTTCATAACGTTAAATAACATTATGGGTGGTATACAATTTCGGACCTTTTATGACGTTATTTTGTGACGTCATTTAACGTAAATTAACGTTATTTACATCAGAGGTGATTGATATTTATTTCAATATTAGTAACTGCAATCGTTAGAATATTGTTATTGTAATATTTGCGTTTGTCGCTGTAAGTAGTAATTAGGAAATTAAAGCAAAAAAAAAAAAGTCCCCCGAAAGAGGATGGAACTTGACACCTTTTGACTCATAGTCCCAGACTGTACCACTGAGCCACGAACACTTGTTATTCCTGATACTTAAATTTTTGCTCTTATGTCTCATTTGCCGAAATTTTAGAACTTTATATTAATTGTAAAGGGTTTTTTCGATGATTGACACATACACGTAAATACGTACATTATTTTTAATAATACATTTCAAATGATGGCTTTTTTGTAATCTGTAAAATAACGTCATTTTCGTATACTACTTATTTATCAGAGTCCAGTTTGTTAGAATAATAAATAACGTTATTTTTTTGTCCGATCATAAGTAGAATATACATATTACCTGTGATCCTATGCAATAGCGTCGGCGCGAAACAAGAGTGATATTCAGAATGTATTCCCTGCTGAAAATATCAAGGTTGAAATCCACCTTGATCGGTACCTTGATTCGAGGTTGATGATACCTTGATTCAACCTTGATTTCAACCTTGATTTTATTAAATGTAAAGTACAAGGTACAAGGCTTTGCACACTGATTTTGCCTGTATGCAGTGGATTAGTATTAAGTTGGTTATCAATATTGAGACAAAAATGAAAAAAAAGAATTTTTCAAATTTAAAAAATATTTACTTCATAGCGGTCACCCATCCAAGTAGGAACTTTGCTTAACTTTCATGATATTTTTGCGTATTGTTCATGCTAAATATTTTAAAATTAGTTTCATAAAATATTTGACGAAGAAATTAATTTTTTAAGTCTATTCAAGGCAAGGGAAATTTTTTAACTTTTTTAAAACTCTTAGCATTAATTATTTATTTTTCATAAATTATAGTTTTACTTTAATACTTTAAAATTTATTACCTGTCTGTAAATATATTTTATTTTTAGTTCGATAACGCTATTAATGTTAAAAAATTACTAGCATTAATCGAAAGAAAACTACCCTTATCAAAATAATGTGCAGACATTTATTGCATTGTAATTGCTTCTGCAGAGAATTTGGACCTCCTACAGAGAACCCTGTAGATTGCTCTGTAGCGCCCTGCAGGGAATTATGCAGAGATCTTTGCATAAAAATTTGTATGTTATTTTGATAAGCGTATGCTAATAGCTAAAACTACTAGCATTAATTATTTATTTTTCATAAATTATAGTTTTACTTTAATACTTTTAAATTTATGTCCGTTAATATATTTTATTTGTAGTTCGATAATGCTATTAATATTGAAAAATTAAAAAAATTCCCTTGTCTGAATAGACTCAAAAAATTAATTTCTTCGTCAAATATTTTATGAAACTAATTTTAAAATATTTAGCATGAACAATACGCAAAAATACCTGATTCAGCAAAAGCTCTTAGACATTAACATTTGAGTTTACTAATAGTGCGATGTGTTCTGGCCAAACACATCGCACCATGGACTTTCTATCATAAAAGTTAAGCAGCATTAGGCAAGGTTCCTACTTGGATGGGTGATCGCTATGAAGTAAATATTTTTTAAATTCGAAAAATTCTTTTTTTTCATTTTTATCTCAATATTGATAACCAACTTAATACTAATCCACTCTATACAGGCAAAATCAGTGTGCAAAGCCTTGTACCTTGTATGTCAGATCATGCTCAAATATGAACATTATCTTAACTTTAAATATTTACTGTTCGAGCCCTGCTTCAGCACTTGCTCCGCAAGCGCCAGGCGGTCACTCTTGGCTCATGAATTGATTTTTCGTATAATTTACCAATATGTATGTATAATATTTACTTATGAATCTTACCTTGATATTCTGGTAGAGTGCCTAGCTCCTTGATTGATACTTTCAATTTTGTTTGGGAACGCTTATATCTAATGAACGGATTGGTATATGCCTCGATTAATTGGTTTTTCTAACTGTTAATTAAATATTTATTGTTTCCAACACTTGACATATGAGTAAATGTAGTTGATCCAATAATAATGTTTTCTTAACAAATAATCTGATGTCACTTTGTTCAACTAAATATTCTAATCTGGCTAGCTGTTCTACTCCAGGCCAATGCTCAAGAGAGACTGACTCATTTTTGAAGTTCATTGTCGCCGATCGCCTCCTTCGGCCGATAATTAGCGCTGACGGCAGAGATTGCAACCTCCGCCCGCGCGTCCCTTGCCCTCTATACTAAGTATACGAGAAGCATATCGCACTGCAGCTCACGTTGCACATTCCTTAGGCCAAGTGTCGACACCAAGAAAGTACACCGTCAGCTTGCGCGCAGTACGCTTTTCGTACAATGTACTATGTTTCGAATATTCGAGAACAATCGAAATTGCTTCAGAATATTCGGAACATAACATCCTCCCGTCCTTGAAGACGTTTGTTGTCCTCAACAAACCATCGCCTATACTAACAATAAAAATATATGCTACCATCGAATCATCAAACGAAACGTCACAAATGTCCAAAATACACATTAATAAAAATGGTGTGGACGTGAAAATACTAATGTGAATTTAAAGAAAAACCTGTTATTTAACCATATTACTTAAAAAAACAACATGGAAAATAACCAAAATTTATAATGATCCGAATAGAAAAAAAACAATGATTTGATGATCACATCTATTTTTACCTACCTACAATGCCTATCCGAATGTTAACATTATTAATTAATTGTATTGTCATTTATATTAGTGAACTTAATATTATATTCGTCTTCTTCTTCTGTTTGCCAATCTGCCAATCTAATCGAAGACACGTCAGATACTAGCTTGGGTCCAACAGAATAGGGTCAATAAATAAATTGGGTCCAACAACTCATTTATAAAAAGTACAAAAATATGTGTTTATTAGAAAAAACACAAATTGGTCCAATAAAAATTCTATTAATTGTGATTTAATTTTTCACAAACAATGGTCCATAAAAAAAAATTGAATTTTACATGATAAGTGATAAAAAAAAAACATTGGTCCATTAGAAACTGACGGTAGACTCCAGTTCCCAGCTACTGTTCGTTTCCCATTCATCCTGCTTATAGATGGGAACTGAAGCCTCGTCGGATGATATAGGCAAAGCCCTTGCCTCATCCTGAGTTCCCTCCATTGATTGTAAACGAGCCTTCTCCAATTCTTGGGCATCTGAGATTTCTCTCAGAAGTTGGTCCAACAAAGGTTCGGCAAGACCAGCTTCTTCAGCTCCCAACCCTTGGTCCATCAAATTCATTTGGTCCAATGCCTGGGCCAATTTCTTTTCCTCCTCAATATCAATCAATGTAGACACTGGTACTCGCGTGCTACATCTCTCCTCGTGGTCCTTCTTGTCCATATTGCGGATCCAGCTACCACACGGTTTGTGTTTACGCATTGCCAACGGATTCTGAAGAATACACACGGCAAAGTGATCCTTCTCATTCCGCGCATCATACATTAGACCACAAACATGATGAAGTTTCCTTAATGGACCAGTTTTTGGCAGATGACGTGTGGGTTCCCATTTCGGGTTGTAACCTGCACTGCAGTGATCTATGGCATAAATCGCATGCTCCTTGCAAAAATACTGAACGAAGGCTTGACGCCTCCATTTCTCCATATTCACATTCGGAGTGTCCATGAATGTGATGTGGTCAAGTGGTCCGTATTTCGCAAATTCCTTAATGATTTCCTCATTCGATTGTTTGGACCATAGCATAATCGAAAATCTTAGATATTGTGTATTATCTAATGGTCCAGCGATCAATTTCGGATCAGGGAACGGTTTCTGCGAAGGAGAAAGCATTTGCCTTGACTCTCTTGGTCCAGACCTTTGCGAAGTTGGGAGCAACCCTTGAGCCGAACGACACACCGGTCCAGTTGGTCTCTCCAACTGTCTTTGGCTCACCACTGGTCCATCGCCCTGAGACCTAAAACGGCTCAAGCTCGCCATTGCTTCCATCTGTTTATCCATCTTCTCCTTGGTCATGACCGTTATCGCCAGTTTAGAGGCATTGATCTTCATCGCCTCATCAACATAGCTCAAACGATCATATCTCACATGGATGATGGACTTAGTTCTCCCTGCTACTTCAATGGTCCTGCTTGAATGCGCAATGTTGCACTCTCCAATACTCTTAAAAATGTCTTCGACATTCTTTCGCTGCCCTTCGTATTGAACTTCCAACGTATCATTCACCTGGCGTTTTATTTGATGAATTTCCACATCGGTGGTCCAATCAATAACCTTGTTGCCAGTATAATTATTCAGCTGTTGGTCCATCCTTGCCGACATTTCTTCTGTCGTCTCCATACCCAACGTGATGACAAACTGCTTCATAGAGCGTGCCGCGATCGCATGCGATGCTCTAAGATACGTGATCACAGCTATAGCATGGCCTTCAGTGATTGATTCAAATTCTATATTACAAGCCCCAAATGTCTTGAAAATTCTCTCCACACGTTCCCTTGGTCCAATAAAAACTAACTTTATAGTGAAGGTAGAGATTAACTCCAAGGAATGTAAGCTTAATACGTGGTTCATCTGAAAACAATTAAAACAATATATACCATTAAATTTTGTTATTAAAACTCCATAATTCTATCAGCATGCATTAACTTCTATCTTATAATCAAGAAGGGTCCAAATTATCGATAAAATATAAGGGTCAAAACTTATATTAAATCCTAGTTCATATCTATCTATTCATGGTCCTAAATCTTATTGGTCTTAAAATTTTCATAAAACATAAGTTTCAAATAAGAATTTCGCATGGGGTCCAAACCATACAAAATTCAATGGTCAAAAACAAAAACAAATGGGTCAATTAAAATATAGAAAGTTTATTATCCGAATCAACAACAATTTTCCTAAGAATACTGGATTCTTCATCATCATCCGACTCCAACAATTCATCCTCTTCCATCGTACAAATCATTAAGTGGTCGTCATCATCACTATTTTTGCTCTGTAAACCAGAGGGTCCTGGCTCAGATGATGTCATTCTATTCACCTCCAACGCTCCTATTTCTTCACATATCACCTTATCTTTCTCATCATTGCTCCTAGATCTTTTCCTTAACGAAATGACATCTCTGAGATCTTCAACTGCCTTGTCCTTCCCCAAAAATTTCACCTTTTCCATGTTCTTCTTATACTGCAACACCTTCCAACATGTATCTTCATGTAATGCAAATACATGCACATCAATTTCTTGTCCACACAAATCATGAAATTTCTTCATTCCCACAGGAAACTTATTCTTCGGGTCCTTTTTCAATGCAGCAATAGTTGGTCTATATATTTGATTACACTTCTGCATAGCATGTTCAGCATCAGCATCCGCAAAATACTGCACAAAACCAAAGCACAGTCTTCCTTGCTTATTACGCACAGTCTCATAATAATTAATATTGCCAAATTGCATAAAATGTTTAAAAAACATCTCATCCTCTTCTGCATCTGTTCCTTCCCACGGCAATAAACAAAACAATCTATTACCCTTTTTCACAGATCTCTCCTTCCTCACAGTATGCACCTCTGATCTCACTTTTGGCTCTTTAACAGATTCTACAACATTCGGTCTTGTTCTTCTTGGTCAACACATTCTTTTCATAGTTCCTAGCTGCTTCATTGGTAATTTTAGACAATGAAAACTCATTACTGATGTTATCCCTATCATAAAATTCCAAATCATATGGTCCAATATTGTTATAATTGATCTTGCTTCTTTCTCTGCACAATATTCGCAGTCACTTCATTGTCATATCTCACAATGAGCTTATTAACATACTTCATATCCTTGATTCTCATCACACGCTTGAAATAAACTGCTTCAGGCAATGGAATCTGCGGTATCATTTCCATCATCTGGGTCAATGACGCATATCCTTTGAAATAAAATATTACTGATCTACGATGTAACATTTCTAAATCTCTGCGATACATCTCTACGTTCCTGCAATTTACATATACAACAATAAAATACAAAAAAAAAACAAAAAGAAACAAAAACACAAAGACAAACACATGGGTCAAATTGGTCTATTTACAACAGATGAAAACATCATATCATAAAAATTCATTTGGGTCTATATGAAGAAAAAAAAACTTTTGATCCAATATATAACACTAATGCTCAGCGTTATGTTTAAAAACAACATCATCCTTATCAATGCTAACTTCATGTGAATCATTCACGATACTATCACTTGGGTCAATAACAATTTTATCATCTCCTACACCAAATTCCTTCGTCTCACGACCTTTACCAGAATCAACCCTTCCCGACCGATTCCTCCATTTTTTCCTCACTACTCTCTACTCATGGTCATAACATTTCTCATTAATCTTTTGTCTCAAACATGGAAATTTTACCCCACATTTCATCCCAACAATTAATCCAACTAGTAACATAATCATTATCAATTGCTAACTGAACCCTCCATAAAACATTTTACTCGAACCATAAATCTCTCTCCTATGCTTCCCTATATGGTCCATTTCAATCATAATATCATGTAATGATTTCACTTTATCTGAAGTAAGCACTGGTCCAATGATCTCTTTCATCTCATCATCATTCATTTCATACGAATGATATTTATTAAATATTTCATATATTTCATTGAATTTCAAACTAATATCTGGTCTATACACATACAAATTTTCATCATTTCTGATCTCTTCTCCAAATATTACAACACTATCTGTTCTCCCTTTGCATCCAGAAGCTAGATTTAAAACTCCTGTATCATTCAGCATTAAATTCACCTCTTGATTATCCATACATGAAATCCTCACTTTTTCAGACTCACACATTGAATACAACCAAGATTTATCACTACTCAAATACTTCCATTGGGTCCTAAAATAATTTTTATACTTGATATCACAATTATCAAACTCCTTTTTAAGTGGATTCAATAACAAATTGACTTCACAGTCTCTCGAAGCTGAAGTATCTTGTAACGCCTCTAATGCTGGACAAATATGTGCATAATGGGTCTTTATACATATCACATCTGGGTCTTGATCAAACTTAAAATATTTCTCCTGATCACTGCTCAAAGCTAAATATTCATGAGATGATTGAATATATAATGATCCTTTAATATTCTGATTAATCACTTGTGGTATGTTAACACTATGCATTTTATATAATTGATAAGAAATTCTATCAACTAAAGGTACATATAAAACTATTATGGTCTTGCCATCCTGATGAATTGCATCTACTTTCGAAATCTTCACAATTTCCTCACTCCTGATATGCTCCACCGGAATTGGAAAATCTAAATCACCGCTAAATTTCTGTATATCTCCAACTATTTTATCTAAAACATCTGCTTTAATCAACTCCGAAGGAACTCTCCCCTCCTTCAATTTCCTCAAAACATCCAGAATTTTCTCATTACTCCGAATCAAATGATCCATATGTGAATCTAACCTCCTCCCATATGCTGTATTATACATTAAATATATTAACTGCTCACTCTCCTTATTTAACTTATCCATCATTCCTTTCAAAGATACCTGAAAAGCTTGTAAAACAATTTGATGATTCCTAGTTACATTAAACAATTCTTCAAATTGGGTCGAAACAATATGAGAATTTTCCTCCATCAAATGTACCATCTCTGTTTGATCTAGAAACACTTGGTCTATATTTTTGTTAACACTGTCAATATCATCAGAAGTTACTAATCCAAACAAACTCTTACTCACACTACCAACTATTCCTAATGGAATCAATCTCTTCATTCTAATACTACTCGGGTCCTTAACTATAGGAAATTGAACTTGTCCAATAGTCTGAACAGTATCACGTATCTTTTCCTGAAGTTCATTCAAATTTTGTTCTTTCAATTCAATTATATCTGCATCCAATGCACTTCTGCATTTGGTTTGGTCTACAAATTGTAAACATTCCTCCATTAACTCCTTATAATGTTTCACAGGTCCATGAAATGATAAAAATTCATCCACTTTAATGAAGATTTTAATCTTCCAAAAAGCACGTTCTGTTCGAACATTTCCCAATTTCTCAAAATAAATTCCAGGATTCAGGGTCAATATTTCATTTTGAAATACAGGTCCACTATTTATAGTCTTCATTACACTCAGTAATATAAACATTCCAACTAAACACTTCATCCTGTAATTATATTATAATTAATAACCAGAAAATTCTGATTCATCAAAATTATGATCCTCCTCTGCAACCTTTAATTTATCAATATGCTTCCTAATACGCCTCCCATCAGGATACTCCAATATTACATTCTTTCTCCCAACAAACTCCACAATTTTCAAAGGTTGACTTCTATATGGGTCAAATTTATTGGTCCTCACTTCCTTAATAATACGAGCATACCCCCCTACTCTACCCTTAAACTCTTTAGTTTTTTTATCATATCTCTCTTTTGATTTCAATTTCTCTACAATCTGTTTTTCTCCCGCTAAAATCTTCATTTCATTCAAACGCAACACTAAATCTCTAATATAAGTATGATAAGTTCTCAATTTTTCATCCGACGGAATTTTAATTGGTAAACGCGCTACTCTCCCAAAAACTAATTCAAAAGGCGTAAAATTCGTAGCCGTATGAACACTCGTATTATAAGTAAACGTAGCAAAAGGCGCTAATTTATCCCAATCATCATACTTTTGAGAATAAATTCTAATAAATTCAATTAACGGTGCATGACTCCTCTCTAAAGAAAATTAGT
>JACCIB010000403.1:0-162025 GCA_018906965.1 Philotrypesis tridentata
TCTTGCGGCATGTAGCGCGTACTTTCGTGAACCGTACAGTTGTACGCGTGCTGACATACGGCTGTCCACTCGTCCCAACGGTCGATCTTTTTTACATATTTTCTTAAGTATTCGGTTAAGGTATGATGCATACGTTCGATCGATCCGTTGGACTCCGGGTGGTAAGCCGTTGTCGCAAACTTCTCGATGTTAAAGATTCGCGCCAGCTCCTCCAGTGTCCGGTTCTGAAAGTGTTTTCCCTGATCCGTTACGATTTTTTTTGGCGGACCGAATACGCATATAACCTTATCAATTAAAGCCCGTGCTACCTCCTCCGCGTTCGCGTACTCCGTCGGTGTAAGTATCACGTACTTTGTTAGCATATCCTGAATCGATAGGATTGATCTATTGCCTCGCCCCGTCGTCTCCAGTGGACCGTAAAAATCCAATGCTATGTGCTCGAAAGGAAACGCCGGCGTGTTGCTTATTAGCATCGGCAAACGGGTTTTAACTCGAATTAATTTATTTGTTTGACACGTTTTGCATCGCGCCACGAATTGTTGCACCTCCGGCCGCATGTTACGCCAATAGAAATCATGCGCGATTTTTGCGTACGTTTCGACATACCGCGGTGGCCTCCCATCGTCGACTCGTGATATTCTTTAAGTATTCTATACCGGTCCGACGTAGGTGGCACAGGTATATTGCTTGTTATCAACACCGCGCTGATCGGCCTATTCGCGAAGCATGAGTCGAATAGCTCCACGAACGACGACCACTCTGACAATTTTAGGATTGCGAGGTCGCGGATAACAGCAAAACTTTTGATTTCTAACCTGGCTACGACTTTCTTTAATGTGTTCAGGCATTTGCGCAAATTCGCGCGCAGAGGCTTCTCGTTAGCGTGATTTTTGGCGTACATGCCGATAACCTTGAAGCCTCTGTGCTCGGTCACGTTTATCTCGCCTAAATTGAACTCTTGGTCATTGAGCACCTCTGGACCCACGTAACCGCGCTCTGCGAGAGCTTCTTGGATTTCGGTCGAGAAAGTTTTGTCCGTTGTAGCTAAATATACCAAGTTTTCGTGGTATCTAAACGGATGCTCTTTGTAAGCCCTAAGGTGCTCAAAGGCCGGAGTGTCTTGGCCCTCCTGCACAGCCCACGGCGGCTTTTCGCGCGGTGGCCTTGCTCGAGCAGTTAAGTATTTGCTCAGCTTAGCGTCTTTTAGTGCGGACGTCACCGCTGGCCTTGCGTTGCATAGACCGCTCGCAGTTTCTCCTTCGGCCGACTCGTCGCGATAAGCCATAGCTGACTTAGCTACGTCTGCGCGATCTGGTGCACGCGGTATTCTTTCGTCTGCGGAGTCATTGCCGCTGGCCGCTCGCTCGCTCAGCTGTTCGCTGCTGTTTCTGTCGCCATCGTCTGCGCCGTGCCAGCTAAGTGCAGCGACCGGTGCCCCCGACCCTGCGTCTGCCGCGTTAGGTAGGGCCTTCTGCTGTGTTAGCGCTTTATTGTTTGACGCGCCGGGCTCCTGCTCTTCGCGATTCTCGTCGTTCGCGGCGTTATCGCCCTTCTTTCGCTGCGGTGGCGGTTGCATTTCTATTTTCTTTCGTTTCGCGGGTCTGTTTCTCCCAAATACCGGTGATTGCGACCCGTCGGGACCGTCGTCGTGCGGAGGAGGTCCGTTACGTTTTGCTGCTGCGCGAGCTCTTGGTTCTCCTATCTCTTTTATCTTATACGGCGTGAAGTGCTGACCGCGCAGATTCAGGTGAATTACGTCGCCTGCTTCTTCCACGACGATGTGGCAGAAAATGCGTTTGTCGTCGGATAGGTCATAGTGCACGCAAACATTCTTGTTGAACGCGTGCGCGAACAGAAATGCGCAGTCGATGTTACCGTACTCCGAGTCCGAGCGCAAAATTCTCGCGGTGTCATCCGGCTCTCCGCATGACGGCATTAACGCGGACGTTGCTAGCAGTCGCCTCAGCTGTGTTGCTGATATATCTAGATTTGCGGCTCTGATTAGCGAGAAAAACAAGCAATTGCCTGGAGGTTGATTCGGGATATTGGGGTCGCGTTCGAGTCGCGCCAATGGTTCCATACATTTGCTTTTTCGTATGTATGTTTGGACAGAATATTGCCCGAAGATGCCGATGAGTTGAGATCTGACTCTTCGCGTCGACGGTCGTAGTTACGCGGTACATTCGCGAAATCGACCTTCGGCCCCCCTTCTTCTGGCTCCGAATTCGATTTAGGACTACCCTCGTGCGCTTGCTTTGTTTGCGGCGTGTGTTTTTCGCGCGAGCACGCGTCAGCGGTGATGCTGCTGGCCTTCGGTGGCAGCTTGGCGCTATCGGCCGGAGTCGCATTACTCTCGGCGTTCCCCGCGCTTATCTGCGCTGGCTCGGCATCTCGTCTGCTAGCGGAGCTACTCTCCTGCGATGTCGACTGCCAGCTCGACTAACTCGATGCGTAGCCCCTTTTGCTTGTTCTTTTCCCGACTCGCGAGATGCACGCCTAATTTTTTGGATTGCGAGCCATTTTCCCACGGCCACGGTATGGCTAGCTTGGCCGTGTCATTTCGCGGCTTTGTTCTACCTAGCTCGGGCGTTGGCTCGGGCGGCGGCTGGGGTGGTAGTGGTGGTGGTGTCGCGATTACCTCGCTATCTGAGCTCGCGTCGACAATGCTCAGCTGTGACTCTACGAATTTTCCCGCACCTTTTATTGGCAGTACGAAAGACTGCAGCGGCTCATGTTCGGCTGCTATTTGCCCTGATGGTGGAGGCCTCTCGCCCTCGGAACTCTCGCTGCTTGTGGCGGGTGTGTATATCTTTGGTAAATTTCGGCTACGCAGAGACCGATCTGAGCCTCTGCCTAAGGGGTCTATGTCCCTCATGAACCGCCATGCCCCTGGGGGCAGCACGATGTCCGTCGGTTGCCCTGAATCGATCGCGGAGTCGTCGACCGCGGTTCTTGCCTGGAGCTCTCGCTCCCTTGCCGTGGTGGTTCCACTCAAGGTTGGCGTTTCTCCCTTGGAGCCGGCCGCCAGCGCGTACGCCTCTACGGATCGCGTTAGTATCTCTCTTATTCGCGTTTCTTCGCTCAGGCTCAGCTGATAACGACACTGCTCGACGCGCTGCAGTGTCGTATTCGTAAGAACGCATCGCGTGTCGATCGAGTCAGCGTACGCGAGTTTATATAGTCGGTTGCTTTTTTCCACTCTCGAGTACCAGCGTATTCGGATGACCTCGTCTCCGTCGTACGTATCTTGCAAGACTCGGCATAGATAGAACCCGTCGCGATCGTTTCTCACGGCTAGAACTTCATTTTTTGCATACGTACGGGCGCGGCTCGCGTGTCTTTTCTTCAACGGCTGTGCTCGCTTCGTCGAATCGGAGTCGGACGACGTTTGTATTATCTTCGCGGCTCTGCTTGCTCCGCGTTTCTTCACCGCGCGTACCCGGAATATTCTTCCCGGTGGGGCTCCAGCGTCTTCGTCGGGGCTCGCGTTAATTTGCTCGTCAGCTAGCTGGTATAGCTTTTCTCGCGGCAGGTTCGGGTTTACTTCGCCGGGATTGATTACCGGGTTTCGCGAGAGCGCGTCCGCGTTAACGTTTTTCTTGCCGGGCCGGTATACTATGTCGAAATCATAGCCGATAAGAGCCGCTTTCAGACGGTTGAAGCGCACGTCGGGTTTCCGCGTAGTATGAATATGCTTGAGAGCCTCGTGGTCCGTTACTACCGTGAATCGCCTGCCGTATAGGTAGCAGCGAAACTGCTCTTTCGCGAATACGATAGCTAGCAGTTCTTTATCGTATGTTGGATATTTTAATTCGCTACCTTTGAGGCAGCGCGAGGCGAACGCGCATGGCTGGTCTTCTCCCAATTTGCCCTGACTCAAGATGGCGCCTAACGCAAAATCGCTACTATCCGTTATCACGATAAATGGTTTGCTCAGATCGGGGGCTTTCAACACCGGTTCGGTTGATAAAATTCGTTTCAAATCCCGGAACGCTGACTCTTGTTTCTCCGACCATTCAAACGTCTCGTTGGTTTTCGCCACGTCGTATAGTGGTTTCGCTATTTTTGCGAAGTTGTTCACGAATCGGCGGTAGTAGCTAAATAAGCCCATGGCTTGCTTTACCTTATCCGCGTTCGTCGGCACCGGATAATTCACCATCGCGTGTATTTTTGCTGGGTCCGTTTTCACGAACCCACCGCCGACGATGTGCCCGAGCACGTGAGCCTCTCTTTTTAAAAATTGACATTTTTTAGGCTCTACGGTTAAGTTCGCCTCGAGCAGGCGGCCCATCACGCGGCGTAGGCGCTCGCGGTGTTCGTCGAGCGTTTCGCTAAACACCATTAAATCATCGAGATAGATTTCTACCTCGTTTCCCTGTAAACCGCGCATCGCGAGCGACATTGCACGGGTGAATGTAATCGTCGCCTCCTTAAGGCCCATGGCCATACGATTGAATTGGAGGAGCTGATTTCCCGATTTGCCGTCGGACGCGTAAAATGCGGTCAGGTGCGCGGATGCGGGATCCATCTCGATCTGATGGTAACCCTGCTTTAGATCCATGACCGTGATGTAATTCGCGGAAGCAAGATTTTCTAATATGTCACTCATGAATGGGAGAGGGTGACAGCTTCCCTCGGTCTCCTCATTTAATCGCCGAAAATCAGTTACTAACCGAAACCGCTTGTTCCCCTGCGCGTCAGGTTTCTTCGGAACAATCCATAGCGCCGAGGAGTAATTGGAATTTGACGGCTCTACAATTCCCTGCTCGCGTAGCTTCTTTAGCTCTATTGCCATCTGCTCTTTTATCGCGGGCGGGAATCGAAAGCGGCCGCAATGTATTGGCTTGTTTGATTTTAATACAATCTTGTGTCTCAATAATTGCGTCGCGGCTAGTGGCTCGCCGTCGAGTCCGAATACTCCTGCGTACTCGTCCACGACCTCGCGAATATATTCTTTTTCTTCGTCGTTACAACCGTCGAGATCCGCGAGTTCCATAATTTTCATGACTCTGTCGCGTCTCGCCGCGTTGTCGCGCTGTAGCTTGTCGTTTCGAGATTTTACCTCCTTGTATTTTTCGCAGCTACCGCCGAACGTTCTCCTTAAGTTCGCGGTGGGCCCCGTAATCTCCTCGTCCGCTCCGTCCCCATCGGCTCGGGCTTGGGGATCCGACTCGGTGGCCTCGCACTCTATCAGTTCCACCGTTGGAACCGGGATTGTAACCGCGTCGTTACCCGTGTTCATACACACCGCGTAAATACGGCCGCCTCTATTTTCGGCGATAAAATTTCCGAATAAAAGGTCAGAGTGCAGGTCCATTAGTGGTACCATGCCCACGCTCGCGTCTTTATCTTGCACGTGCGCGCTTATGACCATTTTCACGCGCGGCGGTATCGTTACGCTCTCTATCGCGTCGAACGGGACTTTTGTGCCCTTAACTTCGAGATACCTCGCGTTGGTGAACAAATTGCACTCCAACGCCTCCATCGCGTCGATACCTAGGATGCCGTCGGTATCTATCGGAAAATCATCTGGGGTGACATGCATTTCGCATAACACCCCGTGTAAAAACACGGTCGCGACGCCCAACGTTTGCTCCTTTCCCGCTGTCACGCCGCGAATTATTATTTTTCTATCGCGGTTAAACGGGTAGCACGTTGCTAGCTTTCCTACTTTTATCGTAGAAATATCCGCACCCGAATCTACGTACAGGTTACATTTGCCCTCCTTGAACTGCTGGGAGTTCAGCGTAACTATTGGCGGCTGCCTTCCCGCGGTCAGAAATTTTATATTCGCGCCGGCTTCTTTTTCACCCGACGCGTTTTTCTCGGCCGCGAGACTCTGAGGATCCTTTGATTCCGATGCTACCTTTTTTTCGTCGATAGCCCGCGATGGTGAATTATCCGCAGCGGAACGCTGACGCGCACACTCGCCACTCTCCCTATTTGCGGGAGGTGGTTCTACGTGCGACTCTAAATTCTGAGAATCCAGAGTTTTCGCTTTGGCTGGGGGCTCGATTGGAATCAATTGCTCCTCTTGTTTGGCGCCGCTCGAGTCCGATTTCGGACTTATTTTGAGGGCTTGCACCTTATCTACTAACTTATCTAACTTATTGCTATTGTCAGAAGGACGCCCGTCGTTTGGGGAACGCGGCAAGCGCCCTTCTAGTTTTTTGCGTTGTTGTTGCCATTGCTAGGGCTCTGGCCGCCGGCGGATTTTGTTTCGCCGTTTCCAGCGCTGTTACCGCTACCACCGCCCGAGTTGCCTTGGCCTTGGTTTTCATTCTGGCCTCCGCCGCCTCGACCTTTGTCGCCGCGATAATTCTTATTACTATACGGGAATCTGCCTTGCGCATTCCTTTCGCCACGGGGGTTTTTGATCTTTTTATTTTTTATGTCATTAGCGATCGTGCGGCACGTGCTTAGAGTGTGCCCGCGCTTGTCGCAGTATGGGCAGTGATCGTTGTTATCACCGCTTGCTTGCATTTGCGTATTCGCTGTATTTTCGCTACCACTGTTCTGCGCGTTTGCGGGACTTATCTCCTCCGCGGTCGTGAGGCGTACCTGTGCTGACTGTTTTGGCGGCGGCGCTATGCTCACAATGCCCGTTCTGGAGCTTCGCTTAGCCTCATGCTCCATCGCTTTCGTGAAGGCCTCCTGCCACGTTTTCGGGTTCGAGCGACCGGTCAGATGGTCCAACGGAGCGCGTAAGCCGTATAAGAACTGATCTAATATTTCGCTATTCGCCTGACGGGCGCGCGAGTCTCTGTCGGCTTGGCTCAGATCTGGCGCCGATTGAATAATCGTGAGCAGGCGGTTGTAAAGTTTTTCCACGCGAAAACCGTATGATCCTACGCTCTCCGTTGCGCCCTGCTCGATCACTCTCAATTCTGCGTGAATTTGCTCCGCGACGCCGATATTCGCGTAGTGGAATGTGAGATCGCGCAAAAGCAACTCCACCGATGAATATGTCGCGGTTCTCGCTCTGAATCCGTCGGTGGCCTTGCCCTTGAGGCGATTCGCGATGTGCCTCAATAAGCATCTCTCGTAGGCCGGCCCGAACATTGTCAAAATGTCCTGTATGGCCGTCACGAAACCGGTTAGCGAATCCGGATCGCCCTCGAAATACGGTATCAAATTTAACGCTTGTGTGAACTGGGTGAATCTGCACGGCACTGAAGAGCCGTCCGGATTCGCGTGATCCCAATAATTAGCCGGCGGTTGGGCTCGATTAACCGGCACTAGCGCCATAGTTTGGCTTGGCGATATGGGTGGAGCATATTGGCACGGGGGCGGCGATGGTGGGGGCGAGTGTGAAGGTGGAGGCCCCCGTTGGGGCAGCTCGCTCCGACGCACCTGTAGCTGCTCGCGCGATGCCCATTTACGGCGATCACGGCTGCCGCTTTGCTGTCGGCGGCCACGCTTTCCGCGGCTGTCGCTTCGCTCGCGCCGGCGCCTGCTATCGCGGCTCTCGTCGCGCCTTTCGCGACGATTATCTCTGTCGCCGCTGCTTCGCCTGCGTTGGCCGTCTTGGCCACCCTCGCGTCCCTCGCGCCCTGACCGGCGGCTCTCTCGGTCGTCGCCACGTCTCTCTTGCCGACTCTCTCGGCTGCCGTCGCGCCCTTCGCGCTGTTCGCGCCGACTCTCTTGGCTGTCGTTGCGTCTTTCCCGGCGGCTCTCACGGCTACCGTCGTATTTTTCGCGCCGTTCGCGACGACTTTCTTGGCTGTCGTTGCGTCTTTCCCGGCGACTTTCTCGGCTACCGTTGTATCTTTCGCGCCGTTCGCGATGACTTTCACGGCTGCCCTCGCGCCCTTCGCGCCCTGACCGGCGGTTCTCTCGGTCATCGTCACGTCTCTCTCGCCGACTCTCTCGGCTGCCGTCGCGCCTTTCGCGCCATACGCGACGACTCTCTCGGCTGCTGTCGTATCTTTCGCGTCGTTCGCGACGACTTTCACGGCTGCCGTTACGTCTTTCGCGCCGTCTCTCTCGGCGTGGCTGCCTATAGCGTACTGTTCTGTTGTATGTGCTTGCCGAGCTACTACTGAAGTCCGACTCATATAGAGAGTTTGAGAAGAAACTGCTTTCGGACACGACGTCGTCCGGATCGCTGCTTGGCTGATCGTCCGGATCACCCGCGCCTGCTCGATTATTTCTCGGGGGCGCTCGCCCGTTCTTTGGGGTTTGCTCGACCTCAAGGCTTCTCACAGAGCTGGTTGCGATCCCGTCGCCTCCGCTCGCGCGCGCTTTCGCGTTGCTCGTGGTATTGTTCGCCATGCCCGCACGCATGATGTTGAAGATTTCGTCCCGTGTACGGTTGGCCAGCACTCGCGCGATCAACGCCATCGTTTCGGCATCGGCGCTTTCCGCGCTCGTGAAGAGCAACCGGTCGCCACTCGCTTGCTCCTTCTTGCGCGGATTGTCCTGTGCTGCATCGCGGCCGGTTACCGAGATTCGGTCGAACGATAGCCCCTGTGCACGGCTCATTTCGCAAATTTGCGCTGCCACTTCTCGCTCGTCGATGGATCGAGTTTCGGACGCTGCTAGGTCCGATACTTTAACGTTCGCGATATTTTTAATTTCGAGCAGGTTGCCGACGCCCGCCATGCAGCGCTCGCCGATTCTGAGACGATCGGTGGTTTTGAATGGTTTGCCGAGTGGGCCCCAACCGCTCTCCCAACGCTCTGAGCCGATGTCTAACCCGTCGATTCGGCGGCGTAATTCGGTGATCCCCAGCGGATCTTCGCTTGCCGCCTCGCCATAGATTGCCCCGGCGCCTGTCGGCGATCCCGGCTGTACTGTGGGATCCGCTGCTTTTGCTGACTCGCGGCTCTCATCCACCGAGAATTGTGTGGGATTGCTATCGCGCGGCTTATCCCTATGTCTATCCAATAGGTTATCGCGCATCTCGTTCCAGCCGTCGGCCATCCGCGCGTCTCTTTTTCGGCTCTCGCTGGAGGGGACCGACTGCACACTTTCCTGACTCAGTGTGCGCCGCAATCGTCGCTGCGTGTCCGGCGACAGTCGGTTATAATTTAAAAAAATTTTGCGCGCCTGCAATAATCTTTTTTTTGTCTCGGGATCGCTCTCCGCTTTGTTGCGCTTTTCGCCGTCACCGTTGCCTCGCTGGGAGCGCGGCCCCGTTATGCTCTTCGCTGTTTTCATTAGCTTGATTCGCGTCATTTGCGCGGAAGTTCGCGTGAAACGTTTCGGTTTCTATGGGTTCTAAATCGCGAATACCGAATGAACGGCGAAGGTAAATAATTCGCGAATGCCAAGCCGAGTGAACAATCCAAGCGTACTTACAAAGCGATGACGATGCTGGAAGCTCGCATGATGTTGATGACTGGACGGTAGGGCGGTATTGGCTGCTGCGGTGCTGACTGCTGCGACGGTGGGTGTGGCTGGTCCTGCTGCTGTGACGTCCCCAGCGGTATGGTCCCTGGGATGTCCCTCGGTGGCTCAGGCGAGCTTGGTTGGCCGAGGTCGGCTTTGCGGACTTCGCACGCTCGCCGGCGATTGCGAAGGTTAGCTCTCGCTCAGACGTTGCCGAGCGGGGCACGTGTTGTTGTGTGAACTCGCTGCTGGCGGTGCTCGTCTTTATGGTTTGTGTCTTGTGGCCTCCTGAGTTCTTTGGCAAACTCGCACTTATTCGCTGCACTGATGTAGCGTAGTCGGCTGGCGCTGGTTCCACTGGCTTATGTGTCAAATTATGTTGCCCCTTTTTCTTTCTGTTTACTTGATGATTGACACCAGCTGAAGACTAGTCCACGAGCACTGCACTATTCACTTATTACGGTTCACACGGGAGCGGTGATATATCGTCCGATGCTCCGCTTATTAAAAATGCTTTTGAGCTCGGAAAGAGAGAAAAAAAATTTTCCGAGCCTCGGCGACCCGAGCTTTTTCCCGTTCGGATGGACGGACGAATAAGGAAAAATTCCTGAAGCACGTGTTGCTGCTCTTCAGTTGTTTACTGCTCGAATGTGAACTTCCGCGGCGTCGAAGTCGCGCGGGGTTCGTCCGAACTCGGGGAAAAAAATGCACAATTTTCCTAATTCCTTTCCGAACTTCGCTTGGACCGACTTAGCGTCCAAGTCCCCCAAGGGATGCCAGATGTGATGTAGGGGTGTTGCGTCTTGGAGTGAGAAGGCCAAGTTAGAGTTTGAGGTCTTTATTCTTGAATTAGGAGAGCTCTGCTCTGTTCTGCGGTCGCCGGTGTTCTGCCTGCGAAGCCTCCGATGCGACAAGTCGGAGGCTGCAGTCTCCAGCACAAAGTGCAAGCTTGCACTTTGTGCGTGAGAACGCTCCGGCTCACGCGCTCCCGCGCGAGGTGCTACCTCAGCTTCGCCGGCGGTCACCTGAGCCCAAAAGCTCGTACGTGACAGTATTACTTGGCTGTTTATTTAATTATAGTCAGGTAATTATTGATGTTATAATTTTGGTACAGATTTAGCATTAGATCGGCTGTCAATATACTGCGTTTATCACTGCAGTGCCAGTATTATCGCATACTTTCAGTCTTGTTAACTTATGTATTATTCAAGCTGAAATATTGTATGCGTAAAAATTGATTCTAAAGAAGCGTGAGGTGAATCGCGTGAGCGAAGCTAGGGTGATAATCACACGAGTGTAGAATAAATTTATGCACGTGAACCGAACGTTATTTTTCGATACAGGGGACGTAAATTGTGATTAAATGCATACGAAACGCATATAAAAGTGCAATCTACGCACACTGTATCGAAAATATACTTTTTTGCAATCAACAGTGAATTCCCATATTATATTTTTATTTAGGCTTTTTGGAAAAATTCGTTGAAGAAGAAAGCTGACATAAAGAAAAATAAAAAAGAAAATCCCGAAAAACACGAATACATAAAAAGGTTTATAGCTCTGGCATTTTTACCGAGTGAGATGATTGTAGAAGCGTATCACCACTTAGTTGGATATTGTAGATTGTTATACAGAAACTATTTTGATAAATTCATAAAATATTATGAAAGAGAGTGGATCCAAATAGTGACTCCTACAAAATTTAGTATTTACAGGCAAGCATTTTGGACAAACAATTTTGTAGAGTCGTACCATCGTATAATTACATGTATGATTGGAAAAAAACCAACGGCTCAAAATTTTTTGCGTAAGTAATAATCATAATTTTCATTTCCCTGGTAGAAAATTAAGCATTTTGGTTGCTTAACATGTTAATTAACTGGGATCATTTTTGGTCAAAACTGATATTATAACTGCATACAAAGCATAGCTTAAATTAAAGCTCTTTTCTTCTACTTTTCAGCCAATATGTCTAAATTAAAATTTTTCAAAGAAGGGAGCTGTGTATACGCTTTTCAAGTAGATCTATTTTTAAAAGCATATGTATAGCACACTGTAAATTATAAAAAATTTTAGACCAACTAACAAAAAATTATAAGAAAAGAACTTTAATTTGAGCTATTAAACATTGAAAACGCATAACAGGATCAAAAGTTTCAAGTATTTGAAAAGAGGGAAAAATCTCTGCATTTACCAAAATCGAGTGATTTCATGCAAATAAGCGAAATTAGCCTTTTTCCAAAACCTCGTACCTTCCGATGCAACCGATCGATTTCAAAGTTTAATAGCTCAAATTACATCCCTTATCTTCTACTTTTTACTAATTTATCTGAAGTTGAAGATTTTTATGCAATACGCTATATATATGCTTCTCAAAATCAGTAAAAAACGATCAAATTGAGAAGCATATATATAGATCATCGCACAATAAACAAAAGAGCTTTAATTTAAGCTATTAAACTTGGAAAACGCACGACTGAATCAAAATTGAGAGGAATTTCAAGAAACGGAAAAATCTATCGATTTTGTCGAGTACTTAAACGAAGAAACGTATTAAAATAATCGTTTATCTTTTTTTATTTAAAACTTCATGGTTAGCGATTCAACCAATAGTTTTCCAAGTTTAATATCCCAAATTAAAGCTCTTTTGTTCTACTTTCATATTAATTCATCAGATTCCAAATTTTATTGTGCGATGATCCATATATATGCTTCTTAAGTTAATCGTTTTTTACTGATTTTGCGAAGCATATATATCGCGTTTGGTATAAAAAACTTCAGATAAATTAGTAAAAAGTAGAACATAAGAGCTTTAATTTGAGCTTTAAAACTTTGTAATCGGTTGGTTGGATTGAAAGGTACGCGGTTTTGAAAAATGGCAAATTGCGCTTATTTGCATGAAATCACTCGATTTTGGTAAATCAGAGATTTTTCCCTTTTTTCAAATACTTGAAACTTTTGATCCAGTTGTGTGTTTTCAATGTTTAATAGCTCAAATTAAAGCTCTTTTTTTCTACTTTTTTTGTTAGTTGGTCCAAAACTTTTTATAATATATAGTGTGCTATATATATGCTTTTAAAAATAGATCTACTTGAGAAGCATATATATAGCTCACTACATTAAAAACTTTGAATCTAGACTTATTGTCGGAAAAGTACAAGAAAAGAGCTTTAATTTGATGTATTGAACATTGCAAACCGATGCTTGGATCAAAAGTTAGAAGGATTTTAAGAAAAAAACGTAAAATTGGCTATTTTTGTAAGCGCCCGAAACAGAGTTCGTTGTCTTTAAATGTGCATATCTTTTGATCAGTGCATCCAATCCAGACAATTTGGTATGTAAATTCAAGGTCTTTTAGTATACTTTAAGTCTATGTACATGAAAAAATTCTAAAAAATTATAATACTATAGATAACGCGCGTTTTTTTATTTTTATATATATACTTATGAAGGCTCTGAAAAGAGCCGATTGTTTATGTACGAGAAAAAATGTTGGAAGGGGAGATTTGAACTGGAAAACTTTCGATTTCGTGTCGAGAATTTTACCGACTCACCCGTTGCAAACTCTTTCGATAATGTTTATATGAAATAGTAAGTTTGTACGTTAAATGAATATGGTGGCCCTGAAAAGGGTCGATTGGATAAAAACAAAATATCAGTAGCGATCATCGTCGCTGGCCTCTATCTAGTCGTCCCTGTCGTTCTCGTCGTCCCCGTCGTTCTCGTCGTTCTCGTCGTCCCCATCGTCCCTGTCGTCCCTGTCGTTCTCGTCGTCCGCGTCGTTCTCGTCGTTGTCCCAGTCGTTCTCGTCATTCTCGTCGTTGCCCCCGTGGTTCTCATCGTTCTCGTAATCGTCTTCGTCGTCGTCTTCGACAGCATAGTTATTGCCGTCGTCATAGTCCATAAGCTCGTCCAGCAATTCTAATTCTTTTTCAATTCGATCAACGCGATCTGCTATTGCATACAGCATATCATCGTAGATTTGGACGTCGGTATCGGACGAGACATCCTCAAACTCTTCGTATCCGTCGTCCTCGCTCACGTTCATCGAAGGACATGTATCCGACTCGAGATCGGACTCGAGATCCACTAGTTTAATTTTTCGTATTGGTAGATCCTTCTTCATCTCTATGCGCTGACTGCAATGATTTTCTAACACTAATTGACTCCCTTTTTATACGTTTACCCGGTATCACGCCATTGGTCAAAAAATTGGTGGAGAGGAACGTACTTTTTTCTTGCAAATTTGATTATGAACCCCCTCCATGAAGCTGTCAATCGAATGAGTAAAAATTTAGCTATAAAGAGGGAGAAATCTTTACTCAAAGTATAATTATTATTCAATCCTTTCGAAAGAAAAGATGAATCCAAATTACTTTCCGCTAAGGAGACAAACGTCGTGGGACTTAGTCTACAGATCCCCGACACCACCAATAGGCGCATCGCGGCATTTAACTCAGCTCATTAATCGTCGATTTCAGGGAGAAGGAGATCACCTTTACCTGAAATTATTACTATATCATCTTCTCCAGAGCTGTCTCCTACTATGCGCGAGTGGCGTACATAAATAAGATCCAGCCCACTAGCAAAAAGACAGAGGATTTACAGCAGCAGTAGCAGCGATAAAGAACCTTCATCAAAAGTTAAATCTTGCCAACTCCAGAGAAGCCGATTTCTGAAGTTATT
Organism: Philotrypesis tridentata; assembly: GCA_018906965.1. Taxonomy (NCBI): domain Eukaryota; kingdom Metazoa; phylum Arthropoda; class Insecta; order Hymenoptera; family Pteromalidae; genus Philotrypesis; species Philotrypesis tridentata. Next base: position 14,020 of record JACCIB010000403.1, read on the forward strand.
AATCTAACCTCTTCTCCTCCTGAAGTCAAGATTATGCCAACTCCTAGGAGGTCAACTCCGGAGATTATAAATTTGTCGTCCTCGTCGGAACCATCGCCAATACCCTCGCGGGTAAGAAGGCATTTATCGTTCAGCAGCGACTTCAAAGAATCATGGATTGAACCTCCGGTACGTCGGTACGGCGAAGATGACGATTCACCAAAGCTTGTGATTTGGTCTAGCTTTGAAGAAGAAGCTTAAAATAAGAAGATGAAAATTTACGCTGTTGCCTATAATGATTAAATCGGCCCTTTTCAGCGCCACTAAAAATTGTATAACGTTGAACTACTATTCTATTTGAATAAAATATCATTTTTCATGAATAATAATAATTTCATAGTCAGTGCATAAGACAGTTTTGAGAAACACATTCATATTCTCAAAACTGATTTGATGAAAAATTGTCTTATCAAAGCCAGACAGCATTTGTCTTTTACAATGATGAAAACTAAACCTTTCATGCAAAATTTCAGTTCTCTAGCAATTGCAGAAAAGATTCGGCTGAGAAAATGCTGTTCTGAGTGTCAATGCATAAGACATTTTTGAAACAACAATCATATTCTTCAAACTGATTTGGTGAAAAATTGTCCTATCAAAGCTAGACAGCATTTGCCTATTACAATGATGAAAGCTCAACGTTCATGTAAAATTTCAGCTCTCTATCTATAGTAGAAAAGATTTGGCTGATAAAATGCTGTTCTTGAGGTGAACGATTACCCCAGTTTTGAAAAAGACATTCATACTCTCAAAATTAATTTGATGAAAAATTGTTCTGCCGAAGCCAGACAGCATTTATCTTTTACAATGATGAGAGCTGAATGTTTGTGCAAAATTTCAACTCTCTATCTATAATAGAAAAGATTTGGATGAGAAAATGTTGTTTTGGGAGTGAGCGCATAAGGCAGTTTTGAAAAAACATACATATTCCCAAAACACATTTCATGAAAAATTGTGCTATCGAAGCCAGACAGCTTTTGCCTTCTACAGTACTGAAAGCTGAATGTTTACACGAAATTTGAGCTTTCTATCTATTGTAGAAAAGATTTGGCTAATAAAATGCTGTTCTTGAGGTGAACGATTACCCCAGTTTTGAAAAAGACAATCATATTATCCAAACTGATTCCATGAAAAATTGTCCAATCAAGATCAGACAGCTTTTGCCTTCCACAATGATGAAAGCTAAATGTTTGTACAAAATTTGAACTTTCTATCTGTTGTAGAAACAATTTGGCAGAGCAAAAGCTGTTCTCGTTGTGACCGTATAAGACAGTTTTGAAAAACATGCATATTTTCCAAACTGATTTTATGAACAAATTGTCCCATCAAAACCAAACAGCATTTCCCTTTTACAATGGCAAAAGCTGAACGTTTGTGCAACATTTCAGCTCTCTAGCTATTGTAGAAAAGATTTGGATGAGAAAATGCTGTTCTTGAGGCGTTCGATTACCTCAGTTTTTAAAAGACATTCATTTCTCCAAGCTGATTTGACAAGAAATTGTTATATCAAACCCAAACAGCATTTGCCTTTGATAATGATGAAAACTGAACTTTCATGCAATTTTTGAAACAATCATATTGTCCAAACAAAAAATAAATATTCGTTTCTCTCTCTCATAGTTTCTATGATTGCTAGAGAGGTTATAAAAAACAAGTTTTGATTTTAAGTTAAAATTTCTTTCTTTTTTTTTTTTTAATATGAATTCCTAACAATAAAAGCTATAACACACACATATACAAACATAAACATGGAATGGGGAAAGGAAAGAATTTTTTATTTCTTCGTTGGTTTTATTTCTTGGTCATCTGCATAATATTTCTTCTTGAATCAGGAATAGTTTATTCACGTGTAATGAGATTGTATCGTCCTGAAAAGGACTATCTCATTTGTAACCTACGTTTAGTTTGTTTCTCTCTTACGTAGTATTGAGCCCTGAAAAGGACTCTAATACACGCGAGAGTCTACGTTTTATAATCTCACGGAGATTGAACAGAATAGTTTGTTCCCCAGTGCAACTTTGTTGTTGTAAAAGAATCTCTCGCGCAACGCTTGCACACGTCCGCGAGAGAAAGAAAACTAATGTCGAGCGCGTTGTGGTAGTCCTTCTTATAGCCTCGGTTTACCCGACTATCCCCCACTGCGTGGCGCTACGGCTATACTCTTCGCGATTCCCCTTCTACCATTTTCACAGCGAATCGCGTGCGACCTCTTGGGGATATAAGCGAAGCGCCCGGTCGAATTTTTCACAGTTCATTTTTTTCTTAAACAAGAGGAAGAATGAGAATTATTAACAAAGTAGATATGGATCCCCGACTAGAAGTTTTTAACTATGAACGGAGGGACGAAGACGACGAAGGCGAGTTAGCCGTTCTACATTGGAACTCCGCCGCCGTCTCCACGATCGCCGTCCAGGGACTTCAAAAGTCTGGAACTTGAAGAAGATCGGCTGCCTCCAGCAATACAATCGCCAGTCATGCCGACAAGTCCACCGACCACTCCTTCTGCACCGTCGTCACCGCCGCTGCCTATGGACCTCGACGGCGACTTGGAGGATTTTGTATTTAAGATAGAAATATGGAATCCATTCGAAATGAGATATAATGAAGTGATAAATCCAATTGTGTACGACTGACCGGAAGAGTTATGGTTCGGTGGCTCAAGGGAGCGAATGATGCTATTTGAAGAGATGCAGGAGTATGGGGCCTATGAAGCCTATTCTCTCTACGATCAACTGAGCCTACCTTCGTCAGGACGATCGTCTCTCGACGACGATGATGACGACGATGAAGATGATGAAATCAAAGTATTGTGCCACATTAAGAAAAGGCCAAGACCAGCGGAAGAAGACGACGAAAAAGAAGAAGAACGGCATCCTTGTCCGAGGCTTTACACGATTTAATCAGTCCTTTTCAGGACTCCCCCCCCCCCAGGATTCTTTTCGTGAAATAAAATCTATACCTAATCTCCTACAGCCAACTTATATAAACGGTCCTTTTTAGAACCATAATATTCTAAACAATAAAAATGAAAACTGTTACTGGTATTAAAGCCTTTTTCAAGAGTCAATGTACTAGTAAGAGAAAAAGAATAAATTAAAATTTATAATGCAAGCTTTTTTTTAGTTTAAATAGATCCAGTGTGTGTGTGTGTGTGTGTGTGTGTGTGTGTGTGTCTGTATGTATGTTTTCCTGTATGTGTTCGTAGCTTTTATTATTAGTAATATAATCATGAAAAGTAAATTTAAAGATTAATTTAAAACTAGCAAGTATTGCCTTGCTCGCTGGTGCTCGCTCGGCTAATTTCGTGATTATTATTATGGAAAGTATATAATGTAAAATATGAATTAGTGGCTAAGGTTTGTTCAGTTATATTGCTGTGTTAGTATTATTTTAAAATTGTTTTGTGAAATATTATATATGATAAGTATGAATTACATATTATAAATAAATACTAATGTAAGATTTTTGTAATATTGGTATTATTTAAATAAAATTATTAATCGTTGTAGTTAATACGAATTTTAATGTTTAAATAAGTTTTAAAAAATTGGATAATAAAATTTGATAAAAAAATTAACTGTACAATGCATGATCTAAAACTGTACTAAATAAAATTTTCCTTTCGTGTTCATTTAAAATTTTTTAAAATAATTTTTAAAAGTAGTAATTTAATTACACTCTCTTGAGTCTTTACTCATCTATTATTAATATCTTTAATATTTCCTGTCAGATATTTTAAATATTATGAAAACTGATTTGTTTCTGTGTTCTGCAATTTCGGTATTTTTTGATATTTTTGTAATTTGACGTTTCACAGTTTTTACATTACTCAAATATTTGAATTTGATATTCAAAATATATTCTCTAAAATTTCTTAAAATGGTAATATTAGAACAATTAATTTAAATATACAGTAGGAAAGTAGTGAAGTGAGCCGACTAATTCCTTCGACACTACCTTCGATCTCTATCTCCTCTCCTCTTCTCTTCAATTATCATACTTCATATTCAATTTTTGGATCATGTAAGCTCCATGGGCAATATAGCACTATTTCCTATTATACAGTGTAAGACATACTGAAAAATAATTCAAAGTAACTTCATGTAATTGATAATATTTCTGTAGATGACGTAGAAATGGACACTCATAGTATAACTGAAAAATTAAAACATCAACATATATACGAAGAGAATATAGAATCACATAGTCAAGTAAATATGAACTTGAAAATCAATCAAAACCGTTTAATCAAAAATTGTTTTGTTAATTTGGAACCAATGCATATAAAGAAGAGAAGAAAAGAAAGAAGCTTTAAAACGTGCAGCATTAATAGATGAGGCTCTAAAAAAACAACTAAAAAGACAATCACGAACTGAAGCAGAGAAATCTGAAATAAATAAGAAAAGAACAGAAAAAAGAGTTTTGAAACGAGCAGCATTAAGAGATGAAGCATTACAAAATATTGATAAAAATTTTGCTCTAAAAAACAACTAAAAAGACAATCATATACTGAAGTCGAGAAATTTGAAATAAATAAGAAAAGAAAAGAAGCAAAATATTTAAATGAATATGCTGCTATGCATGATAATGATTTTAATGAAAATTGTATTGACGAAAATCATTTAGGAGAAATGAACTGTATATGTATTCATTGCAAAGCAATATATTTTGAAAGTGAAGAAACATGGTAAACTAGATTATTTTATTACAATTACTTGTAATCCCAAATGGATAGAAATTACAGATAATATAAAGCATTTTGAAACAGTAATAGATAGACCAGATATTGTTGCCAGAGTTTTTAATGAAAAAGTCAAAGCTTTTTTAGACGATGTTACTAAAAAAGGAATTACCGGAAAATGCATTGCATTGACACATGTGATAGAATTTTAAAAAAGAGGTTTACCACACCTACATATGTTATTATTTGTTGAAAAAAATAACAAAATATACAATCCAGATTTTATAGATACAGTTATTTGTGCAGAAATTCCTGATCAACATAAATATCCAAAATTATATGAAATTATTAAAAAATCTATGATACATGGACCATGTGGAAAGTATAATGTTCATTCACCATGCATGGACAAAGAAAAAAGTAAATGTACTCAAAATTTTCGTAAAACATTTAATGAAACCACTAATATCAATACTAATGGATACTTAAATTATAGACGAAGAAACAATAGAAAAGAAATTATATTCAAGAACAAGGGAAAAGCAGATAATAGATTTGTAGTTCCATATAATCCATTTTTACTATTAAAGTATAATTGTCATATAAACGTAGAAATTTGTTCCACAGTTCAGTGCGTAAAATATTTATTTAAATATTGCTTTAAAGGTCCTGATTCTCCTTTATTGGAATGAATAACATAAAAAAAAGACGATAATGTTAACTATGATTATGACGAAATAAAACAATTCATAAATACAAGATATGTAAGTCCACCAGAAGCAATGTATCGATTATTAAAATTTTCTATGTATATGTTATTTCACGTAGTATACAGTTTAGTAGTACATTTAGAAAATCAACAATTTGTTTATTTTGTAGAAGGTTGTGAAAATTAATTGTTAAACAAAAATTTAAATACAAAATTAACAGCATGGTTTGAACTTAATAAAAACGATCCAAATGCTAGAAAATATTTATACTTTGAAATTCCATATTACTACGTTTTTAATGAGCAACGGAAAGAATGGACTCAAAGAAAAAAACAAAGTAAAACTATTTTATGTAGAATGTCTTTTGTAAATTCGAAAGATAGACAAAAATATTACTTATGATTGTTATTATTAAATGTTAAAGGAGCTCAATCGTTTGAAGATTTGAGAACATTTGAAAAAAACCTACTCAACACATTATGAAGTAGTTCTAGCTAGATATTTAATAACTTCTGATGAAGAAAGGGATAATTGTTTGCAAGAAGCATTTGAAATTCAATTTCCTAAAGCATTGTGTAATTTATTTGTTTACATTTGCATTTTTCACAATCCGCGAAATGCAAGAGTTTTGTATGATAAATTTAAAGAATACTTTTATAGAACAAAATATTCAAAGGAAGAAGGTGAAATAATAGCCTTAAAAACGATTATTTCTGTGTTATTAATAAATGGTAGCTCATTAAATGACTTCAATTTATCAAACATTAATGAAGAATATACTTTTCATAATTATAAATTCGAAGAATTTCTCGCATCGGGCGATGTAATGGCAAAAGATTTGTTTAATTTGGAATCTTTAACACATAAACAACGTTTAATTTTTGATGCCATTATAAACAGTATTAATACCAACAACTTTAACAATAAATGTTTTTTTATTGATGGACCTTGAGGCAGCCAAAAAAATTATTTACTGAATTCAATAATCAGTTATTGGAAGATACACAATATTAATGTACTACCCGTAGCATGGACTGGTATAGCTGCAAACTTATTATTAAATGGAAAAACTTCACATGCAACATTTATGTTGAAATGCGACCAGGTTGACTATATAAATGTATATTTATTCACTAGAAAATATAAGTATAAAGGTTTACATATAGATGTGGAGGAGAAACGAGTGACGCAGTCAACTCGGCAAAGATTCGACACTGCTCATAGAGAAGACCTATGCGCGGGTGTCGATCTGAGACTGACTAACTACCCGAGCATTCGGCGGTACTTATACACCAAGGGTCTCAGCCTCTTTACAAGAGTATGTACCGATGCTCAGGTAGTGAGAGACAGCTGTAGCGGCGAGCAGCGGGCCGACTTCGCAGACATCTAGGGTGTTGCGCTTTTATGGCACTGCCTGGAGTTTCCGCGCTCGCCGTTACGGTGTACGCGGTTTTATTATCCTAAGCCTTATTTGTGCCTTATTGGTCACGTTTCTAAAATATAACTACGTACAGCTAATTGCTTCATTGCCCTCGAGACGAAAAGGGTCGCGTTCTCGCGCTCGGCGACAATGATAGGCATAACAACCTTTTCGTCTCGGGGCTCGCACTCTTAAGCCTAAGATTTAATACATATAAAATACCTTCTATGCAGTTATACTATATATAAAAACTCAACAATTTAAATTACCACTAAATATTGTTGATAATACAACTTGCAATGTAACACCAAACTCAGAATATGGGAAAATGATGCAAAATATTCAAATTATTATCTGGGATGAAATAACAATGACACTAAAACATGCATTTGAAGCTGTAGACAAATTATTTAAAGATTTGTGTGAAAATAATTTTACATTCGGAAGTAAAGTAATGGTTGTTTCTGGAGATTTCCGACAAAAATTAACAGTTGTAAAACATGGCGATAGAACAAAAATTATTGAAATCTGAGTAAAAAATAGTAAAATATGGAGAAATGTACAACATATGTCTCTAAAAGAAAATCTTAGAGTCAATTATAATGACATCGAATTTAAACAATGGCTTTTTAATGTTGAAGATGGTAAAGTCAATACTAATTTTGAAATGAAGAATGATTTGATTAAAATTCCAAATGAACTTTTAACAAATAGATAAATGATTATGGAAATTTTTGGTAGTAGTTTTAATAATATTACTGAATTTCATAAGAAAGTTATCTTAGTCCCAAGAAACATTGATGTACAAATGATAAATGATGAAATTATAAGCAAAGTTTGTGGAGAAATGAAAGAGTGTTGATACAGTGTTGAAACAGCTTTAGATAACGAAGATAATAATTTATAAAATGTACTTCCACAGGAATTTTTGAATTCATTAACACCAAATGGATTACCTCCGCATATACTACGTTTTAAAAAAGGAGCCATTGTAATTCTTTTACGAAATCTTAATTTAAATGAAGGCTTTTATAATGGTGATTAATTGTAAAACAATTAATGAATTACAGTATTAGTGCCGAAATAATTAGTGGTTCCAAATCTGGAACTATTACAGTAATACCACGTATTGATTTAACATCATCTAACGAAGAATTGCCCTTTATATTAAAGCGAAGACAATTTCCATTAAGATTATGATATGCTATGACCATTAATAAATCGCATGGTCAAACATTTAACAAAGTTCGAGTATACTTACCAAATTCAGTTTTCAGCCATGGACAATTGTACGTTGCACTTTCAAGGGTTACGTCAAAATCTGATTTAAAAATTGTACTTATTAATAGTTCATCATTCATAAATGAGCATGAAAAAGATGATGAAAAAATTGTATGCACTAAAAACATAGTGTATCAAGAAATTTTACTTTAAAACATTTATCAAACAAATATGCGCTGTGATTGCATATAATAGGCAGCAAAAAAATATGCGCTGTGATTGCATACCATCGGCAACAAATAAATATGCGCTGTGGTTGCATATTATCGGCAGCAAATAAATATGCGCTGTGGTTGCAAATAATCGGCTGCAAATAAATATGCGCTGTGATTCTAAATCATCGGCAGCAAAGAAATATGCGCTCTGATTCTACATCATTAGCAGCAAAGAAATGTATACTATGATTGTTTTTACTTTAACGAAATAATTCTTTTGTTGATATTATCGATCTCTCCGAGGCAATGGTTTAGAAAGGGTTTAAAAAATTAAAACTCCTTTCTTTTAAGGAACGACGTTTCGGCGATCATTGTCGCCCTCATCAGGAAAATATTGGAGCACATTTGATTTGTGTACATCTCGATAATCCTTTCCCCCGGCTAGTTAACAGCGGGGGATCCATGTGCTCCAATATTTTTCTGATGAGGGCGACAATGATCGCCGAAACGTCGTTCCTTAAAAGAAAGGAGTTTTAATTTTTTAAACCCTTTCTAAACCATTGCCTCGGAGAGATCGATAATATCAACAAAAGAATTATAACAAACTATCGAGGGATAAAATCATATTAGATAGTGTATACACACTCATCTAAATACATTTAACGAAATAATGTTTTTTATAAAGTTGGGCTGCGTCTAAGACAGGGTTTGACAGAAGGAAAACTGTCAAATATTATTTTTTAATATTTTAAATTCTAATATGCACTTTCTGTAATGACTTTTCCTTCAATAATTTTTTGTCTTACTGAAGAGTCCAATTAAAAAACTTGGGACGAAACGAAAAACAACTAACATACAGAAACATTATGATTAAATATCACCTCCAGGATGACGGGAAATCATCCTCGAGTACACTCTCTAAGTACACATTAATATTTCCTTAAAAAACTAAAAATTCCCCGGAGATGATGTCCAGGTGTCAGGGTGACCTCCAGGATGACGGAAAATCATCCTCGAGACGGTGCACTGGGTGTACATACAAATATGTGGGTGCAGATAAAGTGTTATCCTTAAAAAAGGATTAAGTAACTGTAACAGAAGAGGTCACACGGGACACGGGACACCGGACACGGTACACCAGACACGGTACACCAGACACGGTCGCCGCTTAATATAATATAAGATTTAAAGTCTGTTGAACTGATCTCTCATCATGCTTTATGAAAATATGAGGTTACGCTGGAACTGAAATTTTGTTTTTCAAGCATATCTATTATTCTATTATAGATAGAGGCTTGAAAATGTAAATCAAAATCAGTTTCCAGTTACTAAACAATGAGGATTTGTTTATTTTAATAAGAAACAAATAAATCATTCAATGAAGCCAAAAATGTCAACTTTTTAAGAAAAGTGACTTTGTCGATGCAATGAGAATTTACATTTTGGTATGTATCTCTGAAAATTTAAGAGATAGATGTATGAAACTTTGTATATAATTTGTTTATGTTATAATGCAAAGGAAAAACCTTATTAGAAATCATTGCTGCAATTTTTCGAACTTTTTTTCTAGAAAAGTTGTCATTTTTAGATTGGCTGAAATTGCCGCTAAAGTAAATTTTTTCATAAAAGTTATTTTTAATGATTAAAATAGCTTTGTTCGCACGTATAATCAAATAATAGCTCTGAAAAGAACTGATTGTTATGTATACATTTGTTTCTAAGTGTACATCATAGAATCTGTGATTTCTTTTTGTTGAAGCATCCATTTCATCATTGATGTTGCATTCTGATATGCACACGATGGAAAACTGCATGCAATATGATGAATGACATGATCTGTCATCAATAGGCAGTTTTTTGAACGCAGGGCAATTCCAGTCCTCAATATTGTAAATAGTACTGGAAAATAAACGGTTAATTATTTTCAGGTTCAATAGTGATTGGCTGGCGAGCCGGAGCGGAACAGCCCAGTGGGAGGTCGAAGAGACCGGGTTGCCGTGGCAACGCTCCGTCCATACTGTATACTATATAGTCATATAGTCATGGCAGGAGCGTTTCTTACGTTGCGGCGCGGGCCCCCCGTCCTGCTACTTGAGTATTAACGTGCCACCTCCAATGTGTTATTCGTTCTTGGTATATGGATGAAGCTCGAGGTATCCGTCGCTGATGCGGTTTGCATTATAATAACATTTCTAAGTATTAGTACATCTAATGTATGTATTGCGGAATATATATTGCCCGATTTTTGTAGAGACATTAGTTGACGTCTTGCCTCGAGCGGTGCCGCATTACCACCTTGGCACCGGGGAATCGTTCTGTTAAATAAAATTCTCGAGTCCTAGGCCGTAAGTTATTATTTAAAAAATTTTGTAATATTTCTTCTGTAAACTTTGGTTTAAAATTTAAATTTATATTTATAGCGCCATATGCGATTTATCCTTTTTACTGGTCCGTTCCTAATAATGTAAAAACACGGAAGTTGTTTTGCAAATTAGGTAACTATGTCTATATGTACAATTTTCAATTTCACTTATTTTAATATTATTATTGTAATAAAACCTTGTAATTTAACGTTATACAGCCACTGAAGAGGGGATAAAAATATCCCGAAACGTTTGGCATTTTTTAAAATAAACAACTTGGCTCGAAGAGACGCATCAATTTTTTATTCTACACTATTCCATCATCGAGCGATAGAGTCATTATTAAACATATTTTCAGGTTCGATTGGATCTTTTGACAGACATCGACATGCTTATGTTTGTTGAACGAGGTATACGAGGAGGTATCAGCCAGTGCTGTAACAGATATGCAAATATCAAAATGATGCTAACAATTTGCATGGTTGGGCGATGACCGAGGCATTACCTTATGGAAAGTTCAAGTGGGTCACTGATCTCGAAATGTGTCTCGAAAGTGACAATACCAAAGGCTATATATTATTCGAAGTAGATCTTGAATATCCTGTAACGCTTCACGGTGCTCATCGAGATTTGCCTTTCTGCGCTGAGCATATGTGTCCACCCGGCTCAAGACAAAAAAAGCTGATGACAACGCTCTTTGACTAGAAGAATTATGTCATCCATTATCGCGTTTTAAAACAAGCTGTAGCGCATGGGTTGCGCCTTAAAAAAATACATCGAGCTCTGGAATTTGAACAGAGCAAATGGCTAAAACCTTACATTGATTTAAACAGTCACAAAAGAAAAATGGCTAAGAATGAGTTTGAAAAAATGCTATTCAAACTTTTCAATAATGCAGTCTATGGAAAAACGATGGAGAAAGAGAGAAAACATGTTGAAATAAAGTTAATAATCAAGTGGGAAGGACAATATGGCGCTGAATCTCTGATCACGAAACCTACATTCCATAACTGTACAATTTTCGATGAAAATCTCGTAGCTGTGCAAATGTATCGTGCTGAAGTTTACGTGAAGAAACCGATATATATTGGACTCAGTGACAGATACAGACAGCTTAATTTACGAAGTATCAAATGTCAACGTATATGAAATGATGCGCAAGGAGATTCACGAGTTTGATACCTCAGACTATCCGGAAAATAATCCTTTTGACATGCCTCGTGTGAACAAGAAGATAGTAGGCTTGATGAAAGACAAGTGCAATGGAGATATTTCGCTTGAATTTATAGGACTCAGAAGCAAAATGTATACTATGAGAATACAAAATTAGAAGCCTATTAAAAAAGCCAAGGATGTCAAAAGCTCTATAGTAAAAACCACCGTCACATTTGAGGACTACGTAACTTGTCTACGAGAGAATCTGATATTGACTTGAGAACAACGGAACATCAGAACGAGACAGCACAAACTCTTTACTCAGAAAGAAATTAAGCTAGCCTTGAGCGCTAGAGATGACAAGCGCTTCCTCCAGGTTGGTATGACTGATACCTTACCCTGGGGACACTACAGCATGGTTGAAGATAAACAACCTGCAGCTACTCCTATAGAAGATGTTCCAGTCGCAATTGCTGAACCAGTGGAAGAGGGGATCGAGCCAATCGCTGCGACGATTGTAGTCGAGCCGCCGCCACCGCTGTTCAAAGAGAGGGAACTTTCTGATATGGAGGGGGTTCACCTATATCAGTGGGTTCCTTGGAGTCAAGAGCTCATACAGTCCGACAATTTGATAAAGGAAAGGTCTACTAAACAAGAACAATCTGCAAAAAAGAGGAAAATCAACGATTCTTAAAGGTAAGCTACTCGAAAGATACGCGTATACACTTGTTAATTTTTTAAATAATCACTATTAATTTTTTTTTCTCTCGTTTTGCAGATGGACATGGCAAATTTAAATCGCATTGCTGCTGGAGGTTTCCTCCCCACAAAAAAGTTGGCAGAGTTGGAGAAAGACAGGATCTACATGGTCACAGTCTTGAGGGAGGTGAAGACCAAGTACGGGACTAAGATCGTCGCAGAACTAGATAGAAAATTCGATGTATTTCTCCCGAAGAAAGTGTCAGATACCTTCGTAGCCAATAAATCATTCTATGAAAGCATGCAGGATGCTGTTAATAAGTTAGAATTATATATTACTTACCGTGGCGGGTACATCGTTGAGTTCTCAGGAAAATAACTGTCGAAAATTATGTTGGAACTAGTTTTAATTACGCATAGCTTTAAACATTGTAAATATTAGATAAGAAATAAACAACTTTTGTTATTCATTTTTAAAAAATCCATCTATTTATTTGAAAGTCTTCATAAATTAAAGAAAAAAAACATTTATAATATTATACATTATTAATTTTATTAATCCAACTGTTGTGACTGCTGTCGAAACCGAGCTATTTTATAAATATTTTATGTTATTTTCTTTTCAATACTTTTTCAACTAGATATACATCGGAATATTTAGCTTTTGATATTTCTTACTCGTAAAAACATCCAGATATAGGCTTATCTTGATAGTCTCTCAGATTATACGTTGTTGGATTAGTGGCGGCTAATTTAGAAATTGTAAACACCTCAGTTGACCAGTTTGGAGTATAACCTTTTTCGAATATCTGTTTGGCATTGCTTACTCGTACTCGATCGCCGACTTTAAATTTTGGTTTAATCTTCTTCACGGCTAAGCGTTTACGAGTAAAACGTTTTAAAAAACAGCTTCATTGGAGTGCGAGACGTCCTTAGGTTTTATACCGATAGTTCGATGTTTACTTTCATTATAAGTTGCAAATGATTCAGGTAATACATCAAAATATTTATAATTACCGCATAAACTAAATTTCTTCCACATAGCTGATTTGAGAGTGTGATTGAATCGTTCACAAATCGAAGCTTTCATTTTGCTGTACGTTGAGCACAGATTAATTTTATATTTTTTCATGAGATCCTTAAAATCAGCATTATAAAATTCTTTGCCCCTGTCTGTGTGAATATTTTTTGGTACTCGACCTTGTATAAGTACAGACCTCATAGCAGCAGAAACATCTTTTCCAGTTTTCCTCTTCACAGGGACAGCCCAGGCGTACTTTGAAAAAATATCTATTATGGTAAGCAAGTAATTGTAGTCTTTATTCTGTCTAGAGTAAGATATCATTTCAACCAAATCAGCTTGCCAAGTTTCATCAATTCCTCGTATATCAAACATACGTCGTGGATAAAATCGGCGAACTGGTTTGTGCAGCTCCTCTATAAGCTGTTGATGCTTCATGTTAAAGGTTGGCAGAGTGAATGTTGTCAATGATTTGTGCTACTGTTCCTTTTATAGTGAGAATATACATTTGCTGATTGAGAAATTTCATATCAATATCGAGTCTATGCGCCTCTACCAGAGAATCCAAATTTTTCAAATCTTTTTCCACTCGATCTACAAGTTGTAGAACTTTATGTATTTTTGCTCGAAGAGTATCTAAATTGACAGCTTCGTCTGAATTAAGGAGAGCTGCTAAATTGCATAGCCTCTTATTATCCATGTCGTATTGACGATTAGAAGTGACTTTGAAATCGAAACCCGGAGGACCACGGCTTCCTTCGTTCTTCTTTAAGTTACGTCCGAATACGTCGACGCTCATAGTGATAATGAAGTTTAAACATTATTTTCAATATATATATATATAACCTCCGTCGCGGAGTTCTTCAATGATCGAGTGAATCTCGTTTACGTGACTAGAATTGCCAGCTGATTGCTCGGCAATGAGTAGACGTAAACGTTTGACTAACTCGTTTGGATCATCCTAGAAAACGTAATCTATGCGTGTATTTATTCTAGAAATTTTGTATCTAGGCAGCGTACCGCCTTTCTTATTCGTTGGAAAGAGACGAGCAATATAATCAGTATATTTTCTACTATTATGAGATTTAATAGCTCCAGTCGGATCATACTTCTTTTTGTGCGCACTTGTAGCTTCTAAGATTTTGCGATAATTTTCCAAACCATTGGAACTTACAACATTTCTATTTGGATTTTTATAGAGTAGTAATTCGAGCAAGCCTTCAGTTTTCAGATACTTGATATTTTTCAGAATAATGCTGTTATCTTCGAACTCGACTTTTGCGTTTCCAATCACATAGTTTTGCTTCTCCTAGCGCAATCCGTAAATTTTGCCCAAATTGTCTTGATTTTTTGAACTGCATAGAGACAAGAAAGAAGAATTGTCCGGCCTTTTAATAGATGTATCGTTTTCACTATCAGCTGTTTCATAATATGTATCAAGCATGTTTTATGGAAGCATAGTGGAATTAGCCCAATTAGATTCATCGTCAGACTCGAATAGAATAGAGTTATTGGTTTTCGATATATTTTTTTGAATTTTTGCCTTTTACAAGGATACAAGATTTTGATGTATATTATCTACTTTTGTTGCAACAGCTGATACTTTATCTTCAGATTCGACTAGCTTTTGAAGAGGATCAACGATTGGTTTAAAAGTTTCGCCTACAGCTTCTTCAAATTGGTCTTTTCCAAATTTCAATAAGTTATACTTTCCTTTGACAGCGTTTCGAGCTTTGACTAGTTGATGAAGTAGATTTTTCTCTCGCTGCAATTCAGACATTCTGACATGTACGTATACGTTCGCATGTAAAAGTAGACTAAAGTGACAACTCTAAGTGCGTGTTATATTTATAGCAAACTGGTCCAATCCCTTTCGATATTTGCCTGCGTTGATTGAACTATCTTTGTCTATCATTAAAAATCCATGATTTTCGTCCGACCAATATTCCGAGCACAAGTTCTTAAATTGCGTATGCATCATATCAGAATTTACGCGATCGTCGTACAAGTGTTTTAAATTCACGTCGTCTTGTCAAAATACAACCAACAGGTTAACATTGTCTCTCACGAGATGTTTGGGGACTTGTGCGTACGATTGGCAAAGATAAAAGCAGTCAACCTTTTCGTGTCTACCCATGCAGAAGTATGCTCCCACGTTGTTTTGTTTTTCGCATGCTATATCGTCGAATATCATTATAGAATTCGGCAGTGCACTATGGGGGTGCCACAACTTCTTCATGCTCGCTGAATGGAAAATGTTTTATTCCCTTGAGCGGCTCCAGTAATTGCTTCAAGAATTTATACTTTGGTTGATTGAGTGATTTGGAGTATACGTACACATTTTCAAACCTGACGCCGTTCGGATGCGTTATTAGTGCGAGTAAGCTGTTTGTTTTACAGCAATTCGACGGGCCACAAAATACTGTTCGTATGCTATCGGGTAGCAACTCGCCGTGTCGTTTTACTCTCTTCTCTCGCTCAACGACTGAATCGAAGTTAGGCACGTGGAGCTTGACGGGCTGTTCCTCGAAATTCATACTTTGAATGCTCAACTGCAACTGATCGTTTCGGTATACATAGGTCGCTTATATACCATCGTTATCAGTTTATCGAAAGCCTTCGTGGAGTGATGATCATATATGCGCCACCGCGAGGTCGAGGTTTAGTGAATAAAATTATCAACAAACTTCCGGTAGAACTTCACTTGCCAGGTTACCAGTACTGTGGGCCAGGAATTATGTGACTTATGAATTATGCCACTCTTATGAAATATGTTATTGGTAACTTACTCAAAATGACCGTAAAATCTCTACTTTGGGCCAGGTCGGGAACATTGTTATTATTGCAAAAAGAATTCCAAAAATGCACTTTTTTTAGTTTTTCGCGAATAACTTTTTTGTAACTCATTTCACGTAAAAAAAAGATGCAGATAAAAGTTGTTCAGAATTGAATTTCATATAAGATACATGCATTCCCGACCGCAAAATTAATTTTTTTAGTCGTTAAATTGTTAAACGAAAAAAAATTTTTTTTTAAATTTGATATTGTCACAGATTTTACAAAAAATGATATTTTTCATTGAATAAGTACTCAAAGATGAGTTATAGTACGAACGATATATGTCTATATATATACACACACACACACACACACACACACACACACACACACATCGTTTTACAGGAATGTTTAACTTTTTCCTTGCGTATGAATGTATTTATGCGCGAATGTGTGTACGTTCGCGTGCATGTGTGTGTGTGTGTGTGTGTGTGTGTATATATATATATATATATCACTCGCATACACACATACGCTCTTAAACATACATACGTATTTCGTAAATTATTTTATAACAATAAATGATGATTTTTTTTCATTCTGTGTTTCATGAAAGTATATAGTCATTAGTTGAAATTCAAATACGCGCGCTCTTCGCAAAAGTTTAGGCGGCGATTCTGTAACCAAAACGTGACGATCGCTGTGACGAAAATATTTGAACTCTCCATTTACCGACCATGTATACATCGTTTCTTCCTGACTGAAGTCCTGTTTTGTAAAGTACATAAAGGTTAGAATCAGTGTGCTTTCAAATCTGTTTTACCAGCTTTCAAATATTTGAAAGTTCTTGAATGTGAGATGTTTTGCACAGTTCAAACATAGTTAAATTTAGTTATTTGTTTATTTACCATTTTTTCAGTAGTGTTTATTTACCTTTTTTTCTTCTAAAGTTATTTATATTTTAATTTTTTAAAGTGAAAAGGTTGGAGTAGTTGTAAGAAATTTTAGTTAGTTTAGCTTTTAGTTTAGATTAGTTAGTTATAACACTGAGTGATAACAAGGGCAGATTGCTTAACACTCATTTAGATAGGAAATAGTCCTGTGGAAGAAGTAAAAGGTGACCAAGAACATGTACAGGAACTAGACCCAGTGACGCAGTAGACTCAACTGCACAACCAAGACCTTCGACATCTTCAAGAAAACTTGAAACTCCAGCAGCAGAAGGCCTCTCCGGAGTGAAGAATAGAATTATTGACATCAATATTCTATTTCCTGAAATCTAAAATGTGTTGTGTTGCAAACAGTGTCATAGTGAAGTGCAGTTTTCTGAATCAACAATGTTTGGATTAGGATTTAAAATTGAAGTGACATGTGTTCGATGCAGAGAAGTCTCCAGCATCAATTCTAGCAAAAAAGTGGGTGAAAGTAAACGTGCATGGGAAGTGAACCGAAGGGCTGTAGTTGCATCTCGTG
The DNA here is from genome assembly GCA_018906965.1 of Philotrypesis tridentata. Taxonomy (NCBI): domain Eukaryota; kingdom Metazoa; phylum Arthropoda; class Insecta; order Hymenoptera; family Pteromalidae; genus Philotrypesis; species Philotrypesis tridentata. The sequence goes on from JACCIB010000403.1 coordinate 31,792, forward strand.
CTCTTGGTGTTGGACATGTTGGACTTTCGACATTTTGTGGCATAATGGACTGCCCTAAGCCTATAGCTCAGTCTGCTTACGATTTCATCAATCAGCAGTTCAGTGAAGTGTGTGAAAGTGTTTCTAAGGAGTCTATGCGAGCTGTAATCCAAGAAGAAAGAGACGCTACTGAAGATAGTGCTCTTGGACTAAACATTTCTGGTGATGGCTCGTGGAGGAAAAAAGGATTTTTATCGCTATAAGGATTTACCATTAAGGAGTCAAAAGCAAAGGCTTGGCAAGGACTACGAAAAAGATGAGTATTCTTCTCTATATTGTTTTAGCTGATTTTTATGGTTTTTGAAATATTAATTTATTTCATTTTTTTCAGTGGATATGACGCTAAGTTGGAATTCTATTTTTCTTCCATCAAATCAAGTTGGAGACTTCAACTAAATAATTAGGTAAGAATAAACATGCATTTTTTAGTATTAAATACAATAAATTAATCTAACGTTAAAATCTACAATTTATCATTTTTTGTTTACAGGTCCTCAGAGGCGTACTCAACACATTGGTATACATGCAGTATACCATATAAATCCTGAAAGTAATGGTCTACCACCAAGGATCGATGGAAAAATAGTTCCAAGAGATTTGGTAAGCAATAAATTAACTTATATTACAATATGCATCAATGAACTTTAAAGTCAATTTTCTCCAACTTTGGTTTTTCATGATTTCAGCTCACTGTGCGTAGGATTCCAGGTGACCATATACTTCGATTGAGCTGAAATTTTTTGAGTATGCTCTATGTAAGTATAGTTTTCATATGAACAGAGGGATTTTGATTTAAAAGCTTCAAATTTGTTTAATAAATAAAAATGTGGCAAAAAAATATTAAAAATAAAAAAATTAACTTTTTTTTTAATTAAAATTTTTCTAAGTATTCAAATCAAAATCTCTCTGTTCAAACGAAAACTACACTTACATAGAACATACTCACAAAATTTGAGTTCAATCGAAGGATATGGTCACCTGGAATCTTACGCACAGTGAAAATCAGTCTGCGGAGTGCCACTCCAGATAGGTAGGTCCAAACTTGGATTTCAGGTGCTTAAATTGAAGATAAGTGAACATACTATAAGTATGAAAAGTTTGTCTAACATATTATTTATTTTTATACTAATTTTTTATAATTGTATGTTTCAGATTTTAAACGTGTTGGGTCCCTTTAATCAACAGCTTATGAAGTACTTAATAAATGCTAAAAAGAACTTTTTTAAAAATTAATATTTAACAACATTTTTAACAAAAAATAATTTTTATTTTCTCCAATTTTAATGTTAGAGAAACGCAGTAAAATGCATCTTAAAGTACGTAAAAAACCATAAATTTTCATATAAATTTTATTATGATCCGATCAATAGGAGCCGAGATACGAAAATTTTTTCAATGCACGATCACGCCGAAACTACTTACTACTTGGTACAGTGCTTACTGAAATAATACTTTAAATGATAGCATTTTTCCCGATTGTTGCAGATAGCTCAGTTTGTCTAAAATGACCGATGAACAATTGGAACTTTTCATTGTCATATATTGCACTACTAAACATTTTCATACTGAATATTAATATCTGTATTATGATAGCAATGCAATTCATCCATACAAAGGTTGTGTACATAGCCAAAAAAGATTTTTTTTCAGAAAAATTGTCAATTTGGGGTATTTGCATTACACCTATAAAAATTAAATTAGTGTAATGTTAAAGCTGAGAAAAAAACAAGTTGCATGAAAAGAAAGTTTATTGCAATAGCAGCCTTAGTTACCGAGATAATCGAATTACAATTAACATGTACGAATACTGTCCGCCACCGCGCGGCGTTCCCCCCACCACCGTGCCTCCCGGCCGGAGGAGCCGCTCGGCTGCACGCGCAGATTTCCAATTGTTCATCGGTCATTTTAGACAAACTGAGCTATCTACAACAATCGGGAAAAATGCTTTCATTTAAAGTATTATTTCAGTAAGCACTGGACCAAATTTCATCGAAAAATATTAAGTAGTTTCGGCGTGATCGTCCATTGAAAAAATTTTCGTATCTCGGCTCCTATTGGTCGGATCTTAACAAAATTTATATGAAAATTCATGGTTTTTTACGTACTTTAAGATGCATTTTACTGCGTTTCTCTAACATTAAAATTGGCGAAAATAAAAAGTATTTGTTGTTAAAAATGTTGTTAAATATTAATTTTTAAAAAAGTTCTTTTTAACATTTATTAAGTACTTGGCAATTTGGAGATGAATTTGAAATTTTGAGATAAATACTTTTGCAATGAAACGCCATTTTGATATATCCAGATCGGACAATGATTTTTACATTGTTCGTACTATAACTCATCTTTGAGTACTTATTCAATGAAAAATATCATTTTTTGTAAAATCTGTGACAATATCAAATTTAAAAAAAAAATTTTTTTTTCGTTTAACAATTTAACGACTAAAAAAATTAATTTTGCGGTCGGGAATACATGTATCTTATATGAAATTCAATTCTGAACAACTTTTATCTCTATCTTTTTTTACGTGAAATGAGTTACAAAAAAGTTATTCGCGAAAAACTAAAAAAAAGTGCATTTTCAGAATTCTTTTTGCAATAATAACAATGTTCCCGACCTGGCCCGAAGTCGAGACTTTAGGGTCATTTTGAGTAAGTTACCAATAACATATTTCAATCATAAAAGTAAAGTTAGAAGAAACTTAATGATATTCCACTTTTTAACTCCCTGACGCCCGGACTAAAAATCAAAATTCGAAATGGGTGTTAAGAATAAGCGAAGAAGACGAACGAGAAAAAGTAAGACTTCAATTTCCAGAGAGCTCAAAGTAAAACCTACTTTCAGAATAGTGATTAGAGTGCCTTCTTTTTAAAGAAAGTATACCTTCTGCTATCTAGAAGTTAAAAAGAAAATATGATTTATCAAGCCCATCAATCAAAATGATACCATGAGAAATTTTAAGTTAATACCATTTTGAAATATTAATAATTACAAGTTTCAAAATTAGAATATTCAAAACTGGTCAAAGGTATCAACTTAAAATTTCTCATGTTATCCTTTCGCCAGATAGGCTTGAAAACTCATGCATTCTTTTTACGTTTTAGATAGTAGAAGATACACTTTCCTTAAGAAAAAGGCTCGCTCATCCATATTTTGGAAGCTGATTGTACTTCGTATTCCCTGGATATTGAAAAGAACTAAATTTTGATTAAATAAATTAGTCACAGAGATTCCATAACAAGTTTTAGGTTTATCCGTTCGACCAGCTTTGAGTTTTTAAATTTTGAAAGTTTAATCTTGGATTATTGTAAAAGCGGCCCAACGAATAAACCTTAAATTTATCAAGGAATCTCTGACTAATTTACTTAATGAAAAATTAGTTCTTTTCAATTTGCAGTGGACGCAAAGGACAAGCAGCTACCAAACCTATAGTGGCGTAGATAACATGAACAACACTTGCGATTGTAATTTTTTGTAATTGTTTTTGTGATTTTGTAACTTTATAATATGTAAAGATAATAAACGACTGAAATAGTTCTTAAACATAAAATTTTATTACACTTTATAAAAGTTGTCAAAGTTCAAATACTTAATGACCCATTATTAAATGGATACATTTAATAGTTGGAATCAAAATAAAAAAACTTACGCTCACTCTAAACCAGTTAATTTTCTAAACTTAATAATAAATTTTTGTCGAATAAAAATACTTTTTTCACTTTACTAGCTTGTCACGGGAATTTCTTTCCTATATAATCTGATAGTTGTGTATAACCTCCCAATAGAAATAGAAAAAATATCTGAAAAAAAATAAAAACATTTAAACGAATAATCATTTTACAAAGAGATTATTTTTATTGTACTGATATAGATATCAAAATAAAAGTTATCTAATTGAATTCTGTTAATCGTGTTTATGTTATTGTAATCTGTTATTAATACAAACTCGACTTATCGACTTAATTATGTGTTACTGTTATAATTAAAATATCTAATTAGGTTAAATATTCAATACTGCTTTTTATAATATTTAATGAGAAACTGTTAACTAAACACGTTGATAATTTTATGATTATATGTAAACACTGTTTCATCGTGAAACATCGTCTACATCTGCGCCGCATGTATAAGAGAGAGAGAGAGAGCCCGCTCCGCTTTCCCCTGCGCGGCAAACCAAGCAACAGCGTTGTATCGCCCCAAATACCGACGCCGTCCTACGCATCCCGTCCCCCCCCCCTTCACCAACACCAACACCCCGCCAACATCAGGAGGCGACGACGTAGACGCCGACGGTTACTCTCAGTAGTCCGGCCGAGACGAAGCTACATCATCGTCCGGGACCCCGGCGAGGAAGGACTCCGCGAATTCCTCGTTGAAACTGACTCACGCTGGCACACCGGCGAGTCAGTTCACAACGTGATGCGTGAAGGCACGCCGGCGTATACATGCAAACGCCGACGTTGCCAAGGAAAATGATAGCAACAACAACGCAGCAGCAACAGCCTCCGCAGCAACAACAATGCAGCAGCAGCCTTCGCAGCAACAACAACACAGCATCGCTTACACAAGCCGTTTCCATCAGCCACAGCAGCACCGACAGCACAGCCTAGGCGCTGTGAAAGCACATCGCTTTCACAGCGTTTACCCGTGCATACCATTCGAATTCGCGTAAATTTTTTACACGCGAAGACGCTGCTCGGCTCGTGCTAATGCATAAATTCACGCGATATTCGAAGACGTGTCGCTTTATTTTCGACGCCATAGGCAAAGAGAAAGCGGCGCGCAAAAAAGAAAGAAACCCAACATCTGGCAAACGACCTTTTCCCTCCGGGAAGGGACACGCGGCCATAAATCTTCTCCAAGGGTTTTCCCCGGAGAGAAAGTGGATCCGCTCCCCCCTTTGCGCAAGCGGGAAAAACCTAGCAGCGGCCATATTACTTTTATCTTCCCATCAACGCCGGCAGGGAGAAGGAGCGAGAGCGCCGGGCGCTAGCAAACAGCGGACGGGAGAGCACGAGCGCTGATTCACCGCTCATCCCCTTTCACTCAACGGCTGATAACTTACTGACAGAGCGAACGAACAGGCGGCCCGGCAGTAGAGAGTACGACTGGCGTTACCAACGTAGCGAACGTTTAGCACTAGCGCACGCGAAGTTCAAATAGTACACGCCCAGTCAAACAGACTCTACTTAGCAAGCGATATACAAAATATATTCTTTTCTCTGCGCATAAACACAGTTTGCGATTAAATTAATATTTTTTACAACAATTTCGCGTCATTCGCACAGCATAATCCCTAGATCGCGACAAGTGATCCCTCGAATTTTATAACTGTTTTCTAAATATTTTTTAACAACCTCAAAATGAAGTCGATAGTATTTTGAAAGTTTTTTCACAATTATATTTAGCATATTCGCGCAAAATTCGAGGCATCAGTCTCGTCACTAAGGGACTTCTTCAATTTTTTCCTACCTAACATTCTAGTAAAATCACTGCGATTTATTATTAGTTTGCATAAGTTCCTAAACATATACTTATCATTTAAGACATTTATTTATATTTGTAATCAAAGTTTCAATATTAATTTTAGAATTAATTAAAAATTCAATCCATTTACGCTTATTCCATTCACAATTTTGATCCATAAAATCTTGTTGATCACTATTTATTTGCTCTGTACCACTATTTTCTAAAACATCATGATCAAAGAACATATTTTCTTCAATATTATTATGCATTTGACTCACCGTATTTAGAACTTTCTTTAAATCTTGCTGTAAAGATATATTCCCTTTATTAATTAAATTATCATTAATAACATGAATATCATCCCTTAAATCCACAATCATAGGTATAATTATATTACATGTATTATCAACTGCTATAGTATTAATCACAGTTTGAATTTTATGGTTTAAAGAAAATTCTAAATTCATATTTTCTACTACTTCATCAAAAATCGGTATTAAATTATGAATCCCCATATTTTCCTTTAAATCTACAATATTGATATTATTTTTATAATTTTTATGGCTGATTTTAATAGAATTTTCTTTGCATTTATTTCCAAATAACCCTTATCTAATCTTAATTTTTGCTCTAATAATACTTTTACCCCCAAAATACCATCATAAGGAATTGAAAAACCAACCGGAGCTACATGAAAATCAGAATCCGTATCATTTATGAATAATTTTACAGAACCTAACGTTCTAATGGAATTTTCTGTAATTCCAAAAATCAAAATTCTATTACTAGTATCAATTACATCCGCAATTAATTTATCTTTCTTTATAATATTTAATTGAGCACCACTATCAACTAATAGTTTATATGTAGTGTTAGAATATGCATCTGTAATTTCAATGTATTTAAAAAGATTTTCTAGCTTTAATACATAGGTTTCAAAAACTAAATCTATTGTATCATTATTATATTGATGTATCTTAAAATCTAAATTATTATTTATATTATGTAATTTATCATTTTCATCATTGCCAATTTGTAATAGGAACGCTTTACTTTTATGATCCCTTCCTACGCGTTCCTTCCAGGAAGAGAATTGAAGTTTCCCTGATTTCTTCTCAAGCAATTATTTAAGGTATGACCAACATCCTTGCAACCTGAACAAAATTGTTTTTGCTGATTTTCTAATTTTTTTATTTCATCACAATTATCAGCTTTGTGACCCATTTTACTGTAAAATCCACAATTTTCCTGCGAAGCTTTTAAAGCTGCTAATTTTCTACATTCATAAATTGAATGTCCTCCCCAATTACAATATTCACACACTTTTCTTACTCCTCCATTATTTTGATTTTGCTGTTTAAATCTATTCCCATAATATCTTTGTTGCTGTTGATTACTATTGTAATTACCATTATTATAATTATTATTTCTATTGTTTGCATAGTTAATCCTGTACCCATTTCTGTTAAATTGTTGATTACTCTGAGCTGCTTTAAATTTTTCACAGTCTTTTACTTCATGCCCTAAACCTTCACATAATGACATTTCAACTGCTGCTTAGCCTTATAATCCTGAACAAAAATTTTAAACTTTTCACAATCATTACTTTCATGATCTGTAGTTTCACAAATTATACAAAATCGAAATCTATTTTCGCCTAAAGTACAGAATTTTGTAATATGACCTCTTTTATTACATCGCGTGCAATATACTTCTGGACAATTTTGCATAGTATGATCAAAACTATCACAGAAACTACATTTTCTCGAATTTTGAATAGATGAATTTACACATTTATTAGGATTATATCCTAGTTCTTTATATTTTCAACATAATATATATACTAAAATATATGTACATTGCGAAGCTTGATGTCCCATTTCTTGACAATACTGACAATGAAAATTTTGTTTTCTATTCAATTTGCATGAGCTTATTGAATGACCAGATTTACTACATAAATTACAAATCAATTTAATCTTATCTTTTACTGCATTACAATTATTTGATACATGGTCATCTTCTTTGCAATATACACATCCTGCATTTTTGCAAAATAGTGCTTCATGATCGCGATCTTTACACATCTGACAAAACATTACTTTATTAAATTGCTCTACTTTTTCCCAATAAAAATTATTAATCAAACTCTCACTAAAACCCCTTCGTCTTTCTAATTCTTTCTCTACATTAAGCGCTGCTTGTGTCATTTCAGGAAATGTGTTTTCATTTCCCAATTCATATTTAATTTCAGATTTTAACCCTTTTTTGTAGCTACTTGCTACTTTACTATCTAATTGTGTTGCGAAACTCCTTTCCTCAGCTTCCGAAGGACCTTCCCATTTTTTTAGTTCCTTGATTTTTAAAACTAAATCTTTCACTCTATTATTGTAAGATAATACAGACTCATTATCCCCTTGAAAAATTTTTACCACTTTTGCATATAATTCATGAATATCTTCTACAATCGGATACAATACTCTTATTGCATCTATTAACTCTGAAGTTGAATTCAATTATTCCTCAATGCTCCGCCTACTTCACCCTTTAATCTAAATTTTAGCAAACTCGTTAAATTTTTTTCATCAATATCATTAATTAAATTTTTTACATTTTTCAATATATCTATGTAATCCGTATGTGACATATTTTTTCCATCAAAATCCGGTACAAAATTAGCAATCTCTTTTAAACCTAACTTTATTGGCTTTCTGTTTAACTGATCACCAGAATGGTTTGCACCATTTGGAGCCATGTTTAATAAATTTTCGCTAAAGCGATTTATTTCTACTTGACTAACTTTACTATTATCCCGAAATGTACTAGCTTCTGAATTTTCCCTCTTCTGTTCTGTATTACTTAAATCAATCAAATCAGTATTGGATTTTTCAAGCTGTTGTTCTATAACAGATCTATTAATTGTTTTAGATATAGAATCCGAAGTTTCTGTATTATTTTGAATTCTTACAATGGTGAAAAGCGGGAAGTGCGCGGGAAGTTATTAAATAATAAATCACAGATATATTCTATTTTCCTTATTACAATTAATTATTTAAGCAAACAGATTTGAAAACTCGAAATAACACATGGGCACGTGGCCATATTACTAGCTCCAGAGCGTTTTGATGATGCTACAAAAATGGGGCCGCGAAAATTCCTCTACGATGATTCTACTTATATTTAAGGGGTTATGACAGTGTTAAAATTTTGAAAATACCCATTTTTTTTTATTCACTTTTTTCATAGTTAATAGTCTGGAGAATATGGTCCTGAAAGCCGTTTTTGGCTAAAAAAATTTTCCTCGAAGATATCAACAAAAAACTAACAAATCTGTTTCAAGTAAATTTTTGAAAAATCGTGATTTTTAAATGTTTTAATTAGGCCAAACTTGTGGAAAGGATTGTTCTAACCCACTTTTTACAGAGTAATTTCATGAGAAATCTTACTGAAAATATGACTTAAAAACCGTTTTACAAACCGTTTTTTTCTCAAGAGTTATGAATTTATTTCTGTAAAATAAATAAAATCTGTAAAATTAATTTTTCTATGTGTGATTTTATGTTACTAAACTCAATGTGTTAAAGTAAAGGCATTCAACAAATTTGAATTTGCCACTCGAATAATTTGTGCCCACAGCGTCTGGTCGAGAATGAAGATTTCTGTTTGATCGGTATAGTAGAATTTTCTGTAAAGCAGCAGAAAGCAGCCAAACAGCTGTTTTTCATCCAAGACACCAGATCAGTGGAGTTAGTCTGCTAGCTGCTGTAACAATGCTTATAACCTCAGTGGTGTTGTAAAAGTGCAAGAGCTTCTGCAGAATACAAAAATTATTCAGATAAGTATTGGAAACTAATTAGTAATAATTGTGTTCGTAATGAGCTTTTTCTTTGTTGGTTTATTTTTTGCTTTTAGGTATACGGATGCAATCCAGCAAGATGGGAGTTTATTTTACTCTCTGGAGTATTATTTTGCATACTTTTTAAGAACTTGAAGTGTATTTAATAATGATAAGTATTGTATGTAACTGTAATTCATAAACATAACTTGATTATGAATAGCTAACGATAATTTTTATTTTATTTTCAGCTTCTAAATGCTTATAAATTATCACACAGCATGACAAGCGCGTACCATCAAGTATACTTTATTGTATGTATATTTGAATACCAAAAGCAAATCAAGGTATGCCGGATATTTTCTGTAAGTATAGCTGAGTTCATTTGAATGATTTACATTATAAACTTTAAATGCCTTTTACTCAAATTTAGTTTTTTCATGCTTTTTGTGTACTTGCCGCAGCTTTCTGAAGGAAGCATACTATCAATCGTGATGATACAAAGTGAGAAACCTTCTTTATGAGTATGGTTACAAACTGAGTGGAGCAGAATTGGCAAAGGTAAGTTCAAAGTGAATGTTACGTATGTTTACATATGTATAGTATTGTTAGGTCCACTGATATAACTATGATATTTTTTTATATTCCTTTACAACTCTAATATTAGAAATAAATTTAAGGTGTACTGTTAGTTTTCACTCAATGAATCAATTGATTTATGTAATTACAAACGATCTGGTATTTAGATTCCTTCAACTCCGATACCGAATTTAAACCATCAAACCATAAATACCACAGCGCTGATTGGACAGTATTTCAATCTTGTAAGTCACTTTCGAAAAGATCTGACACAGTACTGTTGGAACCACAAAATACTATAAGAAGTATTTTTGATATTTTATTTTATAATTTTAATATTAGAATTAACGTAAAAGTGAACTGGTAATGTGCACTTAATGAATTCGAGCAATTTATGTAATTATTAACGATCTGACATTTAGATCCCTTCAACTGCGGCACCAAATTTAAACCATCAACCCGTACACAATGCTATACAATTTGGACAAAATCCCAATCCTGTTAGTCATTTTCTTAATAAATTTATAAGAAATAATGCATAATAATTCCTATTTAATGTTAATAACAATAACTTTATTTAAACTATAACATTTCAGTTCGAGGATAGTTGATAGACTGAAAATTCGTTATATAAATAAACAAAAATGAATATTCGTTGCTATGTACATCTTTTGTTCTTCATAATATTCGAACCTTGTCACACTACCACCCTTGGCAGAAAATTTGGGTACAAATTCAAAAATCTTGAAACTTGATTTTTCTGCTCGATCACGCGGAACGTTCAGGAACAGGTATGGGTTCTGCTGGTACAGTATCAGATACAGAAACCGAAAACGATGTAGAATCAGGAACATGTTAGAATAAAAAATTGATGCGTCTCTTCGAGCCAAGTTGTTTATTTTAAATGCCAGACGTTTCGGGATATTTATATCCCCTCTTCAGTGGCTAATTAGCAAAACAACATCCGTGTTTTTACATTATTAGGAAACGGACCAAAAAGGTTAATCGCATATGGCGGGCCTAGACTCGAGAATTTTATTTAACAGAACGGATTCCCCGGTGCCAAGGTGGTAATGCGGCACCGGTCGAGGCGAGACGTCAACATGTTCTTGATAAATCCTTGCAAACAAATATGCTAGGTTGACGATGTCTTGATGTAAGCGTTTGTAAGCGTGACATAATTTCACATAAACTTGAAAGAATGTTTAATGTATTTAGATGAGTGTGTATACACTATCTAATATGATTTTATCTCTCGGTAGTTTGTTATAATTCTTTTGTTGTTATTATCGATCCCTCCGAGGCAATGGTTTTGAAAGGGTTTTAAAAAAATTAAAACTCCTTTCTTTTAAGAAACGACGTTTCGGCGATCATTGTCGCCCTCATCAGGAAACTGTCAAAAATTTTTTATTACAATAAACATCCAGACTTTAAAATGAACAGAATATTACATAGAAAAAGCGATATTTTTGAAACTTACATATTGGAGCACATTTGATTTGTGTACATCTCGATAATCCTTTCCCCCGGCTAGTTAACAGCGGGGGAAGAAAGAGACCGAGTGACACAGCTATTATTTATACACTTTGTCAGCTACTGTCTCGGAAGTGAGGAAGTAGCCGGCAATCGTCGCTTATATAGTGCGAAAAGTCTTTCGCGCGGTTTGTTTACATATGACGTCATGCATCACCTCATCCTTTCGATGTATACAAATTTTGATTTTAAATCTTAAGCTGGTATATTAAATGTGTGTACACGTTATTGAGTTTTTGGGTATCCTCTTTCTTATTAATACCGTTATCTTGCAAATGTATATGCATCATTTCCGAGATCAATCTTTTATTTAAATTGTTTTCTTTGTCTTTTATTTTAAATCCTTCAAAATTAAAAGTATGATTGTACTTTTTACTATGCTCGGAAATCACACTGTTCTTAGACTTTCTATGTTCTTCAATTCGTGTACACACATTTCTTTTTGTTTGGCCCACATATGTAGCCGTGCAATCGTTACATCCAAGTTTATAAACAATATTTTTCTCTAGGTGTTTCTCTTTTTTATCCTTTCCTTTCACAATAATACTGCACATATTACTGTGTATTTTTGGAATGGTCGTGATGTTGTTTTTCTTAAATGAATGTCGCACCCGCTCATAGAAACCATCGATGTATGGTATGCTAATGTGATTGTTATATGTATTATTTTTTGCACATTGCTCTGGTTTTTTAATCATTCTGATTGCAGATAGTCGTTTTTTGACGTATTTTTCAACGAAAGAATGTTACTAGAATTTTCGAGATTATTGTTTTAAGATTTGAAGATACTAGTTCAAAGGGTAAACGAAGGGTTTCTCCATACACCATTTCAGCAGATGTAGCCTTGATGTCTTCCTTGAAAGCAGACCGAATACTAAGAAAGACTAGGGGTAAAGCTATAATGCAATCGATGTCGGAATGAGCCATTATTGCGCCTTTTAAATGACGATGAAGACGTTCGATTATACCATGTGCGACAGGATGCCAGCTTGTAGTAAAGTTATGTCGAATATTAAATTGTTTTATAAAACTTTCAAAAATATGAGAAGTAAATTTAGCGCCACGATCTGAGGTTATAGTTTCAGGAACACCAAAACGAGAAATCCAACAATTTAAAAATCCGTGAGTCGCATTTTCTGCAGTTGTATTCTGTAAAGGATAAACCTTGGGCCATCGAGTAAGACGATCGATGACAGTCAAGCAATATCGAAAAGAATGTGCAGATGGAAGTGGAACAATCAAATCGACCAATCAATCGATCGATGTATGTGAGAAAATCTTTTGGTCAGTCTTTGAAATTTACCAAGAAGAGCATGAACATGACGAGAAACTTTCGATCGTTGACAATCATTGCAAGCATGAGCCCAATTTCGACAATTTTTATTAACAGAAGGCCAAACAAAACGATAACTAACTAATTTAGAAGACGCTTTGACGCAAGGATGACTTAAATTATGAAGTTGATCGAAAACACATCTACGAAATGGCTGTGTGATGAAAGGCCGAGGTTTTCCCGTTGATATATCACAGAACACAGTAAATCCAGGAATCGGTACACGTTTGATCCAGGAATCGGTACACGTTTGATGTGTAGAGATGAGTTTCTTGAGTAATTTTCTTGAGTTCTTCATCTTCTTCTTGAGATTCAACCAAGAGCTCGTAGTTAAGCGGTACAGAAAGAGCTTCGATCCGAGAAAGAGTATCAACGACAACATTATCGACACCTTTGATGTGTTGAATGTCTGTTGAAAATTCAGCGATGAACGAGAATTGTCTGAGTTGAACAGGTGGAAGTTTTTTACGTCCTGATGAAAAGTGTAAATCAATGGTTTGTAATCAGTGTAGATCGCAAATTAATGTCCTTCCAAAAAATGACGAAAATGCTGAATTGCTGCGTAAATCGCAAGAAGTTTGCGATAGTAAGCAGGCCAAGAACATTCTTTCGAGGACATTTTCTTCGAAAAGAATGCGAGTAGCTGCCAAACATCATCAACGAACTGTTGCAGACATGCTCCAACAGAATGATTAGAAGCATCACTAAACAAACCAAAAGGCACACCGATATGAGGATGAACAAGTGAAGCAGAAGAAATGCAGTTTTTACACTTTGAAAAAGCTTCTTCAAGTTTAGGTGTCCAATTTATCGGCTGGGAACCTGTTAAGAGCAGATTACTGATTGCATCGTGTAAAGGAGCTTCGAACTCTGAAGCATGAAGTATAAATCTGCAGTAAAAATTCAGTATATCCAGAAATCGGCGAAGACCTTGCGCTCATTTTGGTAGAGGTTAGTCACTGATCGCTTAAACTCGCTCCAGCCTTGAAACTTCATCCATAAATCTTTCAAAAGTTTGACCAGCATTTCGAAGTCCAAACGTCATAAATGGAAATTCAAAAAGAAGAAATGGTGTGATGGTAGCAGTTTTTTTAATATCTTCTTCAGCGACTGGAATTTGTTGATATACCTTGAAAAGTCAATTTTAAAAAACTCTGTACAACCATCAATAAAAAAAGTAGCATCATAAATGTGTCGAACAGGATGACGATCTGGAATGGTTCGAGCGTTCAACACGTGAAAATCTCCACACGGACGCCAAGATGAGTTACCTTTTAGTGCCAAATGTAAAAGAGAAGACCAAGAATTTTCAGGTAGGCGAGTTGTACCAGTTCGTAACATAATCAAATTCCTTTCAAGTAATTTTTAATCTTTCAGGATTTAATCGACGTGCTTTACTTGTAACCGGTGGATCAGGAGTCGTACGAATGCAATACACCGTTTCATGTTGAATGTTTCGAGGTAAGCCTGGTGGTCGAGTAATGTCAGAAAATTCAGCTACTAGAGAAGAGTACGACAAAGAATCTTGAACAGTTTTGATGCTACTCTGCGAAGAACGTTGAGTTACATTGAGCCTGGAGTCCGGTGGAAACATCGATGATGTGCTTTGTACGGCAATCAGGTAAAATATGATAATGAGCCAGAAAATCAGATCCAATTATCGGCAATTCAACATCCGTTACAATAAATCTCCACAAAAAATTACGTCGATGGCCTAAATGAAGGGTTAAGGTTACGAAACCGTATGTTGTAATTTATTCCCGTTTGCCGCACACAAATAGTAGTGGACAGAATTACGGCGATCTCGGAGTAAGCAACGAAGAAAACAACATAAATCAGAGCCAGTATCGACGAGAAAGCGGTGGTTAGATCTTTTATCAACAATCACGAGACGGTTTCCAGAAAAAGACCAGTCGACTGCCGTCCTTACGAATTGCTTTGATCGTTTTCCGAAAAGTTACAAGGTTTGATACATTTTTGAGTGTTTTGTTGATTTTTTTTGTGATACCAACAGATTTTGTCAGGTTGTTGGTTAGAATCGTCTCGAGTATTAGATTTGCTTCATGATCTAAAATTGCGATTAGAACTGCGTGGACGAAAACGTCGTTGTGAATGATAGGCTGATAATTCGGCAACTTGCTTTTGTAAATCGGCAATTATCTTAATAAGTCGTTTCGAACTGCAGAGCGATGATCTGCGGCGTTAGCGACAAAACCTGGAGCCTGAAGCTGCTGTTGTTGTGGAGGTTGTAGTGGTTGCTGCTGATATTCCAATTGATGATTATGTTGTTCCTGCTGCTGTGTTTGCTGGCGTAATTCTTCGATCCGTCGTTGAAGCTCTTCATTTTCACCGCGAAGGGCTACGAGTTTATCACCATCTCGAAGCATTGTGAGAGATGGAGATTATAACTTTTTGAAAGAGAAAAAGAAAATATATCAATCTAATCTAGGTAGTCGGGGTCACCAATATAAGAAATAATGCATAATAATTCCTATTTAATGTTAATAACAATAACTTTATTTAAGCTACAACATTTCAGTACGAGGATAGTTGATAGACTGAAAATTAGTTATATAAATAAACAAAAATGAATATTCGTTGCTATGTACATTTTTTGTTTTTCATAATATTCGAACCTCGCCACAAATCTATAGAGTCACTGATAACTATTAATTTTTTTTGTGTATTACTACACAATTCTAAAATTAGACATATATTAAAGGCGAACTGTTAGTATTCATTCAATAAATTCGAGCAATTAATGTAATCAGAAACAATCTGATATTTAGATTACTTCAACTATAGTACCGAATTTTAACCGTCAAACAATGCCCAATGCTGTGTTATTTGGACAGCATTCTAATTCTGTAAGTTACTTTCGAAAAAAATCTTTTAGTTAGTGTCTAGAGTACTGTTGCGACCACTAATAACTGTATTAAATATTTTTTATGTTGCTTTACAATTCTCATATTAGAAGGAAATGATACGAAAACTCTTAGTATTCTTTCAATGAGTTCGAGGATTTTATGTAGTTACAAATTGTCTAATTTGTAGATCCCTTCAACTGCGATATCTAATTTCAATCATCAATCTATAAATAATACTGGTCCATTTGGACAGTATACTAATCCAGTAAGCTATTTACTAAAAAATTCAACTCTAGTACTGTTGTATCTACTAAATACTAATTCGATACCGTGTTTAATTTAGATTACTTCTACATCGATATGTGGTAGCTATATACCACCTACCAGTTTTAACACGCAAATATTTTCCCAAATGAACCGAGTAAATCAAGTACTTCTATTTTAATTATGAATTCTTACTTCATTTTAATTCTTGATTTTGCATTGTTTTTATTAAATCTAATCTCTAAATTAAATTTAATGCACACAGTTAATTATAATTTATCTAATCTGTAGATGCCTTGAAGTGCATATCTCACTTAGTATATGAGCCTATGCATAACAGTGTACTACCTGGACAGTATTCGAATCCTGTAAGTCATTTACGAAGATATATTAGAGTACTGCTATGACTACTAAATAATGATTCATGAAATAATGATTCTTTTTTTTTATTCAAGCTAGTTCTGCTGCGGTATCTGATTCATATAGGCTGCCAACTAGCTTTATCTCTGATTCAGTTTCAGAAGCCTACAGACTATTCAAATATATTTTTCTAAACTAATAATATTCTTTTACGTTTATCCAAAATTGTGAAATGCGCTTAACAAGTTTTTGCTTTGAATTAAATTAAATACAAAATGTTAATTATAATTCAATGAATACTATATAATCCGGGAGTCCTAGGATATTTCAAAAAGTTCACGCAAGAGTTTATTTTATCATTGAAATATGTTAATAGCCACATACTGAAAATAGCCCTAAAATCTCGACTTCAGACCAGAACGGGAACATTGTTATTATTGCAAAATAACATAAAATATGGACTCTATCGGTCTACACGAGTAAAAATTTATTTTAAGATCCGAACATATTCCTTCTCGCAAAACCAGACCTAGGAAGTATGACTGTCTGAAAAATTCAAAATGTAGGCGTTTCGTTCTTGCCGTTGGAGTGGACTCCTCAGTAGGGCTCCGACGGCATACCCTAGACGTCCTCCGCTCGGATAATCAGCGGTTTCCTAAATACTTTCAACGTGGTTGTCTCTCTTGGGGAAGAGAATAACACGTTCCCATAAATTGGACACATTTTGTAAAGGAAATCACACTCGTGTTGGTTGAAAATATGTTTCTTTATTTTTCTTTTTCGTCCGCCTAGATGCAAGGCTATTTGACGACTGACTCGTCAACTCTTCTTTTTTCTCTTCTCGGTGACGCACCCCTTAGCAACCACCAAACACGCCGTCTTTTCTTTTTTCGAACCTTCTGTTCTTTTTATACCGGTCTCGACAACGATAACCCTTCGTTTCGAACTCGGGGCAGCATTCGATATTAGGGCGTGTGTCACCAAAACCTAAACAATCTGTACGCCGTTTCGCCAAGATATCCGAATCTCAGAGACTCCGTTTCTGTATTCGAGGCGTCTGGACTGCAAAATGACTCTCATTTTGCACCCAGGGCAGCACAGATTGTTGCAATAATTTAATAAAAAACTCTTGCATTTAGACTTTGAAATGATTACATTTATTAAACAAACATAGATTTTAACATTCTCCCCCGCAGTATAAAACTCAATCGTTTTATACTTCACAGTCAAGTAATCTTATTAAATAACGAGTTCCGCGTACCAAAAGTCCTGTAGCGGTTCGAACTTCCGCCGATCGCACCTGACCGTCTTGACCCGGAAAAATTTTTGTAACAATTGCTTTTCTCTAAACATTTCTTGATAATTGGTCGTCGACTAACAGTATAACATCCCCAATCTTTAATGGATTTTCTTTTTGTATCCATTTCTGTCGCGCAAGCAAAGTAGGAATATATTCCTTTATCCAACGAGACCAAAACAAGTTCGTGAAATGTTGAGCAACGTGCCACTGCTTTCTGAAATTGAACACCCCTTCTGATTGCCCGTGAAAATTAAAATTACCCGAAGATGAACCAATAAGAAAATGGTTTGGCGTAAGCGCTTCTAAATCTTTAGGATCGTCTGATACTCTTGTCAATGGTCGTGACTTTATCAGGTGCTCAATTTTAGCAAATATTGTTACTAACACTTCTTCGCGTGTCACTTGTTCATTTAGAACTACATTTAAAGAAATTTTTACTGAACGTATCAAACGTTCCCATACTCCTCCCATGTGTGGAGCACAGGGGAGATTAAACCTTCATTCAAAACGCGCATTAGTGCTATAATTCTGTAATTTTTCCTTAATCATTTTAGACACAGCATCTTGCAATTCTTTGCTTGCTCCCCTAAAATTTGTGCCATTGTCACTATAAACAATAGCCGGAAAACCTCGTCTAGCTGCCATACGCTGCAACGCCATAATAGCCGAATCGGCACTCAACGTATGGGCTAATTCTAAATAAATTGCACGCGTAGATAAACAAGTAAAAATTACACCCCACCTTTTTTCACGTCTTCTACCTATTTTTACCAATATTGAACCAAAATAATCGATTCCGCAATGCGCAAACGGTCTTTGTTTCAAAGCCAAACGCCCCGGCGGTAAATCGGACATGAGAGGTTTTTATACAATTTTCGGCACACAAAGCATTCGTGAGCAACAGATTTCAAAAATGATCTAAGTCCAGCAATCCAATAGTCCTGACGTATCTCATTTATCACTGCTTCGTGACTACCATGATTAAATTTCTCGTGATAGTATCTTACAATAAGTCGCGTAACGTAATGTCTAAGGTCTAGAATTATTGGACAATTATATTTTCTGCAAAGTTTCCCTGAAAGATTCCGTAGTCTTCCATTCGCGCGAAAAATACCGTCTTTATCTAAAATCGGAGTTAATCTGTTGAGTTTACTATTGACACTTAAGGGTTTAGCCTTTCTAATTGATTCTATTTCGATATTAAAACAATTCCTTTGAATTTCGCGAGCCCACGAAAATTCTGCTTTTTTCATATTATCTACCATTATCTCTCCATCTGTTAGCCCTTTCAAACGATCGATTGCTAAAAATACTCGCGCTGTAGCTCTGAGGAGTCTTTCCCATTTAGAAAACTTTTTATGATCCGGTAGATAAGCTACTTCGAGTCTTGCTTCGACTTCCGCGACTAAAACTGAAGTGTTTTCCTGAGAACTGGAATCGTTCTTTGTATCGCTAAATTTTCTAATTTAATAAAAAACTCTTGCATTTAGACTTTGAAATGATTACATTTATTAAACAAAGATAGATTTTAACACATTTAAAGACCCAGTGTCGATTTTAATAGAAATGGAAATGACTCTATCACACGGAGATGTTTTTCTCTCCTCCAAGAGAGACAACCACGTTGAAAGTACTTAGGAAACCGCTGATCATTCGAGCGGAGGGCGTCTAGGTTATGCCGTCGGAGCTCTACTGAGGAGTCCACTCCGTCGGCGAGGACAAAACACCTATATTTTTTGTTTTTCAGACAGTCATACTTTCCAGGTCTCGCTTTGCGAGAAGGAATATGTTCGGGTCTTAAAATAAATTTTTACTCATGTAGACCGATACAGTTCATATTTTATGTTATGCATCTCCGAGTGATAGAGTCATTTCTATTTCTATTGCAAAATAAGTTACAAAAATGCAGTTTTTTTAAGTATTTCTTGAATAACTTCTTGTTATTCAATTTATGCAAAAAAGGTAGAGATAAAAGTTAATCAGAATTGAATTTTCTGTAATATACATATATTCCTGTTAAAATATGGTGAAAAATTAAGTATAGGAGAAGAGATTTAATATTTATTAATTACATTTATTTATAATATCTTACTTAGTGCATCTTAGCACTGCTACTACCCGATACAAAAGCACATTACAAACTGACTCCTCTCAGCGGTCAATCGCTCGGTTATAAAAGGCTGATTTGACAATTCAGCATTGTCCGCATTTTCCTAAGTTCGTTGCACTGCTGTGCAAAGCATAAATTTATAATTTCAACACACCTCCTTAAATTTATGTGATAGAACTATTTCAAACAATTCTTAGTATATTTCGAAATTTTTCAAATTTATTACGACCTAAGGCTTTTGTTAAAATGTCTGCAATATTATTTTCTGAATCGTCTTTTATAATTTTTATAATTCCTTGTTCATAACTTTCATTTACAAAATGATAATGAATTTCTTTATACTTTGAATTTTTTGTCAAATTTCCAAATTTTGCTATTGCAATTGCTCCGGAATTATCTTCATAAATATTAATTGGCTTTTCGATATTAATTTTAAAATCTTTTAATAGATTTTGTATTACTTTCACTTCGCTCACTAATTCTGATAAAGCTACATATTCTGCAGCTGTTGATGATTTTGTAACACTACCTTGTTTTCTTGATTTCCAGTATACAACATTTCCAAAAATTCTTATAACATATCCAGTCGTTGATTTTCTATCATTTTTGTCTCCAGCCCAGTTAGCATCAACAAAACAATCCATTATTTCAGCATTTTCATTTCTTTTATAGGTTAATTTAAGATCTTTTGTTAAATACAAATATTTTAAAATTCTTAATGCATATTTATAATGAGATTCATCATAACTATTTTGAAATCTACTTAAATAATTGACGCTATAACTTACATCTAGTCTTGTTCCTGTACTAATGTATAATAATGCTCCAATTAACTTTCTATATTTTAAGGGTTTATGACAGGGTTAAAATTATGAAAATATCGATTTTTTTTCTTCACTTTTTTCATAGTTAATAGTCTATAGAATACGGTCCTGAAAGCCGTTTTTTGATAAAAAAATTTGCCTTGAAGATACAAACAAAAACTGATAAAAATCTGTTTTTAGCAAATTTTTTAAAAATCGTGAATTTTAAATATTTTAATTAGACCAAACTTGAGGAAAGAATTATTCTACCACGCTTCTTACAGAGTGATTTCATGAGAAATCTTACTGAAGATACGACAAAAAAACCGTTTTACAAACCGTTTTTTTTTCAAGAGTTATTAATTTATTTCCGTAAAATATAATAAAATCCGTAAATTTAGTTTTTCAGTGTGTGATTTTATGTTACAAAACTCAATGTGTTAAAGTAAAGGCATTCAACAAATTTGAATATGCCACCCGAACAGGTTGCGCCTCAGTGTCCGGTCGAGAATGAAGATTACCATATGATCGGTATAGTAGAATTTTTTGTGAAGCAGCCAAACAGCTGTTCATCCAACTTTCAAGACACTAGATCAGTGCAGTTTGTCTGCTAGCTGCTATAACCTTCGAGCAACAGTGCTTATAACCTCAGTGGTGTTGTAAAAGTGCAAGAGCTTCTGCAGAGTACAATAATTATTCAGATAAGTATTGGAAACTTTTTAGTAATAATTGTGTCTATAACGAGCTTTTTCTTTGTTGGTTTATTTTTTGCTTTTAGGTATACGGGTGCAAGCCAGCAAGATGGGAGTTTATATTGACTGCCTGGAGTACTATTTTGCATGTTTTTCAACAACTTGAAGTGTATTTAATAATGGTAAGTATTGCATGTAACTTGTAATTCATAAGCATAACTTGATTATGAATAGCTGACGATAATTTTTATTTTATTTTCAGCTTATAAATACTATTATCACACACCATGATGTACGCGTACCACCAAATATACTTTATTACATGTATATTTGAGTACCAAAAACAAATCAAGGTCTGCCAGATAGATTCTGTAAGTATAGCTGAGTTTATTTGTATAATTTACATCATAAACTTTAACTCAGAATTAGTTTTTTCATGATTTTTTTTTACTTGCCGCAGGTTTTCTCAGGAACGGATCAACCAATTGGGCTCAAATTTTACAGAAACCTTCGGAATAGGTTTCCTCACAAACTGAGCGGAGCAGAATTGGTAAGTACAAGTTCAAAGTGAATGTTACTTATGTTTACATATGTAACATTCACTATAATTACTAATATTGTCAATATATGTGTACTTAATTGTATTAATTTTGTGTTTTCCAGGAATCTCTTCCGCTCAGTTTATGACCAGACCCATAAGGAAGATTTTCCACTCTGGTTCATCAGGATTGAAGGTACGGTTCCTTCAGAAACCTGCGGCAAGTAAACAAAAATGATGAAAATCATGATTTTTGGTAAGTAAATACCTTTAATTATTTTTAAATGTTATACTCACTTTATGCATATTTTTTATGCATAAAAGTGATGTATAATACTTATATTTCAAATGAAAAATGTAGTTTTTAAAGCATCTACATACATTCATTTTTTACAGCACTAATAATTTTTCTTTTTTTTCTAGGTTTTAACCCTGTCATAACCCCTTAAATCATTTGATGCTGCCTGTGCGGGTCCTAAACTCAAATTTTGTTCCATTGGCGTATTATACAGTTTCGCATTTATAATATTATATTTTATAGCTAATGAGTCTATATAATCACTCTGATCTAATGTCATTTGACCTTTTTCACAATTATATTTAATATTTATCCCTAAATAAGTATTTACTTCCCCTAAATCTTTCATAGCAAATCTATTTGATAATTCTCGCTTAACTTCATCAATTATTTTTTTGTTTTTTCCACAAATTAATAAACAAAATTAAATAAATGATGTCTTCTTTTTCTTGTTTAACGTATAGACAATAATCGCTTTCGCTTCTTTGAAATTTCATTTTCTTTAAATAATCATCAAAACATTCATACCATGCTCTCGGACTTTCTCTCAAACCGTACAATGCTTTTTCTAGTTTACAAACTTTATCTGTTCCATCATCAAAGCCTTTAGATTGTTTCACAAATACTTCTGATTTTACATAACCATTTAAGAAAGCTGTTTCTACATCCATTTGATTAATCATTAATTTATTTTTGCAACAATAAGACAGTAGTAATTTCAAAGTTTGAATTCTAGCTACTGGTGAATATAGATCTTCAAGTACTTCAGTTTGTTGAAAACCTCTTACAACAAGTCTGGCTTTTTTTCTATTATCAGATTTATTTGTGAATACCCATTTCAAATCTGAAATTTTCTTATTTTTAGGTCTTTCAACTAAATTCCATGTTTTATTCTTAAT
The DNA here is from genome assembly GCA_018906965.1 of Philotrypesis tridentata. NCBI lineage: Eukaryota > Metazoa > Arthropoda > Insecta > Hymenoptera > Pteromalidae > Philotrypesis > Philotrypesis tridentata. The sequence continues at coordinate 54,711 of JACCIB010000403.1, forward strand.
TAAACAATTCATTTCTCTAGTCATTGCTTCATTCCATAAATCGCTATCGTTACTATTTATAGCTTCTTCGTAAGTTGAAGGACTATCTACGCTTACAACATTTACATAAATATAATTTGAGTTTGTGAAATTTGCATTATATCTGTCAGGTTTCTTTCTTTCCCTTTCAGATCTTCTTAACAGTTTACCTGCATTATCCTTAGCTATTTCATTGATATTGCTCGATCTAGAATCTTCATCATTTTCAAAATTATCATTTTCAGCGTAATTATCATCGTCACTGTTTTCACTACCTCGAAACCCAATTAAATCTTTATCATTTTCAATTATATCAACATGTCTACTTCTGACTATTTTATTATTTACTAAAATTCTATATCCAACGTGATCATATCCTAATAAAATTCCTACATCAGCTTTTCTATCCCATTTCGTATCTCTTTTAATTTCTGGTACTCTGACAAAAACTTTACTGCCATATAATCGCAAATGGCTAATATCCGGTTTCTTTTTAAAGAAAATTTCAAAAGGAGTTTTATTCTCAATAGTATTCGCAATTGTTCTATTTTTTAAATAAACTGCCGCTTGCACTACCTCTGGCCAATATTTACGATTTACATTAGCTTCATGTAACAAACATCTTGCTGTATTCATTATTGTTCTATTATATCTTTCGGCTGTTCCATTTAATTCGTGTATATATGGAGGACAAGGTTCTAACAAAATTCCTTTTTCACTTATAACATTATAAAAATCTCGATTTAAATATTCTTTTCCGTTGTCGCATCTCAATCTTTTTATCTTTTTTCCAGTAATATTTTCAACTTTATTAATTGTGACGGGGATCCCGTCGATGGCTGCTCGCCTGGACACCACCCAGTTGAGATAACAGATTCTTATACTCGGTGGTGCTTTCAGCAGCAAGCGAGCAGTCAGCTGTAGAGCCAGGAGGACAGCGCGGCGCCGAGAGCAGCCGCCGCCGAGCAGCAACAGCACGAGGCGAGAGCGGGAGAGAGGGGGAAGCACAGCGCGTAGCAGCGCGCGGCAGCCAAGGCGAGAGAGAGAGAGGGACGAACGGCGCAGCGCTGGAGCAACGAGAGCGAGAGAGACATGAGATACGAGGCATGCGAGCCACGAGGCGTACGCGCGCGAGCGGCGGCCGCCATGTTGGCGAGCAACTGACTGTAGTATGAGTGCGAGAAGGATGGATAGCGAGCGGATGAATGCGTTAGAGACAGACAAAAGAGAGAGTGGAGGCAACGCGTATGCGCTGTATGCTATTGGGAAAAGGTGGAGGGCTACGGCTCGATCCATAGCGCGCGTGCGAGCGGATAACAAAAATGTAAGCGTGCCGAAGTATGTAACCGTGCGAAAATGTGTAGATGTGATTGATAGAGCCAGACATGCGTGTAAGCGTGTTTCAAAAATCGCGCGCAATTATGAGAGTTGAAAAAGAGGGCGCGAGAGTGCGATATTGCATATATGGTGCGTAAGCGTGGAAAAATGTGATAGGCGCGAGAAAGCGATCTAGGGGAAATGCGTGAGTGCGAGTGAGAGAGTGAGAGACGCCGCGAACCGGCGTAGTTGCCGAACGCGCGAGGCGAATCAGTATGTATCGAGTACCGCGAGGACAGAGACACGACAAGAGAGAACGAGTATTTTCCAAGGCGACAACCAGAGCGACCCGAGCATTTACCCTCCGTGTGCATTTTTCCGAGCAGAGATAAGTTTCTTTCGCGAGCGCTTTCACAGGGAACGAGGTACCACCAGAACGCGAGGAAGTACAGCAAAAGGATTAGAGACAGGTAGGAGTGTTGTAATATACCTCCCCGCCGCGAGTCCATAACCTAAAGCCAGCCCGCGCTGTAGACGGTGAGCTCGCCCGAGGACAAGCACGCGTCCGCGAGCAGACTTAATGTTGACTTGATTTTTTATTATTAATAAATTACAAAGTGTTTAAATTTTAGAAAGTCGCGTGTCTTATTTTGCGTATCATTCTCCCTGCACCTCTCCCCCGTGACCTAGAGTGTAAGAGAATCTCAAGCCGGCAGACAAGTGTTGAAGATCGCGAGTTCGGGCGTCCAACAATAATTATTAAATACGGGCTCGCGATAAACCTGCATAGGTGTCATTACGTTGTGCTAAGCCTCCCCAGGGACGGAAAAAGCATAACGTCACAGTGACGCCCAACGTGCGGCGTAGAGTAAAGACGGAGAAGTGAAAAGTGAGAATACGCGACTTAGCCATTTTTTGCCACGCGGTCGGTTTCGGCGGCCATCTTGGTAGACGCCACGTGGAAAAGGACTCGAGGAAAGTCGGGAAGAACATAGTATTTTTTTTTTGTCTTTCGCTCGGAAGAGCAAGTGCGGTAAAAATTCTGAAAATTTTTTTTTCTCAAGCGCTATATATAGCGAGCGTTCACGAGTGCTATATGCGGCTTTCCATAAAAAATTTTTTTTCTCACAGCGTACAGTCAAATCGATTGACTCGTGTAGCCGGATAGCCTCACCGTTGTTTAGCAAATCACGCGACTTTATTTTGACTAGTGACGGAAAATTAAATAATTTTTAGAGACAAGCCAATTTACTACACTATCGTTTCCGAGAAAAATTATACTTTTCGCAACGAATTTTTTTACGCGACAGCGCTTCATCAGCGAAGAAAATTAAAAATTTACCCTACCCGACATTCAGAAAATTTTTGCATGACCATAATTTACATTATATAAATCATTTATATTTACTGTAAATCTTATTTCTCTATATATTATATTCGATACCCCACTAACATAGTGCCCCATCAAATTACTCTGACGGTTAACAGTTTGTACGTCGAAAATTATTTAATAACTTTCTACGACTTAATGACAGACGTGGGAAAAATTTATTTTTATTTCAGGAAGATTTATACAGACAGATACTAGATTAGACCGATTACAGTCAGACAGAAAATTTTTTAGTAGTACTAGAAGTTAGAGCGAACAAATTTTTTTTAAAGACAGTAATCACAAATCCGGTTAAGCATGAATAAATCACCAGAAGACCACAAAATGTCCAACGCCGACCATCAAGAGGTAATGAAGGCACTCCGTAAGAATAGGGAAGTCAGAGCAATAATCAGAGAAATAACCAAATTGGATCGACAAGAATTGCGAGATTATTTAGAAGAACTAAATGTGGATACTAACGGCAGTAAAGCAATACTGCAAGACAGATTACTTAGAGCGAGAATATTAACGGAAACAAATTTAGCAGCACCTTGGTACGAATGGGACGGTCAACCGATAATCCCACGACAAATACAAATGAATAACGATGATGTTGAAATTAATAGAAGAAAGGTCACAGAATTAACGACACAGCTAAAGCCGATAATAACACCGGAGTTTATTCAACCGAGTACGTCGACGAGTATACAATATTCCGAGCATGTGAAACATTTATTGACTGAAGCTGCGAATAAGTCATTACCCAGTAATAAATGGTATGTGAGCCAGCACACGTCAACTCTGCTGCACTCCTCACCAGGAAAAAAGCAGATACCCGTAAGCGACTCATTCGCCAAGAATTTTCCAGAAATTGAAGCAATTGCCAGTGATACAGGAACGAAAATGAAATCGAAAAATACAGATGAGAAGCTACAAGCTAGCCCAAACTCGAGCGAAGAATCAGAGCATGAAGATTCACTCGAGGCACAGAGAAAACAACTGGAAAAGACAATCCATGAAATGCAAATTACATCGACAGAAGCAGAAACCGACAGCACCATAAGAACTAAAATCAGTCATAAATACAGGCGCGATTCCAGACCTAAGTCAACACCGAAGATTGGCAAATCGAGAACAGAAAACAGAAGTAAACCACACAAGAAGTCAAGATCGCCATCTTCAAGTAGCAGCTCTTCAGAAGAATCGTCCGACACTTCGTCAGACAGCAGTTCTTCAGAAGAGGACACGTCGTATAGGAGCAGACATAGACGACACAGAAGGGAAAGAAGTAGTAGCCGCAACCGTATCTCTGCTAAAGACCATGTCAGTCATTTACAACTAATCAAGAATCTAAAGATAGCGTATTCAGGCTCACCTAAAGATGACCCAGAAGATTACAACAGGAAATTGACAGGCATTAAAGACAGTCTAGAGATACCAGGAAAAGCCATGCTAAAGCTAGTACCGTATACTTTGACAGGAAGAGCACAAATGTGGTATCAAACAGAAAAAACAGACATCCACTCATGGAAAGACTTTTTGTCAGCATTCAAAGAGCAATTCTATACATCTGCCAACACGAACGATGTAATGGACGAATTGTTACGACGAACACAAGGCAACGGCGAAAAGATATCGACATACATTATGAATTTTAGACATATCGCCGATCATCTACAAAAGCCAATGTCAGTTAAGAAACAGTTAAGTCTACTCATCGACAGATTAAGGCCAGTCTACAGAAAAGCTCTAAAGCACAAGAAGATTAAATCATTCCATGACGTAAAAAAGTACTGTAAAGAACTCGAAGATGAACTAGAACATGATGCCAGATATGCTCCGCCACCACCTGCAGAAAAGTCCAAGTTCCCAGCGGCAGCATGGTCGGCTACACCAAAACCAAAGGTAGCTGCGACAGACGAGATAGCAGAAACAAACGAAGTTGCAACGAAAGCAAAGAAGAAGAAAAATAAAAAGAAAAAGGCTGAAACTACCGAGACCACTCCTAATCAGCAAGAAACTACGACACAGGAAGCTTGTGCAGCCAATCAGCAAGTGCAAGCCCCGCAACAGCAATCGGCGCAAGCACAGAAGAAACCTCAGCAACCTTTCATACCAGCACTGAGCCAACAACTGAATCAAACGCAACCACAAGTTCAATATTATGGACCGTGCCATGTTTGCGAGACAGTGGGACATAGGGCAGCGAATTGTCCGAAAACGCAATGTTATAATTGCAAACAATTCGGTCACAGGAAGAACGCCTGCCCTTACCCGATAAAATTGTCCGGAAAATGCCAGTGGTGTGGCCAAGTTGGAGCACAATTCAAAAACTGCAACAACTGTGCGAAAGCAAGAGAACTTCTCCAAACGTTGCAGCCGAAGACTGAGCCAGACACTGCATGTCAGGTATGCGGACAAAAAGGCACGACGCTGCGGGACTGCACAAACTGTGTTCACGTCAGAAAGCTTCTGGGAAACGACTCGACGGAGGCCGCCAAGGGCCAGCCGACCTCCGTGTTCACGCCTTGGGCCCTCAACTAGCGAACAAAATTGACAATCATACCCCCGCAAGTAACAGCCAGACCAGCTATCTAAAGACAGGCGCACAACAAGAAGAGACAAGAGAGATAAACAGAAATTCGAAGCCTGAAAGAAACGCTGACGTAACCCGTGGGCAAACGCTGCAGGCCAAGAAGGAAGCAAACGCGAATGTGAAAAGAGGAGACGCCATTGCAACACAACGGCCAGACTCTGTCACAGAGAAGAAGAGACTAGTGAATTCAGGGGCAAACAGAGGAAATCAAGTTAGAGCCAGTATCGCTAGAGACACGGAATCTAAGCCAGACGGGACGCCGGCTGCGCCAATGGAGAGTAGTGACGATGATACGAGCTTGAACGAAGAAATCCAGCTGTGCAAAAAGCGAGGCTTTAGAGTAGAGAAAGACATGATCCAAGGTCGAGGACTAGAAGATATCGTGGAATTTTCGAAAAAGAGCCTGGCAAAGGTAAAAGAGTTAGCAGAATTCAGGAAAGCTGAAAAAATCATGAGAGCTGAAGCCAACTTAAACTTGGAGCTGAAATCCACTGTAGAGCCAGATAATAACGGCGAGCAGAGGAAGTCAGCTCAGAGGTTAGCACAGGCTTTAGATTTCGGAGAAACTCGAGTAACCGCCCTGGAGAGAGACAATAAGTGGGAAGAAATTGAGGAAATTGACAAAGAGGTAACTACAGAGGATGATGAAGATAGCATGAGTGAAGAGGAAATAGTGCTGATTGAGGCAAATGAATTATTAGAGGAAGAATTAGAAGAAGACCAAAGAATAAGGACGAAAGTGAAAGATTTGCTCGATGAAGACACAGACTACGTGAAGTTAAGACAAATCGAGGCAGCTGTGGACACTCTAATCAACGAAACGATGTCAGACCCTAGCATCCCTACACAATTAGAGGAAGCCGGAGTCGACAGAGATTCCAAAGAAACGGAGGTGCACGCAGCCACGACCACGGTAGACAATAGAGACTACATTAAAGTCAGTCTAGGAGGAAAAGAGTACAGAGCCTTGTTCGATCCTGGAGCCATGATAACCATCGTAGGCCCAGAGATCGCTCGGAGATACAAGACTCGACTTAAAGCTAGTGAAGCTCTGATACGAACGGTGACAGGAGGAACGTCGCCCGTATTAGGATTTCTACCAATCCGAATAGACTTAGACGGAATAGACAAGACGATTATGGCAAGAGCAGTAGCAGAAGTAACACACGAACTGATCTTGGGCAAAGATTTCTGCAAGACGTTCAAAGTGGATACAAGTCACAAAGGCCTATGGCGAGCCAATCTGGGAGAGTGGAGAGAGTTCGACCGGCCAGAAGCTAGGTCTCCAGCAATCATCATCGCAGAGAGCGCGGGTATCTCCGAGCTCAGCGACGAGGAGAGACGGGAAATCGAGGAACTGGTGGCCGAGATACTACCAAACAATCCCGGAGAGGAATTGGGGTACACGGTCTTAACTGAGCACCACATCGTAGTGACAGACCCAACCCCGATACGCTGTAAAGCCAGAAGACGTTCACCGAAGAAGATAGAGGAAATACAAAAGGCAGCTATAGAACTTAGAAGACTAGGGGTAATCGAGAGATCCGCAAGCGCTTATTGTAGTCAGCCATTACTAGTGCCAAAGCCCGATGGGACAGAGAGATTTTGCGTCAACTATATTGAATTAAATAAAGTGACGAAAAAGGATAGCTACCCTCTGCCCCAAATGGACATGATACTAGACAGGCTACGCGCAGCCAGGTACTTGAGCAAGATCGATCTCAAGCAGGCTTACTTTCAAGTAAAAATGGAGGAAAGCAGCAAGAAATACACCGCTTTTGCAGTACCTGGATACGGTTTATGGCAATTTAAGCGCATGGCTTTCGGCCTTTGCAACGCGCCCAGTACGCTGCAGAGAATGGTTGACATTTTGTTTGGCCCTGAGGACTCCCCAAATGTGTTCGGATACCTAGACGACATCGTCATAGCTACCGACACGTTCGAGGAACACAAACATAGAGTCAGACACGTGTTAACCAAATTGACGTCAGCCGGACTCACGATTAACCCGAAGAAATGTGAATTTTGTGTCAGCGAGATAAAGTACCTGGGATTCATTCTGGATCGACACGGCTTACGAACTGACCCCGCAAAAATAGAGCCAGTGATGAACTGCCCGACTCCAAAGGACTTGACAGGCTTACGACGAGTCCTGGGCATGTTTGGGTGGTATTCTAGGTTCTTGGAAAACGAGTCGGAGATAAAGATCCCTCTAGTCAGAATGCTTAAAGACCAGAAAAACTGGAATTGGGGACCGGAGCAAGATGAAGCGTTCAGCAAGTTGAAGCAGGCGTTGACCAACGCTCCTGTTCTAGCCAGTCCGGATTTTACGAAACCGTTCACGATCCAGTGCGACGCAAGTAATTTCGCTATTGGTGCAGTGCTCACGCAAGAATTTGACGACGGAGAACACCCGATCGTCTACGTCAGCCGAGTATTGTCAGCACCAGAGATAAATTACACCACCACCGAAAAGGAGTGCTTGGCATTAGTTTGGTCTATCAACAAACTCAGGCCGTACGTCGAGGGTTACCACTTCACGGTTATCACAGACCACAGCGCTCTGAAGTGGCTCCGCTCGCTGAAGGATCCGAAAGGTAGACTAGCCCGATGGTCGATAGAAATTCAACAATGGGACTTTGACATAATACATCGTAGGGGCACCCAGCATGTAGTGCCAGACGCGCTATCCAGAATGATAGAGCCAGAAATCTCAGCAATAGGTGAGATCGAGCACAAATGGTATTTACGAAGACGCGACGAAGTCGAAGAGAACCCAACGAAATTCCCCGAGTGGAGAGTCGAAAACGGAAAGTTGTACAGGCACAAGGAAGATCCAATGTTAGATCCGATCACTCACCCAGACGAAGGATGGAAACTTGTAGTGCCGGAGGAATTGCGTGAAAGAGTATTGACAACAGCGCACGCAGAAATCTCAGCAGGACACCTAGGAATTGAGAAAACGTACGATAGAATAGCACGGGAATATTTCTGGCCCGGACTATTCCATGATGTCTGCCGATTCATAAAAACCTGTCAGACTTGCCAGGCATACAAGATTTCCCAGCAGGCTCCTCAAGGGCTGATCGGGAAACGAATCGTCGAGAAACCATGGTCCGTCGTGGCAGCAGACGTCATGGAGTTCCCAAAAAGCTCCAGCCAGAATAAATATCTCGTAGTATTCCAAGATTTATTCTCTCGTTAGGTGGAAATACATCCATTACGACAGGCTAACGGAAAATCTATAGCCAGAGCTTTCGAAGAACTGATATTGTTCAGGTGGGAGACGCCAGAATATTTATTGACAGACAACGGAACCGAGTTTATCAACAAACATCTGGCAGATACACTAGAGCAATACGGCGTAAAACATGTGACTACTCCACCTTACCATCCGCAAGCAAATCCGGTAGAGAGAAGCAATCGCACCCTGAAAACAATGATTTCCGCATTCGCGAAAAATCACAGTGATTGGGATAAGCATTTGCACGAGTTACGACACGCGATAAATACAGCTAAGCAAGCGACGCTAAAAACATCGCCAGCTTTCTTGAATTACGGCAGACACCCTACCCCGGTGAAAAGCTTACGTGTGGAATGGGAGGGGGTGACGAAAAAGACTAAACTAGAGCCCGAAGTTTGGAAAGACAGACAGAAGAGACTAGACGCACTACGAGACTTGGTAGCGAAATATGTAGACGACGAACGAACGAGACAAGGTAAGCGATATAACAAAGGCCGTAGAGTCGTAGAATTCCAAGTGGGAGACTTAGTAATGAGAAAATCTCACCCCTTGTCGAAAGGAACTGAGAAATTCTCGGCCAAGTTAGCCCCCAAGTATGATGGTCCGTTTAAAGTCACCGAGAAAAGATCGCCAGTCGTATACATACTAGAGCCAGTAGAAGGGAAGAGTAGGAAAGTGGCTAAGGTCCACGTAAGCGACCTCAAACGATACGTATCCCCTAGAAACAATCCTACTAACAAACCTTCTTCCCAACCTGTAGTAGTGTCCGACAGTGGTGCATGTGGTTACATTGCGACGCTCCCAAAGTCAGCAGTAAGTAACCAGGTGGCGGGTGTGCCCCGTCAATCCACCATGAAACATATTTCTAATTTATTGAATATTTCAGACATGAGTACCAAAGGCGGACATGGAGTAGAGCCAGCCAGGATGAACTGGGCAGATGAGTAGCCAGAGGTGGTCAACGACCTGGTGGAGTTGACTCCCTTCGAGCTGAAGCTCGCAGCCCGCCGAGAACAGGCAGCCCAGGCAGCGTCTCGAAGGATCGAGCAGCAGCAGGGGAGCCTCGACGAGGTCGCCTCCGTCGGAGAGGGTCAGGCCGCCCAGGAGATCTCTCCTCGACCCCAGGAGCCAGACGACACCATGGACGTCTGCATTACGGAGGCCGAGGAGAACGACCTCCTCGCGGAGAGCAAGGAAGCGCCGGCGCCCAAGTCGCCCCCACGCGCTCCGCTGCTGTGGACGCGAGACGGGCCGCTGCGCATCACGGCCGCCACGGGAGCCATCCCTCGCCCCCGAGCCCTCCCGCTCAGGCGCCCGACCGCGTCCACCACTCCGCCCGAGAGCCGCGTAGTTACCACGCGCGACGGCACCCGCGACCTCGTGCTCCCCCGGTGGGGAGAGACGTCGCCCGGCTGGGGCCACCTAGTCGACGCTCCACCGTGCCCTCCCCCAACCGCTCAACCCGAAGAGCCCATTCTCGGGGCGGCGGGGAGGACACAACGAGGAGAGTCGGCAGGCAACCCCGTCGTCGCGCGCGTAGAGACAGACACGTCCGCGAAAGTAGAGCCAGACAACCCGCGGAAAAACGCGACGAAGCCGCAAGCCGCAATTGGGCCGCTGGAGCGACCACGCCGGCCACCGGCATTCGTGCCCATACAGGGGGACACCACCCCAGCCCACCATCTTCTGGCATGGGACTTGGGAATCGAGCCCGAGGACATGCCGGACTTTCGGCCGCCGAACGTGCCCCAGCCGCGAGCGGAGAATAACCCTGCCCGCAACCGAAGCACGTCACGACGACGTAGGCGAGGACCTCGACAGCTGACGGTGGATGATGTATTCTCCACCATCGAGCGGCCAAGGTCCCCAAGTCCGGCAGGTCCCCCGACTCGCCGCGGGCCGCCGGCAAACGTGCCACACATCGCTAGAGACAGACAGAGGGTGGCGGAGGGGACGCTGCCAGTCAAAAGAAGTGGCCTCCACTTCAGCGGACTGACAGCGATCCCCACCGACCCAGCGCTCGATCCACCCCCGTACAGTTGCTTCAACTGTTGGAGGTGGGGACATGCGTCGAGCCGGTGCCCGTCCACCCTCCACCACAAGGTCGGCGTCGCGTACGCGCGCTACCTCGACCACAACCTCTAGAGACAGGTCCGACGCCCCGTCAGAAGCCAGCCGCCGCGCCAGCCCATCACCACGGAGAGAGCGGGAAGCCAGGGAAAGGAGGGTAACCTTCTCCTCCACTCCACTGACCCCCACCCCACCCCCAAGGACAACACGGCCAGCGGAAGCAGCGACCACAACGGAGGACGACGGACCTTCATCCCCCAAGCGGTCCAGGGAATCCTCGCCAGAGGAGGACACCCCTGCACCACCAACAGGAGATCCAGAGGTCCTGGCGAACTGGGCGATAGTCCTGCAGGAGACGCGGGGGCTGCCGGAGGAGCTACGCCAGGCGATCCTGCAACAGGCCCTACAGCAGCCACAGCGCCGGTCCCGCAGCAGGACCAAGAAATGAAATTATAGTCAGACACAGGTGGTATGAGCCAGCCGTAAGTCGAAATTTTTTTTCTCTTTTTTCTCTCTCTTGGTTTTTCTCACTTTCCCGACCTTGTCCTATCCTGCACTGAAGGGTGTGTCCATGCGAGCACAATTCGCCTTCTTAAACCTCTTCATAGTACTATGAAAGGTTTGGGAGGGGGAATGTGACGGGGATCCCGTCGATGGCTGCTCGCCTGGACACCACCCAGTTGAGATAACAGATTCTTATACTCGGTGGTGCTTTCAGCAGCAAGCGAGCAGTCAGCTGTAGAGCCAGGAGGACAGCGCGGCGCCGAGAGCAGCCGCCGCCGAGCAGCAACAGCACGAGGCGAGAGCGAGAGAGAGGGGGAAGCACAGCGCGTAGCAGCGCGCGGCAGCCAAGGCGAGAGAGAGAGAGAGAGAGGGACGAACGGCGCAGCGCTGGAGCAACGAGAGCGAGAGAGACACAAGATACGAGGCATGCGAGCCACGAGGCGTACGCGCGCGAGCGGCGGCCGCCATGTTGGCGAGCAACTAACTGTAGTATGAGTGCGAGAAGGATGGATAGCGAGCGGATGAATGCGTTACAGACAGACAAAAGAGAGAGTGGAGGCAACGCGTATGCGCTGTATGCTATTGGGAAAAGGTGGAGGGCTACGGCTCAATCCACAGCGCGCGTGCGAGCGGGGAATAAAATGTAAGCGTGCCGAAGTATGTAACCGTGCGAAAATGCGTAGATGTGATTGATAGAGCCAGACATGCGTGTAAGCGTGTTTCAAAATTCGCGCGCAATTATGAGAGTTGAAAAAGAGGGCGCGAGAGTGCGATATTGCATATATGGTGCGTAAGCGTGGAAAAATGTGATAGGCGCGAGAAAGCGATCTAGGGGAAATGCGTGAGTGCGAGTGAGAGAGTGAGAGACGCCGCGAACCGGCGTAGTTGCCGAACGCGCGAGGCGAATCAGTATGTATCGAGTACCGTGAGGACCGAGACACAACAAGAGAGAACGAGTATTTTCCAAGGCGACAACCAGAGCGACCCGAGCATTTACCCTCCGTGTGCATTTTTCCGAGCAGAGATAAGTTTCTTTCGCGAGCGCTTTCACAGGGAACGAGGTACCACCAGAACGCGAGGAAGTACAGCAAAAGGATTAGAGACAGGTAGGAGTGTTGTAATATACCTCCCCGCCGCGAGTCCATAACCTAAAGCCAGCCCGCGCTGTAGACGGTGAGCTCGCCCGAGGACAAGCACGCGTCCGCGAGCAGACTTAATGTTGACTTGATTTTTTATTATTAATAAATTACAAAGTGTTTAAATTTTAGAAAGTCGCGTGTCTTATTTTGCGTATCATTCTCCCTGCACCTCTCCCCCGTGACCTAGAGTGTAAGAGAGTCTCAAGCCGGCAGACAAGTGTTGAAGATCGCGAGTTCGGGCGTCCAACAATAATTATTAAATACGGGCTCGCGATAAACCTGCATAGGTGTCATTACGTTGTGCTAAGCCTCCCCAGGGACGGAAAAAGCATAACGTCACATAATATAGTCAATAAAACATTCACAAACTTCTGACTTTGACTTTATCGTATAAACTAACGCGCATTTACTATAATCATCAATAAATGTTAGAAAATATTGTGAACCATCAAATCCCGTAGTTTTATGTGGCCCATTCAAGTCTGTATGTATAAGTTCTAAAATATCAGTTGCTCTTGTTCGATTATTTGCAAAAGGCAAAATATGCATTTTATTTTGAATACATGTACCGCATTTCAAAATTACTGATTCTAATTTTTCTGGCATACCATCCACTAATTTATTTTTACACATATTTTCTAGATATTTAAAATTAACATGACCTAACAGTCTATGATATCTTTCTTTCTGTGTTTCAATTTTTTCATTTTTTTCTGCGATATAACACTCTTTACTATCGATAAAACTACTGATTTTATACAATCCATGTTCTTTGTAAGCTACCGCAATTAAATTGTTTTGTTTATTATATATTTTCGATGTATTTTCAAAAGAAATAATTTTATTTTTATCCGTTACTTTCGCAAAACTTAACAGATTTTTATCCATTTCTTTAACGTAAAATACATTGGATATTTCTACCTTAGTTGACACTCTATTTGCACTAAAATAAGTTATGATTTTACCGATTTTTGTACCTTTCAAAATTCTAGCATCACCAACTTTTACACTTATTGGCTTCTCTAAAGTGATTGATTCATGAAAATAAGATTCATCATTTACTACGTGGTCTGAGCAGCCACTATCTAATATCCAATCTATTTTATTTGTATCGCAAGCATAAATTTTCGGGTCACATTCATCATCGCGCTTTACCTCTGCTAAAAATGACTCTGGTGTCACTTGATCGCTGACGTTTTCACTATACCTCGCATCGTGTCTCTGATTTCCTCTGCCTCCACCATAGTAGCCTCGTTGTCCACCTCTGCTTCGGCGATAGTAACCTCGTTGTACACCTCTGCTTCCGCGACCTTGAAACTGCTGTGTCTGTTGTTGCTGCTGATGTTGATTATGCGCACCTCCTCGCCAGTGCGCTGTGCCTCTGCTGCCTCTTCCTCTGGTCCATGAGTTTCGGCATTCATTCATAATATGTCCAAATTTGCCACATCCAAAACAGTTTTTATCTTTGTTTTGTTCAGCTTGAAAAACACTTGTTTTTTTCTTTCCGCTATCCTTTTCTGTATTTCGGCTTTCCCACATGTTTATTTTATTCTTTAAAAATTCACAGTTTCTATCACTTTCTTGCATTGTATCTACTAAATCTCCAAAATAGCTCAGTGAATCGGGTAATGTTCTCAGCATATAATTTAACTTTTCTCGTTCATCAACTTTTCCACCTGCATTTTTCAATTCATTTATCGTCTTCTCAAATTCTGTGAAATATAAACTGCAATTGTCAAAATCTTTTAACTTTATTTTATCTAATCTATTTCTTATGCATATCTGCAAAGCCGATGATTCTTTCAAATATAATTCGTCAAATTTCTTCATAATTTCTAAAGCTGTATCTTTTTCACTCACAAATTCTAGTTGATCATTCGAAATACTGCCATAAATATAATTCATTGCTTTCAGATTTTTTTCGTCCCATACTGTTTGGTCCTCACTATTCTGCCTTACTCTAGTTGCAGGTTCATCACATTTTTTCCACTTTAATAGCAATAATATTCTTTTCTTCCATATACTATAATTTTTACCATCAAATACCTGGATTTTTATTTCTTCGTTATTTGCCATTTCTTCTATTTGTTTCCTTAGTTTGATTTGGTTTTTTTGTAGATGTAGTTGGTTTTCTTTCGATTGATCTTCAGATTTTATTTCTAGTACAGTTTTGGCTGCCTTTCTTAGATCATCTAGTTTGAAGGTATCATATATCGGTTTGGTAGCGTATTTATCCAAATTTTCAATCAATTCTTGTTTTGATGCTAAAGCTGCACATTCTTTTTCTGGAGTTTGCTTGACTATTTTCCTTAACTCGTCGTAAGGTATAAATTTTAATACTAAACTCTTTTCGTATTAAAATCGTACTTATTTGAGTTAGCAACCACGCTCTGCTACCATGTTAAAATATGGTGAAAAATTAAGTATAGGAGAAGAGATTTAATATTTATTAATTACATTTATTTATAATATCTTACTTAGTGCATCTTAGCACTGCTACTACCCGATACAAAAGCACATTACAAACTGACTCCTCTCAGCGGTCAATCGCTCGGTTATAAAAGGCTGATTTGACAATTCAGCATTGTCCACATTTTCCTAAGTTCGTTGCACTGCTGTGCAAAGCATAAATTTATAATTTCAACAATTCCAAAATGCAAAATTAATGATCTTCCTGGCTAAATTGTTGAATAAAAAATTTTTTTTCAATTTTCATATAGCAATGGTTTTTATAATACATGATATTTATTGATCGAATTAGTACTCAACGATGACTTTTAGTACAGACAACGTAAACATTGAAGCCCGATCTCGATATCTTAAAATGGCGTCTTATTGCAAAATTGTTTACCCGAATAGTTCAAATTGATGTTCAATTCGATTCAGGAACTATAATTGAATCCAACTGTAGTTAACAAACGTTAAAAACAAGTTTTTTTAATATTAATATTTAACAAAATTTTTCATAAAAATTTTTTTTTTCGGCTAATTTTTAAGTTAGAGAATCATGGCAAAGTGCATCTTAAGCCGAAATAAAAAAAATTTTTCAACCGACGATTACACCGAAACTAATTGATATTTCTAGTTGAAATTTGGCACAGTGCTTATTGAAACCATACTCTAAGTGATTACATTTTACCCGATAGCTCTCCATGGTTTAGTTTGCCTAAAACGACCGAGCAACAATGTGAGTTCAGCGCGCGCAGCCGCGCGGCTGCTTCGGTCGGGCGGCGCAGTGGTGAGGGGAAAGCCGTGCCGCGGCGAACAGAATTCGCACAACTTAGTTGCAGTTTGATTATCTCGATAACCATAGCTGCTATTCCAATAATTTCTTTTTTCGTTTACCGTATTATTTTCTCAGCTTTAACGTCAAGCTAATTAAATTATCGTAGGAACAATCTTTCCTATTTCTGAAAAAAAATCTTTTTTGACTATATACACAACCTTCATGTACATACATTGCACTGGTAGAATCATAAAAATATTTAAAGTTATTATAAATAGTTTGGGTAGCGCCATGTATGCGTATAAAGGTTGTGTATGCAGACAAAAAAGATTCTTTTTCAGAAAAATTGGTAATTTGCGGTGTTTGCGCTGCACTCGCATTGTTCTTCGGTAGTTTTAGACGAACTAAACCATGTAGAGCTATCGAGTAACACGTAATCACTTAGAGTGTGGTTTCAACAAGCACTGTGCCAAATTTCAACTAGAAATATCAATTAGTTTCGGCATAATCGTCGGTTCAAAAATTTTTTTTATCTCGGATCCTATTCGTACGATCTTGACAAAATTTATATGAAAATTCATGGTTTTTTATGATATTTTATGATGCATTTTGCCGCGATTCTCTAACTCAAAAATTGGTCGAACTAAACAAAATTTTTTATGAAAAATGTTGTTAAATATTAATATTAAAAAATTTGTTTTTAACGTTTGTTAATTACATCATAAGCTACAAATTAAACCCAGTTGGATTCAATTATCGTTCCTGGATCTAATTGGACATTAATTTGAACTTTTCGGATAAACAATTTAGCAATTTTGACGCCATTTTGATATATCGAGATCGAGCTTCAACTTTTACGTTGTCTGTACTAAAAGCCATTTTTGAAGACTAATCTGATTAATATATATCATGTTTTATAAAAACCATTGTAATATGAAAATGGAAAAAAAAATTTTTTATTAAAGCGAAGCTTTCTCTTCGTTGGTCATCCCTCCGACTCCTCTGCGGTGGTGTACTGGCTCAGCGGCAAGCGCGCGTTCGTTCCAGGTCCTCGGGCTCCAAGCTGAGGTCCCAGGCGGGCAGGTGGTCGTGTCTCCCTGTATCGGGACGAACTGTGGCGGTTGCAGGGGCCGCTTAAAGGGGCCGACCGACGCGCGGGGTTTTTCCCCAAACTCGTCTGGCTAAACCTCGCATGTCTGGCTGTTCGCTGTCGAGTTGGAGGGTCCCAATTTAGCTAATAGGGGTTGGGCTCGAGCCGGCACGTCCGCTCGTTGTGACGGCCCCGCCGCCCCAAGAATGGCCTCTTCGAGTTGAGCGAGTAGGAGTCGGCGCGGTGCGTCCATGTCAACTCTCTCCTGGCCAGCGATGGCCAGACCGGATGAGAGTCGCTCACTCGGCTTGTCTGCTTGTGTGTCTGGTTGTAAGGTGGAGGAGCTTGAAGCGATCACGAGCGACTCCAGGGCCAGCCTTCTCAACGGCAAAGATCTCGGGCGTTGGATGGTCCCTGTGGCTGGCGTAAGGACTAACGGTTCTGCGCTGGTCCGCAGAAGGGGTTGCCTTGTCGGAAATTCCAAGAGAGGCCGATTTTCCTGGAGGAGCTCGATCTCCTCGGCCTCAGTAATGCAGAAGTCCATCGGACTCTCTGGCTCCTGGTGTCGGCGAATTGACACCTACTGGGGGTTGACGGCCTCCACTTCCATAGCCCCGCTACTATCGGTCTCCGCGGTCGCTGGAGCTTGTTTCAAGCAGCGGCCCTCGCCGTGAGCTCTCGCCTCATCTCAATTTCAAACTGCGACGGCGGGATGAAGTCGCTGACGTTTTTAGCCTCCTCGTCTTCCCAGCTTTTCCTGTCTGGCCGTTCTTGGTTGCTCATGTCAGAAATGAATATGCCATTAGTATATTCTTTTGATTTGTAAGAGGATGGGTTTCCCATCTCCATGATACTTATGAGGGTTGCGGAAAGTTCCGTATAGCAGACACATGCACTTATTTAGGATACTACGTTGGCTGGTGGATGAGGTAAGTTAGTAGGGGATTGTACTTTAGGGTGGTTCAAATGTAAACATAAGAAGTAAATGTTATTGGTTGTGGTGAATTCCTATAAAATAAGAACTCACAATTCATACGCATTTTTTATTCTCGCTCTATAATTAAAATCTACCTTCCTATAAGCGATTGAAGTTCATACTGATGCTTGAGCAAGATGCACGAAAATCCGATCAAAGAAAGAATAGAACATTGGTTACTTCAGTAATTACTATACTATCTACCTGACCCAGAGCTGTAAGTGTGTTCGGCCCCTATCATAAATTAGATAATTTGCATCTAGAGCGAGGAGTGGGTCTTCGTAGGCCGCGTGTATATTAGCAATACGAGCCGCTGCATGTCGTGTCGGCAAGCATGAAGGCGAGTGTGTACTTCGAAAGCACGGAACTAAATGTGAATGGCTCAAGTAAGTAAACTGTGTTTAAGAAAGAGGAGGAATTTAGTGAAATACTTCCTGCTCTCTCAGCTGTTCACGTCTTTCTCAACCTAACCTTCCCTTTCTTCAACATTCTTCCTCCAGCAGGACATTCAATATTTTTCTGTCAGTATGGCAACAGCATTCGATTAGTGAAGAGTAAATAGAGAAACATGCTTAAACTTCGTGAGGAAACCGCAATATGGCTTGTAGGTCACGAGGCTGAACATTTGAGAAGTCAAAAGTTGCCTTCCAATCGAGAAGTGTTAGAATTGTTTTTCTTTAACCGAAGGCAAGATCTGAAAGCATCAACTATTTCTGTGGCTCTGCAAACAGTGAAAAAGTGTTTATTATTCTGGGATCAAACTAGCAATCCTAGAAAATCAGACATTTACTGTGCTATAACTCTTGAAAAACTAGATAAACAGTGGCAGGCACTGCAAAAAGTTGCGAATAATGACAGTGACTATCAATAAATCAGAAGATTCACATTTCAAGAAAAATTGGATAATTTATTTGATATTTCTAAGCAAAATGCTTTGGAAACAAGAATTATCTAGAAGACAAAGAATTATTAATAAATCAACGACAACTTGGACGCCCAGTTGTGTTGTTGACACTGCAGCAAATGATAATGTAGAAGAAATCCCTAAAATAAGTAAGTATTCAAATTTTAAATCTGCATGTTCAAAATAATATTATAACGAAAGAAAAAAATTTTATTTCGTCTCTATTCTTTACTATATGGCAATTCGACTCAGATAAAGCGAGTACACTAGTTAGTTTCGGCGTATTTGCTAAAGGCTTAAATCCGGACTTGAACTGTCTCTCAAATTCTTACATCATCTCACGACGGCATAACAATGCAAGTAGGCATAGATAACAGGATTAACTAAAGGCCACGAGGCATGCGCAAACATAGTGTTCATGAATTTCGCGCCTATGACATTTTATTTATGGCCCCTTTTATTTGAAGACCTGTGAAAAACCAGCGAAGAATCTTGTACACAAGGCGATCGGTCTGCAGGCCAAGGGCAGTTTCCCACAGACTCGTTAAAGGCGAAGCCGGGATTCTCGCCTGCTCTAACTTCGCATTGCGCCCGAGCATCGAGGAAGAGTACTGCGGTCTCGCTATTCCGAAGCAGCCGCAAACAGCGCATCACTTAATCGCAATATTCGAGTGCACGCGAGTTAATATTAAAGTGACGTTAAGGGTTCGCTAATTATTCAGGAGCCTCGAACTAACGCTGTACAACTATCCATTGCTATAAGAATAAACGGACTTCAAAAAGGCAAATCCAGAACTCCGAATTTATTTTGTACCCAGCCATAGCAAAGTTAAACGAATATATTTCTTTCTCATCGATTGATAGTAATAATACGCGCAGAGCAGCTCAAAACTCTGTACCGGTTCCCACTTGCCGTGATCGTAAGCCACGCGACCGTCAGTATAGTTCATATACTTTACGCGACCCGACCTGTACAAACCGCTCGGTATAGCTCATCTAAAATCTCGCGTCGTCCAAGCAAAATTAACTTCGCGAGCAAAAATCATTTATTTACAATTATACTCCGTGATTTCTATTCAGGACGTCACAATATATTCTCGATGTTTCCAAATTTTCTCAAAATTTCAAATTTTTATCAAAATTTCAAATTTTTTAAGATATTTCAATTTTTTCAAATTTTCTAAATTTCTCAAATTTTCCAAATTTTCTCAAAATTTTCAAATTATTTTCAAACTTTCTTAAAACTTTGACCTTTTCTAAAAAATTACAAACTTGTTTTAAAATTTTCAAATATTCGCAAAAAGTTCGATTAGTCTCAAAATTTTCAAATTTTCTCAAAAAGTTTAAATAGTTTTAAAACTCAGAATTCCTTCAAAATTTAAGATTTGGTTGACGATTTAAAAGTTTTTCGAAAAATCTGTATTTTGGAACAGTAGTCGAGGAAGCCGGAACAATAATAGTTCGTCTCCTTGCTTCTCGCTTCTCCTTCCCCCGCCTGAGATTGGCCGGGGAAGAAACACATTCGATCTATAGGCTGTTGTGCTCCTCTATATTTTCCTGAAGAGGGTGACAGTGTTCACCGAAACGTTGAAACAAAAGGAAAAATGGTATAAATAATTTTTACCTTTTTCCCAACACTTGCCTCGGAGAGATCGATAGACTCTTTTATAAAATAATAAAAAAAAATGTATTTTGGAAATTAGAGCATTTTTTGAAAATCGGAAAACCCAGATATTAAGAAAAGTATAAGCCAGTCATGAGAGATACAAGCCTAGAAAGACTCTTCTGCCGAAAACTGCGACTCAAGCTTAAATGAGTACAGTTTTTTCCTGTCTTGAGAACGAGAACGACTTGCTCTACCCTGACCGCTGCGGCGATAGAGACTTGAGCGATAATCCTTTTATGACGGTCAACTATTATGTATAAACGAAATTGAAAATTATCAGATGTGTACATTTGTACGCATTTTATACTTTCAATAAAATTTCGTCTATACATTTAGAGTTGACCGTCATAAAAGAATTAACGCTTAGGGATCTGCTCTGAAATAACGTGCCAGTAACGCTAGTAAGTGTATCTGGCAACGTTGCTTGTCAATACTTGGCATTGACACTGAGATTGCAGCGTTGTTGCTACATGTACTTACTATCGTTGCACCCCAGGTCTCCGTTGATGCGGCGGTCCGGTAAAGACAAACTATTGCCCTCCTGCAAAGCCAGAAGGTACTCACCGCCTTACTACATTTGCTCCTTATGTGCTTGCCCCAGTTGAGTTTCGAGTCAATCGTGACGCCCAGGTATTTGACCTCCTTTGTCAGTTTCAGTGGAATGACATTCAAGACAAGCCCCTCTACCGCCTTGGCCTTGTACCTCGTTGTACACAGCATGACTTCCACCTTCCTGGGGTTCACACTTAACCTTACCGTTTCACACCACTCCTCCACGAGGCTCAACGCGTACTGCATGACTCCCGCCACCACGTCCACGTCGTCACCCCTAACCAAGATCAAGATGTCGTCAGCATACGCTTGTGCATATATGCCCGCATCGTCCAACTTCCTTAACAACCCGTTCACCACCAGGCACCACAGGGTGGGAGAGAGCACTCCCCCTTGAGGGCAGCCTTTCCCCACCCTGCACCTCCTGGTGCTCGCGCCCCAATGCGCTTCAATGACCCTACTACTCAGCATGCCCCAGATCCAGTTATGCACCGTCCGGGGGACGCCGTGCCTTTCCAATCCCTCCGCTATGGCTTCCCTGGTTGTGTGGTTGAATGCCCCTTCCACATCCAGGAAGGCCGCTAGCACAAAACCCTTCCTTTCCATACCCTTCTCTATTCGATAGACGGCCTCAACTAGTGCCGTGTCTACCGATTTCCCCGCCTGGTACGCGTGCTGCCCACTATGTAGGGGTGTCGTCACCAGGCTTTCTTCCTTGATATACCTATCTACCAGCCTTTCCAGCGCTTTCAACAGAAACGTTGTCAGGCTAATTGGTCTATAGTCACCTGCGGCTGAGTGTTGTACCTTCCCCGGTTTAGGGATGAACACCACCTTCGCCCTCCTCCATTTCTTGGGCGTGTACCCAAAAGCCAGACAGGCCCTAAATAACTTCTCCAAGGCAGTCCCGATCATTGTCTCCCCCTGCTGTAGAAGAGCTGGGAAGACTCCGTCCAGTCCTGCCGCCTTGTAGGGTTCGAAGGAGTCTAGGGCCCACTTTATCCTTTCCCTACCGGTGATCTTCCTGGCAATACGCCAGTCACATCCCCTTGGCCTATGTCCAATACTTTCCTCCCTCTCCCATTCCCGGTGGTCCGGGAAGTGCTTCCTAAGTAGCTGAGAAAGAGCTTCTTCCGCACCCCCCGCCCAGTCCGCCCCTACTCTTATTGTGTCAGCCAGGTTTCCCTTGGGGTGTTGGAGAACCCTGCACAGTCTGGCCGTATCCCTAAGTTCCGTCCACCCGCTGCAGGCCTTCCTCCACCCCATAGTCCTGGCCTCCTCAATGGCCCTCTTATAGTTCCTGCGCGCTTCCCTAAACCTCTGCATATCCGCCTCCGCCCTAGTTCGTTTAGATCTATTGCGGAGCCTTGTTACGCCCTTACGCAGCTTCCCCAGCGACTTATTCCACCAGGGGGCTCCCTTGGGTTTAGCCTTCCTCCTGAGCTCGCAGTTTTCCTCGTACGAGCTCATGATAATCTCTGTGAGAACCTCGCAGCAGTGCTTGATGTCCTCCACCGACCCATAAGATCTCGGGAAGGCACCTATTCTTGCTGCTAGGCTCTCCCTGTATCCTTGCCAGTTGGTCTTCCTGGGATTTCTCCCATAGATTGCCAATGTGCTTTTACCGCCAATGTGGAACACGATTTGATTGTGGTCCGACAATGTGACCTTATCCGAAACTCTCCAACCCTCTATTCTTGCCCACAGAGATCTCGATGCCAGAGTGATGTCAATAACCTCCTCTCTTATCGAGTTCTCAAACGTCGGCTTGTTGCCTACATTCATCACATCCAAATTCGTGGACGCCAGAAACCCTAGCAGCCTTTCCCCCCTCGTGTTGATATCGGAACTTCCCCAAGCCGTGTGGTGCGCATTCGCGTCGCACCCTATTACCAGCTCGGTTCCGTTCCTCTCACACTCCCTTATCAAATTCTCTACTACCATCGGCGGACATTCCCCCTCGTAGGGGAAATACGCTGCTGCCACGAGTAGGTCTCTCCTGATCCCCCCCTCATCCATATACTTTACTCTAGCCGTGGCCAGATCCCTTGTGCAGTGCTTCGGCACCGTTTCTACCTGTAGTCCCTTCGCAATGATACACGCCCTCACCGAGTTCATTGTACCTCTGATCCGGGTTCCACAGCCATTTAGACCTGCTATCCTGCCCCCGTGAATCCAAGGTTCTTGGATTAGGCAGATACCTGTGTCCACCTCTGCCATGTGCCTGGCTAGAACCGCCGTGGCACTTTTGCAGTGGTGTAAGTTGATCTGCGCGAACGCAATTTTGGTTGCTGCTACAGAGCCAGCCCCCGTGATCACGTCCGCGCCCGGTCCCGTCCCCCTACACACCATCAGTATGGCTCCCGCCCCTTCCCCCGGTGCCATGTCGGTGTCCACCTGCATGGCATCGTCCTTTTCCATGGCCTCGCCCTCCTTCGTCTTCAGGGGGACGACATGGGCCCTACCCGCTCCTAGGAAGGGTCGCCAGTCCAACGCTTTCAGCGCCTCGACCTCAGACCCTTCCAGGAGGACCTTCACCACCGTCTCCTCTCTTCTCCCGGCCTCCACCCCTTTGGTGACCTTGTTGGAGCTGGTCACCACCCAGGTTTCTGCCTTGAGAGTCGGGTTTTGACGGCCAAGGTTCTTGATCAACACCACGGGATCTTTCGATCCCGGGCAGTAGACCAAGGCCCTAGTCATCTTCGCGAGGTTCCCCATGCCAACTGCCTTGACCTGGAGTCCCTCGCCCTTCCACTTCTCTACCTTCTCCAGAAGCCATGCCTTATCCTCTTTCGCCTGGCAGTTGAGTATCAACGCGCCCCTCTGCTGCCAATTTTCCCAAAACTTGGGAAAATAGGCATCGTCCGGTGCGTCGGTGATCTCCCCGTCGATGCGATCGAGGACCCCGTGGGCTTCCCCTTCGCTCAACCGAGCGTCAGGATATAGCGTAGGAACGATAGCCACCTTTAGTTCGGTGGCGACCGCTCTGCTGTACGCCCTCTGCCCAGTGCCCGAGCCCTTCTTTACCTCCCTCGGAGTTGAGCTGTCGGAGTGCGCTCTCTTAGAGGGTGTCAGCGGTGCCACCGCCTCCTCCCTCCTAGCTAACGCCCTCCTCTTTCTCTCCGTACCCGAGGGCTTTTTCCTCTTTGTTTTCTTTCCCTCAGTCATCGGGGTTACCCCCGAGACCTCCGGGAATACCTTACCCGCGGCATCCGGCCTGCTAGCCTCAGCCTGCGGTCCTTCTATAGTTGGGCTAGGGAGCCCTTCGGTTCCAGGCGCTTTTGGAACCATTTCTTTTTTTTTACCTTCCATGCTTTGTAATTTTTCGCCGGCTGAGGGGGCGGCCAGGTCCGGTTGGTTAATCCGGCCCGGGCCCCTAAAACTATCCGGCGGCCCAGGAGCGCCATTAACCCAGTTTTCCCGCTGTACCCTCCGGAAAGGAAGAGAGGCCTCCTACTGGAGTGGCACAGAAAGAGGTCGCGGCTTCGGGGAATCCAAGTGATCCTACAGTGTAGTGTCTTGTAGTGTGTGTCCGTGTACTTGTGCTGTATAGTGTACCCTACCAAGCGCTGCCGCAATTCGCTTGGTAGGGGAGGGCCGGCCCTTACCCCGAGCCACCCTCTGTCGGGGGGGCTTAGTGCACACGCAGGAGCTTCAACCAGCAGCCCCTGGGCGTCGTTCGCGACCACCTGGACCCCGGTGGCCAACCAGTCCCCTCGGCACGACAGCCACACCTTGGGATTAGGGGTTGGATAAAAATACCCATTGCGCCTCCTCCCGAACGCATTGGGGGGTTGTTCTTAGCCTCTGACTGACCCGCATGGCCGTTCTTGAGAACCCCAAGACCCATTCCCAGTCCCAGGGAGAGGTCCGGCCGGAAGAGCCCTTTTTACGGGGATCCCAGACAAGGGAAGCTACTCCCGAACCCGAGAGGCGGTACCCCGCATCAGTCCGGTTTCGCCGCCATGCCTGGGTGAACCCTACCCCCAGCCCGGGGGGCGGTCGGCCGATGCTCCCGTCCCCGGGAGCATCGCCCCCCCACCCCCCGATCCGGTTCGGGACACCACACTCCCGACACCGAGGCCGGGCCGGCCGCTTGGACCCGCCAGACGAGCCCCCACACTGGCCCCGAGGGCACACGTCAAAGTGACAACCCCTAGTGGGGGATTTTGTATAAACTGTTAGATTAAAAATGCTTCAGTTCAATTCTAATTAACTATAACATTTTAAAAATAATTTGAAAATTTTTTATTTCAGATTTTAAAAGTGGTGGGTCCCCTTAATTGACAGCTTATGACATAATTAATGACCGCTAAAAAGAAATTTTTTTAATATTAATTTTTAACTACATTTTTCATACAAATTTTTTTTATTTTGGTCAATTTTTGATTTAGAAGCAAAGTGCATCTTAAAGTATGTAAAAAACCATGAATTTTCATATTAATTTTATTAAGATCGGACCAATATGATCTGAGATAAACAATTTTTTCAACCGACGATTGCGCCGAAACTACTTGATATTTCTAGTTGAAATTTGGCACAGTACTTGTTGAAATCATACTATAAATGATTACATTTTACCCGATATATCTACATGGTTTAGTTTATCTAAAACGAGCGAGGAACAATGCGGGTTTAGCGCGCGCGACCGCGCAGCTGCTTCGGCTGGGCGGCGCGGTGGTGGAGGGAAAGCCGCGCGGCTTTGAACAGAATTCTTACAACTTAGTTGCAGTACGATTATCTCGATAACCAAAGCTGCTATTGTAATAATTTCTTTTTTCACTTACCGTGTTTTTTTCTCGGCATTAACGTCATGCTAATTAAATTATTATAGATACCATGCAAACACCGCAAATTACCAATTTTTCTGAAAAAGAATCTTTTTTGGCCATGCACACAACCTTTATACGCATATATTGCACTACCAAACCTTTTTATGATAAATTTAAATATTTTTATGATGATAGCAGTGCAATGCATGCATATAAAGATTGTGTATGTAGCCAAAAAAGATTTTTTTTTTCAGAAACATTGGTAATTTGGGGTGTTTGCGTTGTACCTATGGAAATTTAATTAGCATAACGTTAAAGCTGAGAAAAAAAAACACGTTAAATGAAAACAAATTTTTATTACAATAGCAGCTTTGGTTACCGAAATAATCAAATTGCAACTAAGGTGTACGAATTCTGTTTGTCGCCGCGTGGCTTTCCCCCCACCAACGGCCACACACGCTGAACTCGCATTGTTGCTTGGTCGTTTTAGACAAACTAAACCATGTAAAGCTGTCGGGTAAAATGTAATCATTTAGAGTATGCTTTCTACAAGCACTGTGCCAAATTTCAACTAGAAATATCAAGTAGTTTCGGCGCAATCGTCGATTGAAAAAAAAATTCAAATTTTTTTTAAATTTTCATAATTTTTAAAATAATGTAATAACAATTTTTAAATAGTAATGTAATTAGAATTATTTATTTTATTCTTTAGCTGCTTGCGATGTTCAATTACGTAGCTGCCCTAACGATTACGTTTGGTCAGATAACGAAGAGTTCGAAGAACTTTTGGAAGAAAGCGATACAGAAAACTGCAAAGATCCAGATTTCAATACCAGAACCAAAAAAATTAAACTCATGACACCAGATCTAGAGGCAAGTTTAGATCGAGATAAAGTAAGCCACAGCAGCACAAATTTTATCGGCTATGCTGCACAGTTTATATATTCCTTTGGACGATGTGTTCATCAGTCGATCGACGATTTGAAGAAATAGAATTAATCAACGAGAAGATATTTCATTTCAAATAAAGGAAAATTTGCAATCCTTACGTTAGAAAACGGCACGGCTGATGAACAGTCTAATGCTGTTATCAGTTTGTTATATAACTGGGAACTCCATGAAAATGTTTGCGGCATGTGTTTTGATACTACGGCTGTTAACACTGGCGTTAAAAATGGTGCTTGCAAACAAATAGAGGAAAAATTAAACAAAAAAGTCTTGTACTTTGCATGCCGTCACGACATTCATCTTGAGAGCCGCCTTTGATAGTCTATGCGATCGATAACATCAGGCCCCGATGTGCAATTATTCAAAAGATTGCAAGTTAAGCGAACGAAAATCAGTTACGTCAGGTTACGGCTACTGATTTTCGTTCGCATTTTTCTCCCCAATACCTGAACATTTTGATTTCAAACCGTGTATGCCGATAGGTAATACCGAGACGAAGGGCAAGCATCTCTTGAATTTGCGTAATTCCTTATATTTATTCGATCTCAACACTTCTTGATCGTACCGTTAGTGACGGGTCATTAGTGGCTATCGGAGCCCCTTGATTGGTGTAAGATTAGAAAAGATCAATTCAAATGTGGAGTCAGCGATCCAGAGATCAATGCGATGCATGAGCAAGAGAAAATGAGTATTCTAGATTTTGCAAACACACGCTCAACAGTATGTATTAAAAAATATAATAATAAAGATTTAATATTATAAATACAAATAAATATGTATAAAATGATAATATTTATTATTTCAGGTCGAATCCAATGTACGGTACGATTATCGAGAATTACTAGAATTGTCAATCATTTTTTTAGGAGATACCCCCAGAAATGGCATTGTTTTCAAATTACATTGCAGTACATCATGCGAGGTGGATGGCCAAAGCCATTTACTTTTTAAAAATGCAGTTATTTAGAGAGCAGTTAATAGATGCAAAATTATTAATAGTCAAAGAAGCTAAGGGCTTAGAAGGAATCAGCGCTTTTATAGTTTTGATTTATATAAAGTTTTTGTTTTTATCTTCAGAATCCGTAAGTTCACCTAATAATGATTTAAATTTTTTACAAAGATTAAGTGATTATTCTGCAAAAAGGCCATGTGTGAGTAAAGTAGCATTTGAGAAGCTTTGCGATCACTTGTGGTATTTAAGCGAACATTTAATTTCGTTTGCATTTTTGATGATCTCGTCACAAATAATTGCAAGCGCAAAATGATACTAGCTTTGAAAGAACGCCCAGGTAATGATAAATTCTTAAATCTAAAATAGCTTTCACTCCATGAAAAAAGCAATGTCAAAAATTTAACTTTAGACTAATTTGTTACACAAAATTCTATATTATTTTTTGAAAAATTAATTTTAAGCACTGAGTTCTTAGAATCTGATCCGGAATCATGGAAATCAAGAGTTGATTATAATCAAAATTTATGCATAATTAAAAGTATACAGGTGACAAATGATGTAGCGGAAATGCTTTAATATGTGAATATAATTTAGTTTTAGCTATAAATGATAATCAGAAGCAATATTTAATGCAAATGGTGGCAGAATATAGAAAATCATACCCAGATTGTGATAAACAGGCGTTAAAAAAATTATTTAAAAATTATATTTATAACTAATTCGTTTTTCATAATTAAAAAAAATCAAATTGTAAGTTTTTATTTGGCCAATTTTTTTTTAAAGTTCTATATATTTTTTTCTATAAAATAATTAAAGTTATCTCTTTCAATGAGTTCTTTCTGTAAATTCATTTTCACAGGCATGTATAACTTTTAAGTTTAAGGCCATCCACCTTTGCAAATTAGTTATTATTATTATTATTATAATTATTTTTAATTTTCTTAGTATTATTATGATCACTGTTATTTTAATTATTATTACTACTTTAAGTATTATTTTTACTATTATTATTATTATTATTATTATAGTCATCTATGTAGGACACAGCTGACCGACATTGGTTTGCACTGAAGGGGGGTGTTGTAGTGGGTAGTCTGAAGGTAAGCGGGCGTCCCACACTTTGACGATAAAACGCTTCCTCCTTCGTTAAAAAAAAATAATATTTCGGTATGAAATCGCATTTTAAATGACATTTTGCTAAGAATTATGAAATAGCTGAAGCAGCTCGATCCAAACTCATCGCATGAAAATCGTCGTCCCCGTTAATCTTTCTAGATATAAAGTCATCTTTGGTCTCGATTGGTACGATCTTACAGAGATTTTTTTCAAAAACATAATAAAAGAAGCTTACGACCTATGCCATTCTATAGTAAATAACTCGTACTTTAAGCACATATGTGTCTCTACAGCTGAATCGAGATTATTTTATAGTTATTAACAAATAAAGAATTTTTGTTTAGTTTTTTGCCTAGAACTTTTAATATATGCAAGCAATGAAAGTAGAACAAGAGAGAAAAAATATGCAGTACGAAATTATGAAGAATTTTCTTCATTTTCTTCATAAATTCATACTCCATATTTTTCTTTCTTATTCGACTTTCGTTGCTTGCTCATTTTAAAAGTTCTAAGCGACAAACTACAAGAATTCTTTTTCCGCAATTTTTTTTGTTAATAATTATAAAATAATCTCGATTAAACTGCAGAGACACATATGTGCTTAAAATACACGCCATTTACCATCGAATGGCATAGGTCGCCAATTTCGTTTTTTGATCATCAAAAATCGTACGTTTTTTTTTGCTCTGTCGCTTGGCGGCACGTGGCTGCAGTGCAAGAGGGAGAGAGAGAGAAGAGTATATCCCGAGCTGCTTGTAGCTGTATATACTGCATGAGAGAAACAGAGAGAGAGAGAGAGAGAGAGAGAGAACGCAGGAGCGTCATATACGTGAGGGAGAGAGAGAGAGAGAGAGAGGGAGAGACAGAGAACGCAGGAGCGTCATATACGTGAGAGAGAGAGAGAGAGAGAGAGAGAGAGAGAGAGAGAGAGAGAGACAGAGCGCAGCTCCCGGGGCCTACCGCGGTACTTCAATCGTGCATACCGTAGGACTCATTCCTACTTACTACTATAGTGCAACTGCGTACTACTATAGTTCCAAACGCGGCGAGCGAAAAGCGTACACAAGCGTCGGATACTACTTTAGTTCATTTTTTCTCTTCGTCTGCTATTGCAGACACTTTTCCATTGTATACCTTACTATAAATTGAGGTTTGAGCACTAATCCTTTTTATTAGGGTCACGGTCCAATCCACGTTCGGTGTTAAAAAAATAAAAAATTATTATCAATATGGTTGTATAAGATTTACATATATTTATAAAGTTGAGAATTTTTTAAGAATTACAAAGAAAGTCGAATTGTGAAATTCTGATAATTAGAAGTTATTATATCTCTAAGATCAAATATTGGTCACATACACGGTGAAGAGATATTCTCGAAGATATTATAACTTCTAATTATCAGAATTTCACAATTCAACTTTCTTTGTAATTCTCAAAAAAATTCTTAACCTTATAAAAATATGTAAATCTTGTAAAATCAGATTTATAATAATTTTTAATTTTTGTAATACTAAACATGAATTCGATCGTGACCGTAATAAAAAGGATTAACGCCCAAGCCTCGGAGGGGATGGTCAGGTATGAAGTGAAAAGGTCTTTTACCTAGGAAAGATATCTATATAAATAACACTGTTGCGGACCTCTCGGCTCACTCTCTGCTAACATTATTCGCAACATCTAGTTTCAATGCAATTCGAACGCAAACCTCTAAAACAGGTGTGTTAAAGTATTACAGTTCGAACCATAAAATCTTAAAAGGATAATCCCTCGGTCATATACACAAAAGTGCACTTTGAAAAAAATTTTTTTTTCGTTTTTCGCCTATAGCAGTTTGTTTACATATGGATTCATTACTTTTTTTTTATTTTACTGTCACATAACTCAGCAATGCGCCATCAAAATTTCATGAAAAAATTCTTATTCTAAGGACTCAAAACGAGTGATGAAAATGACATTTTTCAGCCCTTTTTCATGAAAAGTCCAACTTTTTATACCCTTAAATTATGAACAAAAATTAGCGAAAAGAATTGTACGTATAGAAATTGTTTGTGCGAACAACGCAGTAAAAAAATTTGAATTTAGGAATTATAACGTACTATAAAAAATAAAGAAAGTCATAAGTTAGTTTTAACAGTGTCTCTGCCTTAAGAAATATCAATCCTTCATAGGAACTTCAATTTTAGTCGTAAAAAAAGTAAAAAGTGTTTACGCATCGTCAGTTGATTCTTCAAAAGAATTCACTTTAACCATATCAATTTTTTTTGTGGACCACCCTAATGTACTTTTTCAAGTCGCTCACGTGTACCTTAGCTACTTTCCGACTTTTACCTTCGACTAGCATATACACGATTCGCGATTTCTTTTGAATAATGGTGAAGGGGTCGTTATATTTGGGAGCAAGTTTGACCGAGAATTTTTCTGTTCTTTTTGATAGGGGGTATAATTTTCTCATTACCAAGTCTCCTACCTGAAATTTGAACCAGAAACAACGACTTTCCTTCCCTGTCTGTCTGGTTCATCGTCAATGTATCTGAGGACTAAGTCTCGTAATGCCTCCAGTCTTTTCCTCCTGTCCTCCCACAAGGCCGGGTCCAATCTTATCTTTTTCGACCCCCCCCCCCTCCTATTCTGCTCTTAGGCTTTTCATCGGTGTAGGGTGTCGACCGTAGTTAAGAAAAGCGGGTGAGGTTTTGAGCGTTGATGGTCTGGCCGTGTTAATAGCGTGTCTTAGTTCGTGCAAGTGTTTATTCTAGTAGCTGTGATTAGTCGCGTAAGACGAAATCATTGTCTTGAGGGTGCGATTGCTCCTCTCCATGGGATTTACCTGCGGGTGGTATGGTGGAGTTGTTACGTGTTTCACTCTGTACTGCTCCAATGTTTCCGCTAAGCGTTTCTTCACGAACTCCGTCCCGTTATTTGTCAGTAGATAATGAATCCTCTTCAGATCCCATCTGAACAGGATTAAGGGATTATGACAGGGTTAAAACCTAGAAAAAAAAGAAAAATTATTAGTGCTGTAAAAAATGAATGTATGTAGATGCTTTAAAAACTACATTTTTCATTTGAAATATAAGTATTATACATCACTTTTATGCATAAAAAATATGCATAAAGTGAGTATAACATTTAAAAATAATTAAAGGTATTTACTTACCAAAAATCATGATTTTCATCATTTTTGTTTACTTGCCGCAGGTTTCTGAAGGAACCGTACCTTCAATCCTGATGAACCAGAGTGGAAAATCTTCCTTATGGGTCTGGTCATAAACTGAGCGGAAGAGATTCCTGGAAAACACAAAATTAATACAATTAAGTACACATATATTGACAATATTAGTAATTATAGTGAATGTTACATATGTAAACATAAGTAACATTCACTTTGAACTTGTACTTACCAATTCTGCTCCGCTCAGTTTGTGAGGAAACCTATTCTGAAGGTTTCTGTAAAATTTGAGCCCAATTGGTTGATCCGTTCCTGAGAAAACCTGCGGCAAGTAAAAAAAAACCATGAAAAAACTAATTCTGAGTTAAAGTTTATGATGTAAATTATACAAATAAACTCAGCTATACTTACAGAATCTATCTGGCAGACCTTGATTTGTTTTTGGTACTCAAATATACATGTAATAAAGTATATTTGGTGGTACGCGTACATCATGGTGTGTGATAATAGTATTTATAAGCTGAAAATAAAATAAAAATTATCGTCAGCTATTCATAATCAAGTTATGCTTATGAATTACAAGTTACATGCAATACTTACCATTATTAAATACACTTCAAGTTGTTGAAAAACATGCAAAATAGTACTCCAGGCAGTCAATATAAACTCCCATCTTGCTGGCTTGCACCCGTATACCTAAAAGCAAAAAATAAACCAACAAAGAAAAAGCTCGTTATAGACACAATTATTACTAAAAAGTTTCCAATACTTATCTGAATAATTATTGTACTCTGCAGAAGCTCTTGCACTTTTACAACACCACTGAGGTTATAAGCACTGTTGCTCGAAGGTTATAGCAGCTAGCAGACAAACTGCACTGATCTAGTGTCTTGAAAGTTGGATGAACAGCTGTTTGGCTGCTTCACAAAAAATTCTACTATACCGATCATATGGTAATCTTCATTCTCGACCGGACACTGAGGCGCAACCTGTTCGGGTGGCACATTCAAATTTGTTGAATGCCTTTACTTTAACACATTGAGTTTTGTAACATAAAATCACACACTGAAAAACTAAATTTACGGATTTTATTATATTTTACGGAAATAAATTAATAACTCTTGAAAAAAAAACGGTTTGTAAAACGGTTTTTTTGTCGTATCTTCAGTAAGATTTCTCATGAAATCACTCTGTAAGAAGCGTGGTAGAATAATTCTTTCCTCAAGTTTGGTCTAATTAAAATATTTAAAATTCACGATTTTCCGCCTATTCTTTTCCGCCTAGATCGACCTTTATGTACTCTCGATTGTCTATTATGGCTCCAGCTATAGTTCTGACTCTTGTGATTCCTTGTCAACTCTGTCTGGTAGTGTACCATTGATGAGAGCCACCACCGCAGCTTTAATCTTCTTTGGTCTCGAATATTCTGTTTCTTCCTGAATCAGATCGGTAAT
Organism: Philotrypesis tridentata; assembly: GCA_018906965.1. Classification (NCBI taxonomy): domain Eukaryota; kingdom Metazoa; phylum Arthropoda; class Insecta; order Hymenoptera; family Pteromalidae; genus Philotrypesis; species Philotrypesis tridentata. Next base: position 87,794 of record JACCIB010000403.1, read on the forward strand.
CTTTCTCTTAATTAACCAATCATCATTATTTTTCAGTAACTCCTTTACTTCTATGAATTATTTCTCTTCGTCGATGGAGCTGCTGTCTTCATCTACGTCCCATTGTGTCCCATGATTCGCAGCTTCTTCTATCTTGAGATCACTTACTCTGGCGGTAACTCTGGTCTCGCCGAAGTCCAAAGCTTGTACTAGTTTCTGGGCTGTTTCCTTGTCAACTCCGACTTCCTTGTGTAAGGTTGTTGTTGTGGTAGATTGCTGTCCAAGATCTACAATTTTACAATATTTGAATGAAAAAATTACGATGCATCCCTTCGAGCCACACCAATCTTTATTAGTAAGTCGCCGACGTTTAGAGTCGTTTCGGCTCCTCTTCAGGGCTACAACCCAATAAATTACAATTTTGTAAAATAAATTAAATTATACGTTAATTACAAATACTTAAAGTATCACACAATTTTACGTTAACAATTTTAAAACTAAATTTAAATCGCAATCCGGCAGCACATGTTGGACCGGGCACCAGCTAAATTAAAATGTATTTTAAATTTAACAAATTGAAAATATAACTTTAAATTAATTTAATTCAAATGTCTTACAAGGACAACGACCAATATTTCCAAACAATCACTACCGGTCCCGCGAGATGTTAATGTGACACCAGAGGGTCTCAACGATCGACTAAGTTTAATCTGCGCACACATTGCCTTTTATACCAAAACAATTACATATACAAACGCAAACTAATTTACATAAACGTATTCTTATAATACTGATATCGCGTCAATGCGCAGACCGAAAGTAAATGGTAAACATACAATTCCAAGATGTGGCACTCGTCTCTTACCATGTGTCAAGGCTGAGAGCCCGCGCAGCAAGTTTAAACGCTCCTTCCATCACTATATCGGCATGATATAGTAGGTCCAGAGCATTGCTTAGCAACTCGGACTCCCCGTCCTCCAACTGGGCTGTGCCGCTTCGCCCCGGCAACCAATCACTATCGAACATGTGTTGGCTGAATAGAAGAGAGCACGAAGCGGTATTGCCACCTCTTCTCACACCATGCGACCCGCATACATCTCCACCACCATCAAGACCCAGTGCCAGTGTTATTCTTAACAAACCATTATTTTTTACAAACATTGGGACTTTAACATTTAAATTGGATATAACATTTTTATAACTAGATTTGAGGCTGCACGTGTCCTCCGCCCTATTATGCGCGCCATCAAAAAATTGTATATGTAATATTTTAGAGAACCGTCTGCGGAAAATTGAAGGTTCTTCAACTATTTTGATATTTTCAAAATCGAAACTGTGCCCCGTCTCCATAGTATGGATTGCAAGAGGGATATCACCTCCGACCTACTACATGTGGAAGATTTGTGTGCCACCTCTTCGATGTTGTGCGGGCTGGGTATGATCGGCTGGCGTTTGGAAACCTTGCCGTTAGTATTTCTTTGTATTAAATTTTATTTTGCCTTTGAATCTGTGCGAATTTATATCTACTCTGCGTTTCTGCGATTCGGAGAAATTTTTGGCATTAGAGTCAGTCGGCTGTTGCCCTCGACCGGTGTCGCATCACCATCTAGCGATATTGGTACAAGGATTCTGTAAAAGTTATTGTAATCGGTCGTCTGAAGTAAGGCTGCATACGATTTTGGAATTTAGAAATTGTTTGTATAGTAATTAGGTTAATTTATAAATTTTATTATTGTAGCGCTTCTTAGCGGAGATATTGTTTAGCCATGTAACTTGTGCTTTTTGTTTTTAAATTTTATTACGGTAATGTTTATTTAACTGACATGGCGTTTAATTAATTTTTGTATAATTTTACTGACTGTAAAACTTGTTTTGCCCCGAAGAGGAAGTATATATACTTCGAAACGTTGGCAAATAAAATTTTTGGCACGAAGAGATGCATCAATTCCTTCATCTTTAATTTACCCTTATAACTTATTTCAAAGTAAATAATATTAAATTTTTAACGGTTGCATGGACTGGAATCGCTGTGTTGCGGACAGCCTCGCAGAGAGAGAAGGGAGGGAGGGAGGGAGGGAGGGAGAGAGGGAGGGAGTGAGAGAGAGAGAGAGAGAGAGAGAGAGAGAGAGAGAGAGAGAGAGAGAGCTCTTGCCGGGCCCCCACCGCGCAAATGCCGGCGTGTGCGCGGGCGAAGGGCAATCGGCTCCAAAAGGCTGAAGACGGACCCGAGCCGTGGGGGACTGCCGCGCGATGAGCGGACTAATTGTAGTCGAGCAGTTAAGCCGCAGCGCGGCCGCGCGGGATGCGGACCGATGACGAGAGCGGCAACCAATCCGCTACGCGGCCCGAAGATAATTGCCCCGATCGCGGAAATGGGTTTATGGCCCCCCAAAACGAACGAGACGGCGATCTATGGCGTGGCATAAATCAGCATAAGCGGTCAAGAAACGCAGTCGCCGCGGCGAGGTGAGGCGAGCTCGGTTGCGCGTACGAGCGCTAGGTGTGTGCACATATGTATATGTGTATAAATACATAAATCGGGTATTTTGAATGCGCCGAAAGTAGAGGTAGTATAGAGTTATTTTTAAATATGGAATATTGAATGCCAAAAGTGGAATTTTGAATGCGCTAGCGAAGGGTAGTTTATTATAGGGATGCATTCAAAATACCCGATTTATATATTTATATATATGTATGTATGTATGTGTGTGTGTATATATATATGTGTGTGTGTGTATGTGGCTATATATGTGGGTATATGCATACACTTCTTTAGTTTAAAATAGATTTATTGTATCGCCATAATAGCATAAGAGCGCCTATATTATATTCGTTTTACGCTATCTATGTAACAATGTAACATGAAATAAAGAAATATCATGCGAAATAAATCAGCGGTAGTGAATAAGGCCGTTATGCATTGGAGCATGTAATTCGCAAATACTTAGTGTATAAGAGCGTATACATGCATAATGATTGAAAGTTAAATGTATAAGTGTGTGAATGCATGAGGGCGATGACGTGCCAAGCCTTTAGGTACGTCGACTGAACGAGGGACAGATCTGTAAAGGGGCGAGATGCGCTCCCCCACTTCGACCAGAGGAATGGAAAGGGAAGTGCGGGCCCGCTTGGTGGGTTTTCTCAGTTCGAGCGGATATATATTTTCCGCGCATTAACAACTGTAAGAGAAAATAAACTTTATCATTCCCCACCACAAGATCACGTGACTCCGGATCATTTATTTTTCACCTCACCCCAACACGCTGTTAATTTATTAAAAGATGGAAAAAACTATGCATACAACATTCAAATTACCATTAAACGTTAATGAACAAAGTACGTGCAACATAACTGCAAACGGTATTATTGGCCATGAAATGAAGGATATTGAAGTTATTATTTGTGATGAAATATCAGTGTCTTCCAAGAACGATATTGAGGCAATTGATCGAATGTTTAAAGATATTTGTAATAACAAGGATATTTTTGGTAATAAAATCATCATTATATCTGAAGATTTTTGGCAAATATTACCAGTTGTTAGACATGGAAATCTATTGCCACAAATAATTGAAAACTGTATAAAAAAGAGTAATTTATGGGACAGTTTTAAAATTGAAAGTTTAAAAGAAAATAAACGTATTATTCAATCAAATGCACATTTCAAAAAATGGCCTTTAAATGTAGGAGATGGAATATTTGTAAACAATTTTGAACAAGAAAATGAAGTAATAATTATACCTGAAGAAATGTTATCAAAAGGAAATATCATAAAAAAAATATATGAAAAAATAATTAAGCCAAGCAATCATGAATATTACGAAAATATCATATTGGCATCAAAAAACTCTGACGTTCTAGAAATAATAGTGAAAATTTAGACACACATTTACCTACAGAGTTTTTAAACTCATTAACATCTAATGACTTACCACCGCACAAACTTATATTAAAAAAGGGGGCCGTAGTCATGTTATTATGAAATTTGAATTTAAACGACGGTCTATGCAATGGCACAAGCTTAATTATCAAAGAAATGAATAAATATTCCATTTTAGAAAAAATAATAAGTGGAAAAAACTGGTATAAACGTTATATTACTAAGAATAACTTTATTACCACCAGTAAAAGAAATTCCGTTTTCGATTACCAGAATACAATTTCCAATTAGACTTGCACACACAATGACTATTAATAAAACTTAGGGGCAGTCATTCAAAAAGTTGGTATATATCTACGATTTTCAGTATTTTCTAATGGCCAATTATATGTTGCTTTATCTAGAACAACACATCGAGAGCACTTGAGAGATGATATAAATAGAAATGAGAATTGTAAAATCAAAATAAACAATAAAAAAGATGATAAAGTTTGTACAAAAAATATTGTATATAAGGAAATTTCATAATTTACTAAAAACTGAAAACTTAGTAAGTATACATAGTTATTTTTATTATTTTGTTATTATTAAGAAAAGAAATATTTACAAACAATTTTGAAAAAAGAAATAATATATGGTACTTTCATTAAAACATTATTGGTAAAATAATGTAATATTAGTAAAATGGCAGCTAAGATCAAGTAAAATTTATATAATTACAAAAAAACACCACTGAATCAATTTTGGTAAAATTCATAGAATCGCAGGAATAGCGTCTCTGATTGAGCACTGTTTCAGTAATATTAAGTGTGATACCGGACAAGCTGCACATAAAAATCGGCTTGCACGGTACACGGAATAACCCTACACAAATAAATTCTACACAGAAAAACCGCACACAGATAATAACTACATGGAAAGACTCTACACCAAATTTACTACACCGCTAAACTCTACACAAGTTATTTTATTGCACTGAAAATATCTGCGTAGAGTTTTTCAGTGCGATAAAATAACATATGTAGAGTTTAGCGGTGTAGTAAATTTGGTGTAGAGTCCTTCCGTGTAGTTATTATCTGTGTGCGGTTTTTCTGTGTAGAAGTTAAGATAATAAAATCTTACACTCTGTGGTGTTTACAGAAAAATTACGAGCAGACAGCTGGTAGAGCCAGGTGAAGGCAACGCAGCGCGGCGAGAGATATGCCGCCGAGAAGCTACAACATGAGATGAGAGCGGGAGAGAGTAGGGGAACACAGCGCGTAGCAGCGCGCAGCAGCCGAGGCGAGAACAAGAGAGAGAGAGGAGGCAACGTGCCGCACTGCGTGATATTGGGAAAAAGTGGAGAGCTACGGCACGATCCACAGCGTGCGTGACAGCGGCGAACAACTAATGTAAGCGTGCCGAAATGCGAAGTTACGTAAAAATTTGTAAATATTGTATGTAGATCCAGACAAGCGTGTAAGAGAGCTTTGAATTTCGCGCGCGTCTCGAACAATCGAAAAAGGAGGGCGCGAGTGCGAGTGTACTATATGGTGCAGAAGCGTGTAATTTTGTGATAGGCGCGAGAGAGCGATCTAACGGAAAAATTGTGAGTGCAAGTGAGATAGAGATAGACGGCGCGAACCGGCCTAGTTGCCGAGTGCTGTGAATGAGATGAATATCCATCGAGCAACCAGAGAGTAGCCATTGGGCCTTTGGAGAATAAGCAACCAAAGCGACGAGAGAGAGAGAAAGAGAGAAAGAGAGAGAGAGAGAGAGAGAGAGAGAGAGAAAGCATCCAGAGCGACCGGAGAGAGTGTTTCCCTCCGTGTGCATTTCCGAGCAAGTTTTAGCTTTCTTTCGCGTGCGCTTCAACAGGGAACGAGACACCGTCAGCACGCGAGGACGAGGAGTTACAGAGTTAGAGACAGGTAAGGTGTGTTTTCTTGGAACACATCTCCGCCGTGATTTTCCAGCTTTAAAGCCAGCCCGCGCTAGCGACAGTGAGCTCGCCCGAGGACGAGCACGCGTCCGCGAGTATTGAGACAAATCAATCTTTTTTTGAAATAAATTACGGAGTATTGATTTTATGTTAAGCGTTCATTTATTTAACGTATTCCCTCCCCTATACATCTCGCCTGCGACCCAGAGCACGAGGAGTTCACCAGCCAGGCAGTATCAGAGTAACCAGATCGCGAGTTCGGGCGTCCATCATTAATAAAATACGAGCTCGCGGTAAACCTGTATAGGTGTCATTACGTGGTGCCGAGCCTTCCCCTCGGACGGTAAATCCACCACGTCACAATATGAATATACTAATAAATACATAATATCTCTGTATTTTAATTTATGAAATTGTGATTAAAATTTTCAGAAATACTCTATATAAATTAAATTCCACTAATATCAGGTGATTCTACAGCTAATAATTGGCAAGGTAAAATTTAAACTTTATTAAATGAATTAATGTATTGTAACGAGAGGTTAGGACGTGTTATTTGAATAGCACGCGCTCGTTAGGTCACACGATGCGAACGTATCAGCAAGCTTCGTTGCTGTTTGGAGGCGAGGGACGCGCGGGAAAGAGTGGGAGAAGGCCCGTGCACCAACTCAAGCCAGATTCGACTTGATCGTGCCGGTATGTACTTCGCGTGTTAGGACATCCTTTTGCAAGACCACCTTCGTGACCGAATTACCCTACATCAAGTTCGGAGACGTTCTGTGGTGATTTTGGAATCTACGTGCTGGAGAAGGAACGCCATCTCCGTGCCAACCGAAACTATCGAGTCGAGGATCCTGTAAAGGTGTTAGCGGCTTGAGAGAGTGTACTGAGGAAGCGACGCGTACCTCGTACCGACTGTAAGTCGAATTGTGTTAAGAACATTTTCCTCGACAAGGTCGTCGTTGGACGGGAATTCTCTGCCACAGAATACTCGTCTCTTCCTTGTTTGGGTGCGTGCGTAGATCTCTCGGCTATCGAGCTTACGACCATAGTAAACGGCAATTATATATTTCGTTTTATACAATATACGAGTCTTCGACTCATTTACTCAAGCTAATTACGCAGTAGTTTATTATCCCGTATTCCGTACTTCGTCCATTCGTACCCAAACCCGAAAGTTATTTTCAGCACGGAAAGTGTGATGCTTGGGTGTATCACACATTTGTATACGCGACAGTTGGTTTTGCTAACAGAGTAATGCGGATGATTGAGAGGAGCTACATCGGGGTAGCGTTTCTGTAAGGTATAAAGGTAAGACTCGGTGACGCGGCGACATTCCGTGGTCGCCGTACTAAAGTCAGTTCGCCCCGTTACAATAAATACACATCTATATATGAATATTTAAAATAAAATATTTTAATTACTTTCCATTAAATGAATCTATCGCTCGATTTTAATTTTAAGAAAAATAAAGAATTTAATAGTCTCTTCGAGCCAAGAGAAATATTAGTTTATACATTATATTGAAAAAAAAAATGTTGAATAAATTTACGAATGCGTTTCGCCCCGAACCTCAATAATATAAAACCCCATAAAACATGAATACCTATGAAACCCCATAAAACCGTATAAAAATTCAGAAACATCAAACCCCGTGAAACCCCATAAACATGAAAAGCAATAAACATGCAAAAACTTCAAACTACATAAAACCCCATAGAAATCCCATAAAAACACCATAGACCACTATAAACGCCATATCATCTGATTTGTAATTACACAAATATAATTTTTACTGAATAAAAACCATAAAATACAACATTATAATGATTTTAGAGTAGAAAAACTGAAAAGAAAAAATAAAATTAAAAGATTAAAAAAAGATAAAATTATCTCGGTGACTGAGAGTAATAAGTTCGTATTTCGCAGATTGATTTGAGAAGTCTGTACTTTAAATTCTTCTCTGTTTTGAAGTATTTAAGGGGATATATGATATCTGAATCAAAATATTCACGCATTGAAGGGAAAAGCTTATCCGGAAATCAGTGACCGTCAGCAGAACCAGATTACGTCTCATTACGACCACTGATTTTCGGACATGCTTTTCTCTTAATACCTGAATATTCTGATTTCATACTTTGCATAATAACAGATAACGCCAATATGTAGGGCGAGTATCTGTTAGTTTCACGTAATTTATTTTATTTATTGAGATTCAAGTATTTTTTTATCCTGTCGCTACTGACCGGTCATCATAGGTTTCAGACCTCCTTAATACGCGATTTTGTGTGATGCTATATATGTCGTAGTTGTTATGGTTTATAAAATTAATATTGTGCCCAAAACAACCATAACGCAAAGACTGCACATTTTTCTTTACTTTTTTCACAGTTTATTGAAATCTGAGGTACCAGATTATTTCTTTTAGTCGTTAATCTATTGTACGAGTACAAAATTCATTTCGAGAGTTACAATGTAATTATTTTTAAAATAGATTTAGGCTGTATTAAATTTAGACAAAAGTGCCGAGCGAAATTGTACATAAAAAATGAAAAATTGAAGTATGTGGTGACCATACCTAGATTCAAGAATAGCATAAAATACTTAAGGACGCCCGGATCTGGAAAGTGCAACCATGTATTTAATGAATTATCAGAAGATTTGTTCCTATCTTATCTTATATAATTTAAAATTTAAAGAAGATATCCAAATTTTTAGAAATTATTATGTTTATTATTGTTTTCTTACTCTTACCGTCATGGACTCTCCTTCTAAGAAAGATGACTGTTAGTAACTAAATAAACTACCTGGGACCCTGCTATACGAGAAAGAATCCCCACCACATGAGCTCCAAAGTTTAGTGAGGGAAGCCACGGACAAAGGTAGACTAATGATGATAGGATGTGACGCGAATGGCCACCACGTCCCATGAGGAAGCAAAGACATCAACGATAGAGGTGAGTTAATACTTGATTACATACTCTCCACAAACCTTATAATATGCAATAGGGGGAATGTACCAACGTTTACAAATAAAGTAAGGGAAGAAGTAATAGATCTGACATTGGCCACAAACACAGATAGGGTAGCGATAGAGAACTGGAGAGTATCATCCAAAGCTTCCTACTCGGACCAAAGGAAAATACTCTTCACAATAAATCGTGACGCTGAGGAACAAAGGATATTGAGGAACCCCTAAAAAACGGATTGGGCATAATTTTCGGAGATAGTGAGGTAAAAGTTAGGCGCAAAGGCACAGTCCAAGGCCAGGGCCAATCCCATGCGATCAGAGTCCGAGAATGATGTCAAAGAACTGGGGGACATTTTAGAGCTAGCCTTCCTTGAAACCTGCCCCGTGAGGCATAGCCGTAAAAACAGGAGGCAAAGAAAGGAAACTAGGAAACTCCTGGCGAGAGCAAGAAGGGAAAAGACGGAAGAAAGCTGGAATATATATAAAAGCAGCTTCAATGAATATAAAAGAAACATAAGGAAAGCAAAATGGGAATCCATGTAAAGTTTCAGTGAATCCCTTGAGGACATAAATGAAGCATGGAGGTTTAGGAAGGTTCTGAGAAAAGAACCTATGGTTCTTAAGAGCATCCGAAGGCCAGATGAATCATGGACTGAAACAGGAAAGGAAACCCTAGAGCTACTTATGAATACACATAAAAATCAGCAGGACCAGACGAAATAATGCTTATTATGCTATAAAAATCCCAAAATACTATAATGGATCTTCTTAGAAAAATCTTTAGGGACTGCCTAAGCCTAATCTTAGGAGACGTACCAAAGAAATGGAGAGAAATGAGGGTGGTCTTCATACCCAAAGCAGGTAAGACAAGCCTCACAATACCAAAAGACTTCAGACCGATCAGCCTTTCATCATTTTTACTAAAAACACTAGAAAGACTTATCGATCTATACATAAAGTAAGCCACGGGGGTAGAAAAACGTTCGGAAAGAAATGGTGACTACAACCATACATCATACATTGGATGTATTCAGCTGTAGTAATACCCATAATAACCTATGGAGCCTTAGTATGGTGGGAAGCCATAAAAAGAAGGTAAACAGGGAAAGGCTGATAAGGGGATAAAGACTTGCAGCACTAGAAATAACAGGAGCTGTAAGAAGTACACCACAGGCAACATTAGAAGCTATGTTGAATATTTAATCAATAGATCTGCACATTAAGGGACTGACCGTGAAAGGAGCTCTGATACTCTAATAAACGAAGCGGTGGAAGCAGGCCAATTACGGGCACACATCGATTCTGGGAGAAACGGGAAAGCTAAATCTAAGGAACGAGCTAAAACAGCCAACGGACTACTTGATCATCAGATTTGACTTCAAGGGACATATACAAGCAGATATATTGTCTAAAGAAAACTGGGAAAATGACTACAAAATAAAAGAGGACGAAATCTCAGTATTCACAGACGGTTCAAAAACAAAGGAAGGAACGGGAGCAGGAGTCTACTCGGAACAACTGCAGGTACAAAAGTCATATAGGTTAAAAGGTAAATGCAGCGTCCTACAAGTAGAGATCCTAGCTATGGAAAAGGCGGCAAGACTATTAAAAGATAAGGGGCCAGCAAAGGCAACCATCTACATGGATAGATAAAATGCTATCCAGACACTAGTATCGAAATTGACTAGATCAAGGACCGCAATGAGCTGCCGAGAGGCGCTGTCATGGATCCACGAAGGCGAAGTCAGACTCTGCTGGGTACCTGGACACTACAGTGTCGAAAAGAACGCAAGGGCAGGTGAGCTGACAAAGCTCGGAGCGGAAAAAGACAGCGCCGAAATGGACAACCTCACATGGCCAATGATAGAAGATGTCGTTAAGGAGGAGCACAGCAAGCGATGGAGAACAAGAGAAGATTACTCAATATGAAGAAAGCTGTGGCCAGAGATAAACGAATGAATGACAAGTGACATATTGAGTCATAAGAAGAAGGCGGTCAACATGATCACAGAAATAGTCATAGGACACTGTGCGATCGGAGTGAACCTCAAAGATGGGGAGAAACCTCCGGCGATTTCTGTAGAGAGTGTTGCACCGAAGAAGAAACTATATTACACCTGCTTTACCGATGTCCAGCTCTGGCTAACAAAAGGCTTGAATTCTTGGGCCAAAACTTTCTAGAGTGCTTGGAAGAGACATCAGGGGTAGAATACATATAATACGAATAATACGAAGTATATACATAATAAGGAAACAAAAATGTAATTCAAAGTAAGGTCAAAATTAAAACGCTCTCGACTTTGACCACGCAAAGTATTTGAGAAACGTTGTTTCGTGCTAATGAACGTGCGAAATAGAATTATTTTTATTTATCTTTGAAAGGTCCAGGATGCATGGCGAAGCTTCTCAGCAATATCCGCGTCTTGCGAACATATGAATTTAGTTTCTCTTTATAAAATTTTAACTCAGAGGACTAATCTAGCCTTCGAATAGATGTTATTTCTACCGAGTCATAGACTCTTATACAAATAAACATATAAATTTAGGATAAACACCAAAATTCAACGTTTTTTATATAGGCGTTAAGACGGTAATGCAGACAGCGCAACCGTCGGTAACTGTTTACTACAGCCGGTAAATTATCGACCATGTACCAGATGGCGCGCAGCTCCACAAGACTAAGAAAAACGGCACTAGGAGGTATCATTACGAGCAAAGGAGGCCAAGCGGGGGTATAAAAGAGCGAGCGTAATACAGGGAAGACATTCCTAGCTGGCGAGTACTAGGAGTCAGAACCCTCTCTCACGCTGGGGCTCTGGATTTCTCGTTTCTTGGAGTTCGCAGGATAGGCGGTTGACGAGCATGCGCTCTTACCTTCCCTTGCGAATCTCTCACGCACCTTCCTATGTGGCCACTAGCATTAAATTATTATTATTTAAATCAATAAAGTAATCAATTGTTTAAATCTTGGTATTTCTCGATAGCATCTCCTCCTTACTTGTTCGTGGGTAATTGCCATGACCTTGCCAAGTACAAGCAAATGGTATACTACTCCATGAACGAGACGATACCAGGGGTGTTTGGTCGAGTCCCCGTTCCCATGTATAGGCACTCGATTCGAGCATTCTGCTTCACCATCACCCCACTGTCGCATCACCATCTGGCGACACCGAGGGTTATTTCTAAAAAACTGTACGTTGAAAGTTCGAGTCAGTGTTAGCCATAAATTGTTAAGATCTGAATTGTTTTCTCGTCAGTATGTTGTGCTAAATAACGTCAAATTTTTATTTTATTGCCCCGAAGAGGAGCCTTACGGGCTCGAAATGTCGGCAAAAATAAAAAAATTATTGGCTCGAAGAGATGAATAGATTTTCATTTTTCAGGATCATAGGTCCTATAAACCCAGTTGGTGAATTAACCCGGTGCCCCCCTACCATCTAATCACCTTCCCCTACTAACTATTCACCACTCCCTGACTAAAAAGAGGAGGGAACATCACGGCGTGCAGATCTAGTAAAGCATGTCGGTTACACTGCCGGAATGGCAAAAACTGGCCAACGAGCCGAAGCTCATAAAAAAATCTTTAGTTCCTTAAAATTTAAAGGCACATATGACAATTTACAATCACTCGGAGGATTTTTAGAACAGAATCCAGATTATTTATCGTATAAGTTGGATGACAATACTTCTGTAATTAAAGCAAAAGTTACAAAGTTATCATCTATAGAACATTCACATATTATTTTTTATGATGAGGAACTATTCAACGAATTTACGAATGGAGAAAATTTGATAGATAATACCTATGATTCTCGACCAAATGTTAAAGGCACATCCCAATTGATGACAATAATGGGACGGAAACATAATAAAGTAAAGTTATACATTCGTTTTCTACCCAAGCATGCATAAATATACATCACTAGGAACATCGAGCGCGCTCGCGTGCACAACAAAGATTGCACGGTGTAGGATGGGTCAACGTATGTAATATTGGTGCCTAATCATCGTACGATTTTATTAACTGATTGCGAATTGATATCTACGTAATTTATTTTTATAAAAGGCTTGTTAATGATGCATAGGTAGGTGGAGGTCATCAATAATGGGATCTAGGTTCTTATCATTTTTTATATAAATAAGCTTGTTTTAATTATTCATAAAATATTTTTTCGTATTAAATCTAGACTACGAGTAGTTATTCGTAAATTGTGTGGAATTTATAGATATCAGATTTATAATCATGAATTGATTTTTCGTATACCTAAATAATAATTTGTATTAAAAAATTTTATTTGAAATGAATACCCGCTGGAACAATTTTACATTTTATTTCTTAATAATATTTCATTCTTTAGGTCATACCATTTATATGGGCCCTTATGAGTAAAAAAACTACAAGGGCATACGAAGCAGTATGGAAAACTCTTAAGGAACTTAACCCTGATTATTGTCCAAAAATTGCAATGACCGATTATGAGCGAGCCCTTCAAAAACCCTTGAAAAAATGTTTTCCGGGAATTAAGATTAAGAGTTTACTTTAGTTATGCGATTCTTGTTTTCTTTTATGTTATTGTGAGAATAATAATTATTTTGTTATTTTTATATCGGCCTTTCATATCATTTAAATTGACCGAGAAAAATCCTTTTTTTTCGCGAGGTTAATCTCTTTATACAAAAAAATCATTACAAAGATTAACATATCTTAATATCTTTTAGGTTATTTACCGGAAATCCAAAACATGGAGAGCGGCTTTAAAAAATCATGACATTAGGGATAATCCGAAGGGCTGCTATTTATTGGCTCAAGTCATAAATTTAGCATTGTTGCCACTAAATCTTATAACGTCATCAATTGATAGTTTAATCGATAAAGTACGGTTAGAATACATAGAGGATGCCGCAATGCTAAGCTATTCGATTGACTTTTTTGAGTACTTTAAAAGACAGTGGCTCGTGTCAGAAAACCTGGAATACTTCAGTGTATACGAATGCGTTGATCGCACGAATAATTATATAGAATCGTATCACCGTGATCTATATAACGGGATTGGTGGACGACAAACCATAGCTGTGTTTTTAAGTGATTATCTTATTAGTGCATCTAATAATGGTGAAGGGGAGCCGATGTCTAGCAGATTCACTTCTTCCTAGAAAGTTCATGGTGTGATGTGTTTGGCCAGAACTTATCACGGTATCAGTGAACTCAAATTTTAATATCTAAGAGCTTCCTCTCCCGAATTACGAATTTATTCGTAAAATTATTAATATTGATCATTTTAGACTTACTTTAAGGGGTTATGCCTGAGTTAAACCTGAAAAAAACAAATTATTAGTTATTAGGCAAAAAAAATTATTTATAAGTAATATTAAAAAAATTCTTTTTCCTACTTAAAGTATACATATTAATTGTAATTTTACATATTTTTAAACAATTATATATCTATACTTACTATACAAACAATTCCATGTGTGAAGTATTAAATTTGATCAGATTTTTCCCTTTGCCGTATGAATTCTCAGCATCCAGGTGATGAATATAGACCAAACTGGATGGACAATCTTCTAAATGTCTTTCTCCTCAGCTTGATTGGAAGGGATTACTGAAAAATAAAAATTTTAAATATTGAGAAACACATAAGGTCATAATATTCATAATTATAGTGAATTATGCATATGTTCACATGCGTAACATTCTTTAAACTTACCTTAGCCAATTTCCCTCCGTTTAAGCAGTGACGAAGGATTCCCTGAAGCTCTCCAAAAAATTTCAGCTTAATTGGGCTGATGGTTCCAGAGAAATCCTGCGGCAAGTGATCTAAAATCATAAAAATTCAAAACATGAGAAAAATGCATTTAAAGTTTATGCAAGACACTTATGTATACTTATCGAGTAGTACTTACATGAACTGCTTGGCATATTTCTTTTATATTTTAACATAAAATACCTATGTATTATGGGATTTATCAAGACCCGGGTGCTGTACAATACATGTTGATGTACCAGTATCAAAAGCTGAAATTGAAATTTAATTTTTTGATATGCATTCACAATCAACATATTTTACATGAATATATTTTTTGTAATTGCTTACCCATTTTTTAACAGGATTGTTAACAATTACAGTAGACTTTAAGCTGCTTTGAGACTATCTAACACACAGGTGTGCACATGATATTCATAGTCCGTATACCTAAAAATAAAGAATACACTCACAAAGAACTAATTCTTCACAAATAATATGTTATTTATAGTCCAAACACTTATCTAAATTTGAAGATTAGTAGACTCAGAAGTTATCATAATAGCACAACATCCAGCTTGCACTAAACTACAGACAGCAGACGAAACAGCTGATGTCTGAATGTAAACTCGACTAGGTCGGTAAAATAGAGATTTCCCTTTCCATACGCTGTAAGGTGCCATGTTTTCAGCCGGTAATTTAAATTTGCACGTATGTTTTTTTATCCCTTTATACGTTTGATTAAAAAATTACAAGATTAGATTTAAATTCTAAATTTATTTTATTTTGAACATTTAAAATAAAAATAAAATCTACGATTTTATAAAAATTAGTTATTTACAGTTTGTAATGATTCAGTAAATAATATGTGTGTTTTTTTTAATAAAATTGCATTTTCAAAAGGAGTTTGTAAACGCATTTAATTTTACGTTTTCTATGAAAAGGCAATTGTTTTGAATAATCAAAAGTGCTATAAGACAAAACATCAATAATACGCAATTTTGAAAAATGATATTTTTTTAGTGTTTGGCCTATAACTTTGTAGCGGAATCTTTTCGGGCAAAAAGGACTTCTGCAGCTAATTCTACAGTAAATTTGCCTTTAAAACATCAAATAAAAAATTATTTGATTTTTTTGAATTTTAACTAAGGCATAACCCCTTAATAAAACGTTCATCCAAGACACGAATATTGCAAAACGATTTAGGGCTAGGGAATTTTTTACATCTTTCAGTTGTATTATTAAACTGCAAATAACAAATATATAAACGAAAAAAGGATGAAATTAAAAGTAGCATAGTAGAAGCTTTGTAATATGTTGTCTTGAATGAAATCAAAATATTCATATCTTGGATGAACGTTTTGGGAAAGTAAGTCTAAAATGATCAACATTAACAATTTTACGAATAAATACTTACGAATAAATAATTTGGTAGAAGCCCTATTGAAAATAATAACGTCATTTCATAACGGAATTTCATAATGTTAAATAACGTTATTGGTGATGCTACAATTTTGGACCTTTTATGACGTTATTTTGTGACGTCATTTAACGTAAATTAACGTTATTTACATCAGAGGTGATTGGTATTTAGTTAAATCTTAGTATCTGCAATCGTTAGAATATTGTTATTGTAATATTTGCGCTTGTCGCTGTAAGTAGTAATTAGGAAATTAAAGAAAAAAAATAGATAAAAAAAGTCCCCCGAAAGAGGATCGAACCTGAAACCTTTTGATTCATAGTCCCAGACTGTACCACTGAACCACGAGCACTTGTTGTTCGTGATACTAAAATCTCATTTGCCGAAATTTTAGAACTTTATATTAATTTTATAGGATTTTTTCGATGATTGACACATACACGTAAATATGTACATTATTTTTAGTAATAAATTTCAAATGGTTGACTTTTTGTAATCTGTAAAATAACGTCATTTTCGTATACTACTTATTTATCAGAGTCTAGTCTGTTTTTATCCGATCATAAGTAGATTATACTTATTACCTATGATCCTATGCAATGGCGTCGGCGCGAAGCAAGAGTGATATTCATAATGTATTATCGTCAAAATTAAAATTGTTATTGTAAAACATGGATAAATGATTTTGAATGACTGCAAAAGATTGCACACTACGTTTATTGCTATCCCAGCCATTTTTTACTTGTCACTCTCATAGTCACTTACATAGTCACTTTCATTTCACGGCGCACGATTGTTTATTCCTATATTACTCTTAGTCGGGGCCCCATGGGATTTTAACAAAAAGTTCGTGCCACTAGCAGTTTTATTATTGGAAGTAGGAAGAGTTAGTATACTGATAACTACCACAAAATCTCTACAATGTACTTACCCCGGAACGTTGTTATTATTGCCAAATAAAGTTCAAAAATGTTTTCTTCGGTTTATCCTCTGTAGCTTTTTTATTATTAACTTTACGTGAAAAAGTCGAGGATAAAAATGGTTTAGAATTGAATTTCCTATAAGGTACATGTGTTCCTAATTGCAAAATTGACTTTCTTCATCACTAATTTATTTACAACCAAAAAAATGTTTATAAATTTTCATATTGGAATAGTGTACATAAAAAATTACGATTTTTGGTTAGACTTCCGATCAAACATATCTTTGTAGTTCATACAATATTAAATTTCCAGTCCGACCTCGTTATCTCAAAATGGCGACTTATTGCAAAATTATTATTCTGTATTTTCAAATTTATTTCAATTTGGGGCAGATCACCACATAATGGATGCAACTACTAGCAATCGACAGCTCATGTTCTACTTAACAAATGCTAAAAAGAAGTTTTCTTCGAATTCATTTTTAACAATATTTTTATCAACAAATATCCGTTTCTAGGGATGTATTTTGACCAATTTTGAAGCTAAAGAATCGAAGTAAAATGAATCTTAATGTACTTAAAAAACCATTAAGATCGGATCAGTAGGAGCCGAGATAACTTATTTGTTTCAATCGATGATTACCCCGAAGCTACTTGATATGTTTAATTTAAATTTGACACACTACTTATTCAAACATTACTCTAAATGATAGTAATTTTTCGACCGCTGTAGATGACCTCGTTTATCTAGAGCAAACGGTAAACCAAGTGAAATCAGCGCGCGCGGTCGCGCAGCTATTACAACCGGGCCGCGCGGTAGTGGGGGAAGTGCTGCTGCGGTGCCACACAGGTTTTTCGGAACCTTAATTGTAAATTGATTTACTCCTCCACCAAAGCAGCTATTTTAATCATTTTCTTTTATTTAACATGTTTTTTCTCGGCTTTTATGCTATGTTCATAAAATTACTGTAAATTGAATGCAAACACCGAAAATTTTCATTCTTTTGACACATCGTTCATGCGCAAGTAGCTTCGGGATAATCAGCTCCTACTGATCCGATCTTAACGAAATTTATATGAAAATTTATGGTTTTTTAAGTCCCTAGAAACGGAGATTTGTTGATAAAAATGTTGTTAAAAATGAATTAGAAGAAAAGTTCTTTTTAGCATTTGTTAAGTAGAACATGAGCTGTCGATTGCTAGTAGTTGCATCCATTATGTCGTGATCTGCGCCAAATTGAAATTAATTTGAAAATACAGAATAATAATTTGCAATAAGTCGCCATTTTGAGATAACGAGGTCGGATTGGAAATTTTATATTGTATGAACTACAAAGACATGTTTGATCGGAAATCTGACCAAAAGTCGTAATTTTGTATATAAACTATTCCAATATGAAAATTTACAAAAATTTTTTTGGTTGTAAATAATTTAGTGATGAAGAAAGTTAATTTTGCAATTAGAAACACTTGTACCTTATAGGAAATTCAATTCTAAACAATTTTTATCCTTAACTTTTTCACGTAAAGTTAATAATAAAAAAGCTACAGAGGATAAACCGAAGAAAACATTTTTGAACTTTATTTGGCAATAATAACAGTGTTCCGGGGTAAGTACGTTGTAGAGATTTTATGGTAGTTATCAGTACACTAACTCTTCCCATTTCCAATAATAAAACTGCTAGTGGCACGAACATTCTGTTAAAATCCCATGGGGCCCCGACTAAGCGTAAAATAGGAATAAACAATCGTGCGCCCTGAAATGAAAGTGACTATGTAAGTGACTATGAGAGTGACAAGTAAAAAATGGCTGGGATAGCAATAAACGAAGTGTGCAATCTTTTGCAGTCATTCATAATCATTTATCCCTGTTTTACAATAACAATTTTAACTTTGACCATAATAATACATTGTGAATATCACTCTTGCTTCACGCCGATGCTATTGAATAGGATCATAGGTAATATATATAATCTACTTATTGTAATAAACCGCGAAAAATATATAATTAAAATTTTATATAGCGTCTCGGTCTAAGCAGATCAAATGTAACCCGATCTGTCTGATGACTGTTTGCTGGATAATTATAAGTATCAAAAGCAGCCACCCCAAATAAGACGCCTTAGATATGGCCAATCATAAATTGACAGCGAATCTTCCGATGTCCACGAAGATCGCGAGTGATGCGTGAATCACGCTGTACCCGAAAATAACGACCACTATAGGAAAGCCATGCATTCAAGTCGGAAAATACGCGCGTGCAGATACTGCGCGACAATGGAAAGAGGCCAGAGCTTAAATAGAGCTGGAGAGAGAGTCATAGCTGAGTCGATCATCAAGTTTTCAAGAGCAAGGGCGAAGCTCTGTCCGTGACTCACTCACTCTATCGAAGCCATTGCCACATACGGAGAGCATCCACCTACGAGGCGTTCACCGCCGATTCCACATCATCCGACAATCCGGAAGAACGAGGAAGACGAGGGAGACCGGCGACCCCGAAATAAGACGCTGCACCTTGCAACAGCCCGACAGGAGGCCAAGCCGTCTATTTCTGGGAATATTACTGGAGCATCGAGGGAACTACTCGACGCCTCATCGAACTGCACGCACGACCATCTGCTTACACACACACATACACACACACACGCACACACACACACATACACACACGCACGCACGCACGCACACGTACGCACACTCAAGGTACCGTTTTTTTTCTATTCGCGGCGCGTTCATTCACACTCACGTTTTTCTAACACCGAGTGATAAACAAGAAGGTAATCTCGAGATCCCGCTCTCCTACCCGGTAGACTACGACCGTGAATACGGTAGCCAAAGGGGAGAATTATATATGAACTTTTAATATACAATAAATTTATTCTATATCGGCGGCTGAGATTGAAAAGCTGCTTATTCAGAGTCCGTTTCAAGAAGCTGCTTATTTGGAGTCCGTTTCAAGAAGCTGCTTATTCACATGTATTTTTTTTTCAAATTTTGTAGTGGCAGCCCTGCGACAATTGAAATTCTGCTTTCCGGCGGAAAGAAGCAGTGAAAAAAATCGGGAAAAATCCGGAAAAATCGGGAAAAATTCTGAAAAATCTATAAAAAATTTTTTTTACTTCGGGGTGGTATTTATAAGGGTGAGGGTCATACATATATGTACATGCGGGGTTATAGGATATATATAGCTGCACCAAAACTTACATTTTTCGCTCCATCGATGAAATGAAAGACTTTTCAAAATTAAATAGAGCAAATTGTTCGTCTAATGTTCTACTTAGAATCTAAATTTAGTAAATCATTAAATTTTAATATTGTTAGGTGTCACGACAACGGAAAAACCATGCATTTCAAAGCGCCTAATTGTGCATCACAATCTTCAGCCGTGTAACATAATTTTTCAAAAATGGAAGCTTAATAGGCTAATTAAATTTTTCTTTCAAGGTTTTTTTACTGACTTTTTCATAATAATAGCGATAAATTTCCACGTGTAGAAATATATTATTTATGCGTGCAACGCATCATCATTTAGGCACTCTAAATGCGCGGTCTTTCCGTTGTCGTCACACCTAATAATCTTAAAATCTAACGATTTACTAAATTTAGATTCAAAGTAGAATTTTCGACGAACAGTTTGCGCTATTTACCTTTGAAAAATTTTTCATTTCATCGATGTAGCGAAAGGTTAAAAAACGCAATATATATATATACTAGGGGGTACCCCCCTGCTCGCTCCGCTCGCCGACCCCCATTATTTCAGTTGTTATTTTGGTAATGTAGAAAAATAATTTACAGCAACAATTTCAAGAATTGATTTTAAACTTTTAGATTTTCAAATCTCAATTTTTAAATATATGCATATTTTATTGACTATTAGAACAATAATAATTCTTAAAATTTGCCTACTGCCATAAAATTCATGGTATATAAGTGATACTGAAAAATGTTATTATAAAAATAGCTCACCCATCAGCTCCACCCTCCCTCTGCCACCACTCCCTATCTTCTCCACAATGATCTGTAACCATGAAGTCTATTAACTACCTGTCATCTTCACCATGCAACCTTTATCTACCCCCGATCATCTCCATACTCGACACCTCGACTCTAGTTTTTTCCTCCAGCGTTCACACACAACCCCTATATATCAGCTCTACTCAAGACTTCAAACCTTTACCTATCACCTTGACCCATGACCTTTTCATCCAGCTACATATACCCATAAACTCCACCGTCTCTCAGCTATTAGCACCTCACTCAGATCACTTATAATCTCGACCCATGAGGCCAATTAAATCATAAAATCTATGCTTTACCTATGACTTTCAACTTCATTTCCAGCTCTAAACCACCTGTTAACGATCATTTCCAACCATGAAGTCTACCAACTACCTGTCACCTTCACCGTTAATTTCTATCCACTACCGATCATCTACAACCTTGACCCTCGACCTTCGACCCCTGAATATTTTAATCTTTACCTATACCTCGACCTATGACCTTATTCTCCTGTTACCTCCACTTTCTATCTCGCCCCATAAAGTCCACCGTCCTTCTAGCTAATTGACCTACCACTTACAACTTTCACCCATAACTTTCACCACCACTTACCACCTTCACTCGTAGCTTCTAACGAACACCTATTCCCTGCAATTATGACCTCGTTTTCTACTTATCACGTATACCTTCCACTTATAACTCCAATCATTACTTCCATACTCCACCTATCACCTACACTATCTACGTGAACCACACAATGATTGCTACAGTCATAACCACCACCCTTTATGCATAATCTGTAAATATGTTCACACTTTCTGCCTACACCTATCACCTCCACACATGAATTCCACACATCACCTAGCATCTTTACTCGTAACCTCAAACCGCACCACCTATAATGTCGACCCATGAAGCGTATCGACTAATTAGCACTTTCACTGTCCATCTGTTACCTGCAATCCAGTTCTCCTACTGCACGTGTCACTTTCCCCTTCAACTTATGACTCCAATCATGACTTCGACACTCCAACATTTCCTTATAACGCTCTCTATCAGCGTCACCCATGACTTCTGACCTTCACCTATCACACATGATTTTCAGCCTCCATCTATCACATCTAGCCATGAACTTCCCATCAACCTATTATCCTACACTTTTCATCTATACCCATGACGTCTACCGTTTCCCTTCACCAACACTTCCACCCTCCACATATCGCTTTTAATCATGATCGCCAGCGTCCCACTAATACCACTAATTATGTTTTCTAACATTCACCAATCACGTACACCTATGGCCTCCACTCAACACCTGCCATTTCTAGCTCTGCAATCTACCTTATACCGAGAACCTCCTCCATCCATCTACTGCATTCAATCATCTCGTTCTTCTCCAACTATCCTTACAACGTCTACTTATGAATACAATCGTGATTTCCACCCCCCACACATAATCTCTACCAATCTCTTACACCTATGACTTTCTGATTACGCTTATCACTATCTTTGATCATGGCTTCCTACTTCAATTATAATCTAACTTTCCGCTTATGATACTAACCATAACTTTCACAACCAAACCTTTCACTTATTACTTTAATCGCGACCATTACTCAACCTATCCCTACACCGTCCACTTATTACTACAGTTATTAACCACCACCCTTCACACACTCCTCGACCCATGAAGTTGACCATCTACCTAGCACCTTCTCCTGAGGGGGCGCTGAGGGGGGCTGAGGGGGTGCTGAGGGGTGGGGGGCAGATGAGGGGAGTGGCGAGGGGGGGAGGTAAAATGCATAAAAATAACCAAACTTTTGAAACGTTTCTTGGTTCTTTTGAGTGGAGCTGAGGGGGCTAATGAGGGGGGACGAGGAGGGGCGAGGAGGGGCCAAATTCCAGCACGGCTCAAAACCACTATATAATATAGTAAGATATATATATATATGTATGTGTGTGTGTGTGTGTGTGTAATGTATAATTGTATATATTTTTTTGCTGAAAAAATCCATACATATATGTATATGTATATATATATTATTGTCCCCCTCATACATATACCACCCCGATGTCAAAAGAATTTTTTTTAGGTTTTTCAGATCCAAATTGTTATATTTTTCGCTAGGAGAATCCCATATATATATGTATAACTATATATGTGACTCTCCCCCCTCATAAATACAACCCCGAAGTTGAAATAATTTTTTTTACTTTTTTTAAACTTCAAATAGTCATGTTTTTCGCTAAGGGAATCCATATATATATATATATATATATATATACACATATATATATAAAGAAATTTGGAGTGAACTTTCAAAGTACTTGGATTTTGAAAAAATACTTCTACACGTATCAAATGTTAACTACTTGGAAGAACAAGTTTTATCATACATAAAATTAATTCGATCAGACTCTACACTGGATGTTCAAGAAAGCTGGAGATACAGTGTGCTTGATAGACAAGTGAAACTAGTTGCAAGGTGTAACTTTGAGAAGGGTACTATATTAAGCGATGCACCTTATTTGTATTCTCAAATAAATCTTGAACAAGAGTTATTTTTGCAAAATTCAAAATCTGATTTTTCTGTTATGAAAATCCATGGATGTAAATATGTGCAGTTTTATTATTAGGTCCAGTTGCACTTGCAAACCATGATTGCTGTGCTAATTGCACTTATGTTAAAGATAATGATGGCAAAATCCTTATTAAAACTAAAAGAATGATTAAAACTAATGAAGAAATCACAGTTTGTTATAATACTAACTATTTTGGCAACAAAAATTCAGATTGTGAATGCGAGACTTGTGAAATATCTATGAAAGGTGCTTTCAGGTTGCCAAAGAAAAATAGTCAGGTAAATATATATTGATATTAATAAAAAACATAAAAGACTTTTAAATTACTAATTTAATAACCTGTTCATATCCTCTTTGATATCGAGGTTTAACTATTCTTTTTCTTTTGTAGATTGAAAATCTGTCAAAGTTAGACTTTTTTGTAGAAAATTTACTTAAATTTAAAGAATTAGCAGACTCTTTAAGTACATCTAATGATTTATGTTTTGAAGGAAAAGATCAAAGACTAGTAACAAATTCATGTAATAAAGGTCTGAAGTACGATAGTATATTGTATGGAAAACTCATACATTTCCTTCGAACTTCTAAAATGATTAAAAATTTTACTAAGCCGTTAAATTTTAGTAAAGATGAACTTACTAGCATAGTTACTGCAGTTTATAAAAATCTTCATATTTCTAGTTATGAAGCAATGGAAAAATTTATAAATACTTATGGTGAAACCATCGAGAAGGATATTAAAGGTAAAAACTATTATTATATGTACATGAATTTTTTAGTACCATATTAGAATTAATATACATAATCATATTCCCCTTCATATTTAACTAGAGAATTAAATTAAGATTTTTTAAGCAATTTATTCAAATACAAAGTTAAGTTTTCATTTAGTTTTTGAGGTTAATTTTTTTTACTCTTAAAAAATGCAATAAAAATACAATCAAACAAATACATTTTTATGCTCAACAAATTTTTTTAATAGTATAAAGGTTCTGAAATTATGCTTTTCATAGATACTAATTCAATATTAAAACAATGATTGTAATAAAAATACTGAGTAAATTTTGAGTTACCTCAAGTTTCAAAAATTCAATCGATTTATCTTGAGGGCTGTACTTTAGGTGTTGAGCCGAAGTTAAATTAAAAGAAAACATATTATTAATTAGTAGGCTACAAAAAATCATTTATTAGCAATAGAAAACCAATCTGTTTCCTAATTAAAACATAGAAATTGGGTGTAATTTTACGTATTTTTAAAAAATTGTGTATCATATACTTATAATGTAAATAATCCTTTATATTAATAACCAATTATCAGCAGTTTTCCTTTGCAGTAGGAAATCTTGGCATAGCTGAGAAATCGTATGCCAACTGACCTAAAATCATAAAAATTCAAAAGTTACAAAGAAAGCATTATTTAAAGTTTTATGTAACATTTAGTGACACGATATATACATACAATTTTTCTTTGCATCTATAGACTTTTTCTAAATCAATGGCATGCATGTCCTGCGGGCATCTCTCTGTAAGAATGAGAGATGATCCAAAATATTTAGTTCTGTTTAGTCCTCTGAAAAAAAAATTAAAAATCATTAACAAAGTCATGTTTTAAATTTTGAAGCATTTTTATAATTAAGCTACAAAAATGCTTTTATTAATTTTACATACTTTAATCAAAGTGTTATATATTTGAAAATAAGTACCTATGTATACTTGCATGTGATGAGCAGAAGAATAGATAGCATTACCATATCAAGTTGATGCGGTTAGAAAAATAGTACAGATGAGCTGACGGAAAGGAATCCAGAAAGCAAGCAGACAACAGACAGCTCTGATCAGTTACTTAGCTTGCTCTTTACACTTTTCAGACTACTTTAAAGCAAATACTAATTTTAAAATTAAAAATGAATTTCAAAAAAGTTCGAAAAAATGCTAAACTGAATATTTATGTTTTTTAGTCGTGCAAAGTTTGTGCTGTCGATTATGTTGTATTTCAGTATTCACGTGTGAGGTTATGTATTATTATTTTTATGTTTATATGTGTCATAAGGTATATAAATGTTTTAGTATGCTTCAGCTTTGTAGGAATCGTCATCACTATAGTTTATCTTCCTACTGATTCGCTGTGCTTCTAGAGTGGACTCAAATTCTCTTTTGTCTGACAAAAAAAGCCGCTCTTCATCCTGATTCTTAGCCCAGTTCACTGTACAAGATCCTGATTTGACGTTAAACTTCTTCATAACTCCAAGCATTCCTGCTTTGCCATGGTTGAAGCAAAGTCATGGCAATGTACACACCAATTTAAAAGCCTCTAAGAACACTGAAACTGTGCTTGGGAACGAGCTGTCAAACACATTCATTAAAACTTTAATTTTTGTTTTGCATGAAGCCTCTCAAATAAGTTTCGTTGTGTTAAGTCTTAGTAAATTGATTCATTTCATCCATGATCGCAGTAAGAATACTATCTCTATGGTGAAAGTTTTTCAAGTGCTTTCCGCAAACTAGACAAAATGATTGCTTTGGAGTAGCATTTATTACCTTTCTGTTGGCATTGCGTATCAATGTTGAAATGCCTTGAACGGAAGAATTTCTTGGCTACCTCCAAGTTCCATCACCTATTATTATCTCATGATCAACTTCTTGATTTTTACTGCTGCAATCTTCCTGCATAGCTGCTCTCATCGACTCCTTTGCTATACTTTTACTTGCTTCTTTCAAGTCCTGATTAATTTTGTCAAAGTTTCTATAAAAAATTGGAAGTAGGAAAATCCATTACTCCACATAACCAGTGTATTCGTTGTAACCAAGAATTCTCATTGCTTGAACTGCATGTCTGTTAACTTCATAAGTGTTACATTGTTTTCCAATTTTTCTACTGGAATCAATATAAGCAATCTTTTGCAGATGATACAAGTGATGGATAACTTGATACCAAGACCTTGTACGTCAACCTCATCAAATCCGACACTTCCACCCCAAGCTTTACAAGCCAGACATTACTATATATAATCCTGGCAGAAGCAAAGAAATGTCAAAAATCCTGTTTTATATAAATCTAGGTTCTAAATATTGTGATTTTAATCTTTATCTAAACCTTGATGCAGGAATTTCTGGCTGTCTGAATTGTACTGAATTTTCAGATCAAGTTTGCATAGCAGATCTTGGACTCTGTACCCTGGGTAACGAAGGAAGTGTATTAAGCGTAGGTCTTGAAGTGATTGCTGTTGCTCGTTGCAATTCTTAAAGTAACAGAGTTGATTCTGCAACTTCCTCATGTTGTTTTTGGTAGAAAACTTCTCCAATCGTGATGCTTGTGTGGCTTCTTGATATCGCTCCGGCGAGCATCTGCACTAAGTTAATCGCCGCGCTCTGGCAATTCTTTGCTATGTGGCCCACCTTTTGGCATTCATAGCACACTTGACCCTCGGCTTTGGCTGGGCAGCTCTGGCTCTTGTGTCCTGCTTTGCCGCAGTTGAAGCCCGTTGCCGCTGAAGCTTCGCCGCGTTGTCTCCCTTCTTCTGCTGCATCTGCTGGCTCTTCTGCGATGATGCTTTCGCTGACTGGCCCTTCTTCGAAGCTTTCGTCACCGCTTTGTAAGCCTCCAAAGCATTGAGAAGCTCCTCGTAGTTCCTGCAGTTATAGACGATCGCCTTCGCCGTTCCGTCGCCAGGTAGACCATCGGCAATGTATTTGATAATAGATCCTCCTTGGTGACCTAAGATCTATTAACGATGAATGTATTTCAACCAAGGTTCGTCACGTTCAGGCCGCGTCTTCCTGAAGGTCTCGTGGATCTGCCGCTCGTCCACTTGCCTCCTGAAGATTATGATCAGCTCTTCACGCAGATACTTCCAGGTGTTGCCTTCGTCCACGCAGTCGCACCAGTTTTTCGCCGTCTCGGTGAGCGCCCGCTTTGCTACAACGAGAGTCTGAAAATCCGGCCACTGCATGAGTCGAGCCAGCTCCTCGATCTTTCGGACCCAGTGCTCGACAGGCTGCATCTCGTCGATGCCCGAAAATTTCGGCAGCATCTCTGACTCCTCCCGGAACGCCACTCGAGCTCTGCTGCTTGCCTCGTCTGTGGCGCCTGGTGGTGGAAGAACTCCCCCCGCTGTGCCTCCGTCGTTGCCGGGGGATGGCAGCACGTTCCCTGACGGTGCCGTTTGCGCCACCGTCTATGCCGTCGTTTGCGTTGTCGTTTGCACCGTCGTCTGCGCCGCTGTCGGGGTCGCGCGTCGTCGACACTGCTTGTCATAGCAGTTCTTGTACCTGTCGTAGCTCCTCTCTCATTTTCAGCATTTTATCACGGAATTTGTCTCTCTTCTTCAACGCAGCGTCTCTCTCGGCTTGAAGTTGCTCCATGATTAATGCGACGTTTTTGGTTAGCGTGCCTGTGCTTCCTAGAGCCGCCCCTTTGGTCGTGCTTGCCGCCTTGCGTCTCGATATTTGATCTACTTGTTACTGTAGAACGGACCTCTTCACGGCTCTTGGAGGTTTCTGTCTTATTGGAAAGAGATACGCCCCCTCTCCTTCACCTAGTTTCTCCGGCAGCTCCTCCTTGGTCGCTCCTCGCCGTTTCACCTACCGACGCGTCGCCTGCGTCGTTTCGCCTCACGCTACTGTACATACCTAAACATCTTTGCCGTTGAATTCGCCTCGCTTTGGCATCACTCCATCTCGCGTCACTAGTCGCCTTATAGTTGACGCTAACGACCTTCGAATTAAGCGTGAGAGTAAGCTAGCCACGCCACTTAACTAGTTTCAACTGAGCAACTAGTAACTAGCAACAAATAATTCGCACTCTTCACCTGCAGTAGCACCACCGCCGTATAGTTGCATTCCCTCCAGCTACGCTTGGAAACTCGGCACTATTCTTCTCCGCTTATTCCATCGATTCTTTTCTTATATCCCGGACGATCTCCTAGTTTCGGGAAGGCTTGGGCATACGGATAGAAAAATCACGAATCGATATCACCGAAGTAAGGTATAAGAGAATATATTTATTGATGATACATTGTCATGAGGTAGAACTGCATCGCACGAATGAATGCGCTTCTCCTTGCGGTGAGGCCCTTAAATATCCCGCAAAACGGACTTCAGAAGTAATGGGATTTCTTCCCTTTCCAGCCTCGCAGAGTCGGCTTTCACCCCTGCTGCTCCGTCATTGGGACCTGATCGTCAAGGAGGTTTCCCACGCTGAGCCGTCGGCAGCCAATAGCAAGTCTCCACGCGCGTCTCGGGTTTTAAAATTTTAAAATTTTGATTAATTCTAAGAACATTTTGTTCAATAAAATTTTTTTTTAAAGTCGATCATTTTTGAGTAAATAATTCCAAAAATATAGATTAAGATTAATTATTGAAAATTTTCGGAATTATGTACTCAAAAATGATCGACTTTAAAAAAAAAATGTTACTGAAGAAAATGGTTTTAGAATTGATTCATGAACATGCTGGAATTTTTCCAAAACTTTTTGGTAAATTTCAGAAAATTTCAAAATTCTCCAATTTTTAAAAATTTAAAACCGCTTCTAATGTACACGACAACAGCCATTTTGGATCGTGGAACGTGCGACGAGAGCGCAAAAATTCAATATGTATTCTGTATACTCGACACGCGCAAACCCGACAGAAAGTAAACAAATACTATTTTATAGAAAAAATGATTATTTTTTTTCCTAAAAAGGTCTTCTCTACATTTCTAATCGAAATTCAGATTCGTGAAGATCAGGGACATTCGAATAAATAAATTTATTATCTCCAAAGGGAAACGCGTGAAAATCTTATTGCAAAATTTTATCGCGAGAAATTATTACTATTTTTTATACAAAATAGTCTTTATTTACTTTCTAAGTATATAGAATATAATTTGAATTTTTGCGCCCTCGCCGAACGTTCCACGTTCCAAAATGGCTGTTGTCACCGCTAACTGAGCACATGCGGATCGACCGTAATCGGTTTCCGTGACCGTCATATGTGCAGAGTATATTTAACTAAAAACTGCAGTGTATTTGAAAAAATCCCAGCGTATTCTTTATTATAAGTAAAGTTTTCTCTAAAGTCCATCTTGTTCGAGTAAATAATTGCAACCGTCATTTTGAGTTTTCGAATATTTTCTCTTTGTTTTTCATCAAAATCAGAAATATAGGTAGTGATCTGTGCCATTCGATTACAAAGAACGCGTACTTTAATTGAACCTATCATCCTCAAATTAGTTTTTGGCCGTGCAATTGTTATAAACAAAAAAGACGCAAAAATGTCATTTTTGTTTGGTTTTTCGCTGATAAGTCGAAAAATAACAAAGTAAGGAAAAAAACATAAGAGGAAAATTGTGCAGTATTAAATTATAAACAAAATAAGCTGTTCAGATATTGCAAAATCTCAGGTAAGATCTCAAATGATATCTCAGGTTACATCTCTTATCAAAGTAATGTGCAGATATTTATGCAGAGATCTCCGCAGGATTCTCTGCAGGGCTCTGCAGGATTCTCTGTAGGAGGTCCAAATTCTCTGTAGAGGAACAATGTTAATGCTTCTTTAGTAATTTGTGTAGGATTCTCTGTAGAGCTTACTGCACAAATTAATACAGAGATTTCTGCATTGCAATTGCTTCTGCACAGAATTTGGACCTTACAGAGAACCCTGCAGGTTGCTCTGCAGAGCTTTGCAGAGATCTCTGCATAAATATTTGCACATTATTTTGATATGGGATCTCACCTGAGATCTCACGCCAAAATCTGATCTAACTTTAATATACTGATTTTTCGTTCATTATGTATCTAAGACCGTTCTTAATGAATTAGAAAATGTTTAGGAAATGGTATCATAATTATTTAAGTTCTAAATTCGTGAAAATTTTAAGTTCCAATGTTGAAAAATTTTCTAAACTCGAATTTTTAAAAGATTGTCACTGTTTCTAATTAATTTCCAATTTTCTAAGTTCGAATTTTTCGAAAACAGTCACTGATTGACTAAGAATGGTCTTAAATATGTAATGAAAGAAGAATCGGTAAAAATCAGTTAGATGAGATTTTAGCGTGAGATTTCAGACTTGAAATTTTGGGGATAAAAAGCTATATGTAAGTACTTTATATAAAAAAGATTTTAATACTGTAAAATTATTTTTATATGTTGCGGAAAGCGCGCTTGTTTATCTATGGATACACTTTCCTCCCCCCCCCCACTCCTCGCGCACTCGGTGTTTTTATCCATCTTTGACCGCTTCTCTGGCATACTTACATACATTTATAGAAAATCGTAAAAAAATCTTATAGTGTGAATCGTGAACTTTTCAAAACGCTTTTTACAATTGGAATCGGACCAAAATTGGCAAAATCGGAGCATGTGAAAGTTAGGTCATCAAAATATTCACATTGTAATTGTAACAGAATTCAAGGGGCGGCCCCCACCACTGAGGCTCTCCGTGTTTATGCACAGCATGCAGCAGAGACTAAACTAGAGTATACGAACGACTATCATCCCCACGCTCCGGCCCATATACTGCGGCCCTTTATCATGCTTTTCCTACATGAGCGTGTTCGGGGCTTTTCCTATACTTCTGTGTGTCTGTACGTGTGCGTGCGTGCGTGCGTGCGTGCGTGCGTGCGTGCGTGCGTGTGTGTGTGTGTGTGTGTGTGTGTGTGTGTGTGAATATTTGCGTGTATACGCGGGGTGCAAGGAAGTTACCGCGCTTTTGGCGCAATCTATTTTGTAATAATAAAGCTAGGTATAAATGTGAGAAAATAGGAAAAATCTGGTTTTTGCTCTAAAAACTCTCGTTATTTATGGAAAACATTCAATTGTACATGTCCATTTCGTATTTCAGTTTCAGTTCAAGATAATCCTTATATCGATCAAGATAATCCTTATATCCATCGACACATACAAGAATAACATGACATATATTTCACACATTCATTTCACACATTAAAAAATGTATATCAAAATTGTGTACCATTATGCTATAGGATTGTATGTAGATGTATCATAGAAGTAATCAACAATAAAATAAAAGAAAAAAAAATGTTATTTAATTTTACTATAGACGTGAATATTAAACTATCATGTGTTATTGGTATGTATAGACAAGTGAATAATCACTGTGTCTACATATGAATTTATCCCTCGCTGGTTATTATAACACAGATGTTCTAGAATTAATCAATCTCCCCAAGGCAAACGTGAAAGAAAAAATGACTAAATCTTCATTTTGATTTTAAAATAAAGGTTTAGTTATTTCTTCCTTTAAGTTTGCCTCGGGGAGATCAATGAATTCTCCAATATCTGTGTTATCATGTATTATTAATAAAATATATACATAAAACCAGAATTTTGTTATTTTCTCATATTTCTACGCATAGCTTTTACTATCTCAAAGTAGATTGAATGAATAATGAAATCTCTTTACATATATTAGCTTTATCTAGAGAAATTCGCGCGCTCACGAATACGATATATTCACATCTGTCGTGTGTCCGTGCCACATGCACGCACGCGCGCGCACACATACACACACACCACTGCTGTTTTTTTTCAAACAAAGTACTTATATATAGCTTTTAATCCCCAAAATTTCAAGTTTTTAACTTCAAAGATGTCTGAGTAACGATTTTTTGAAAAAAGGCCTGTTTTACCCTTTTTCTAATGATAAGCTCCTATTAAACCTATTGAGCTTCTGAATATCTCATTTTGTTTATAATTTAGTACTTCACAATTTTCCACTTTTGTCATTTTTTCCCTACTTCGTTATTTTTCAACTTATCAACGAAAAACCCAAAAAATGACATTTTGCGTCTATTTTGTTTATAACAACTGTACAGCCAAAAACTAATTTGAGTATGATAGGTCCAATTAAAGTATGCGTCATTTGTAGTCGAATGGCATAGGTCGTTACCTACATTTCTGACCCATCGAAAATCGAACCTTTTTTGCTCCAGTTGCTTGGCCTGTAATTATATTATTTGCTTACGTAAGTTTTTACAAAAGGGATGACTCGAAATTTTTAACCACATAGAAAGTGTCTATCCGGACACAGTCCGTAAAAAACGGACTCACAATCCGTGTGAATTCTTGGAAATTCCGTTATCTTTTATCTGGCCGTGCCTATTCCGTAGCCGTTTTTATGCCGTTTTTTAGTCCGTGTCGTTTCCATGGCCGTTTTTATTCATTTTTTTGGTCCGTTTCCGTGCCGTTTCCATGGCCGTTCCATTTCCGTTTCCGTGCCGTTTCCGTTTCCGTGGCCGTGCCGTTTCCGTGCCGTTCCGTTTCCGTTTCCGTGCCGTTTCCGTGCAGTTTCCGTGTGGTCTTCGTTTCCGTGCCATTTCCGTGTGGTCTCCGTTTCCGTTTCCGTGCCGTGTCATTTCCGTGCCGTTTCCGCAGCCGTTCCGTTTCCGTTTCCGTGCCGTTTCCGTGCTGTTTCCGTGTGGTCTCCGTTCCCGTTACCGTGCCGTTTCCGTGTGGTCTCCATTTCCGTGCCGTTTCCGTTTGGTCTCCGTTTCCGTAGCCGTGCCGTTTCCGTGCCGTTTCCGTTTGGTCTCCGTTTCCGTGGCCGTGCCGTTTCCGTTTCCGTGCCGTTTCCGTGGCCGTGTCTGTTCCGTTTCCGTGCCTTTTCTGTTTTCGTTTCGTTCCCGTGCCGTTTTCGTGGCCGTTCCGTTTCCGTTTCCGTGCCGTTTCCATGCTGTTTCCGTGTGGTTTCCGTTTCCGTGGCCGTTCCGTGTCCGTGCCGTTTCCGTTTCCGTGCCGTTTTCGTGTGGTCTCCATTTCCGTGCCGTTTCCGTTTGGTCTCCGTTTCCGTGGCCGTGCCGTTTCCGTGCCGTTTCCGTTTGGTCTCCGTTTCCGTGGCCGTGCCGTTTCCGTGGCCGTTCCGTATCCGTGCAGTTTCGGTGCCGTTTCCGTGCCGTTTCCGTGTGGTCTCCGTTTCCGTGGCCGCGCCGTTTCCGTTTCCGTGCCGTTTCCGTGGCCGTGTCTGTTCCGTTTCCGTGGCCGTGCCGTTTCCGTGCCGTTTCCGTTTGGTCTCCGTTTCCGTGGCCGTGCCGTTTCCGTGCCGTTTCCGTTTGGTCTCCGTTTCCGTGGCCGTGCCGTTTCCGTGGCCGTTCCGTATCCGTGCAGTTTCGGTGCCGTTTCCGTGCCATTTCCGTTTGGTCTCCGTTTCCGTGGCCGTGCCGTTTCCGTGGCCGTTCCGTATCCGTGCAGTTTCGGTGCCGTTTCCGTGCCGTTTCCGTGTGGTCTCCGTTTCCGTGGCCGCGCCGTTTCCGTTTCCGTGCCGTTTCCGTGGCCGTGTCTGTTCCGTTTCCGTGCCTTTTCTGTTTTCGTTTCGTTCCCGTGCCGTTTTCGTGGCCGTGCCATCTCTATTCCGGTGATGTAGCCGTGCCGTTTCCGTGCCGTTTCCGTGTGGTCTCCGTTTTCGTGCCGTTTCCGTGTGGTCTCCGTTTCCGTGGCCGTGCCGTTTCCGTGCCGTTTCTGTTTCCGTGGCCGTTCCGTTTCCGTGGCCGTGCAGTTTCCGTGCCGTATCCGTGGCCGTGTCTGTTCCATTTTCGTGCCTTTTCTGTTTTCGTGTCGTTCCCGTGCCGTCTCTATTCCGGTGATGTAACCGTGCCGTTCAAGTGCCGTTTCCGTGCCGGTTTAGGCAAACTAAGTGGATATTTTAAAATACACGTAGATTAATTACCAAATTCGGTTGTAAGGAACAATTTTGCAGGTTATTAGTATGGAAATGTAGACTTCAGATTTTACAAATTAATCTACTAAAAGTCTTTTTCTTGTTTTGTTACAAGGAGACCAGTTCTCTGCGCAGATCTTTTCTTCTAGTATAAATAAATAAATTATCGCGTTTCGCACGTTCTAACCTCAAACTTGGTGATATTTATGATATATTATGCAAAAGCATTCCCGCTCTCGTATTGCGGGACTCGGAAATATGATGTCCACAAATTTTTTAACTTATCACAAAGTTTCCTCTTGGAGGAAGCAAAAAATTTTCGTTGGATACTGGTACCAGTGTCGAATCGTATTTTTATATGCTACTAGTGTTACGCGAACTTCGGCGCTCTGCGACTACAAGTTCATTACCATTTTTTTTAAAGCGGATTATTGTTTGTTAGGGTTAATACTATATGTGGGAATTTTCGCAACGAAGTCAGACACCTGGAACTTTTCCAAAATGGCGCTCGAAAGGGCTGCCGACCCGTTACTCTGACGTAGGCGGTTTTGCGTTTGTCTTTACACCCACCCTCCCGCGCTCTGCGTAGCCTTCTAATCCTTTTTACCTGTGTGCGACCCCATATAACAGGTCACCCCTCCCTTTGTATCGGTCACCCTTCTCTTCTTTCTAGTCAACCCTCCCATTTTTGTGGTTGTCTCTCCCGAAGAATATTGTACATCAATAAAATTGAAAATGTAAACAAAATCCCTTTGAAAAAAATGGTAGCGATCATAGAGTTGCAGAGAAAAAGCGCCGATGTCCGAGTGACGGGTCGGCCATCCTTTCCGACGCCGTTTTGGAAAAGTTCCATGGCTTTGATTTCTTTGCAAAAATTCGTGTATGTAGTATTTACTCTAATTAATAATAATCCGTTTTAAAGAAAGTGGTAACGAACCTAGATTCGCAAAGAGAAATCGCCGAAGTCAGAATGACGGGTCGGCCGCTCTTTCCGGCGCCATTTTGGAAAAGTTCTAGGTGTCTGATTACGTTGCAAAAATTCAGAGATATGGTATTTACCATAGTAAACAATAATCCGAAAAAAGTGGTAGCGAACTTAGACTCGCAGAGAAAAATCATGAGGTCCGTTACTTGGATGCAACGAAATCGTAACCCCCTACAAGGGGAAATTTAGGGTAGTGATACATTGCCCATGTTGCAAATAAGTTTTTTATTGTATAATAATTAATCTTCAACGATTAGAACCGGTGCGGCAGCATTTCATAAATTTATCAATTTTTGTTACATGGCAACGATGCGAACTTCACACTAATCTAAAAATCATTTATTTTTAATGTTTATTTAATCTGACTCTCAGAGTCTCAAACAATTTCAAATGCTGTAAAATCGTAATGAAACACTGGAATGCGGACTTTCAGTTCGCAGTATTCGGTATCCGTCACTTATAACGAAGTATGGAGATAGACCTTAATGTTGATGAAATTGTCTGCTACTGTACCATAACAAAGATGTACATTATTTTATGTTAACTGCGTTTTCATATAGTTTGATATAAAATGGAAATTTGAATTTTAATTACTGATTTACTATTCAATAAAATAAAATTGATTGTCAATACCATTTTCGCAGTAACATTGTATCCTGTACTGAGCATAATGCATCTCTACTATCGCTATGAATAAAGACTCACGTTAGCAGTGACACCAGAGATGGTGACACTTGCAGAAACGCGTATTCTGCGTGCGTATTTTGTGAAATCAACAATTTTCACCTTCGTTGGAATTAAATTATCTCGGTAAGTAGCTGATCAATAACTTTATTCAAAATTATTTAGTTTTCACCTTGGACAGGCTTTTTGAAAGCTTATACCCTCATCGAGTATGAAACATTTTATTTGTAATTAGAAGTATGTTTTTAGAAAGGATAGCACCATAAATCCAAGCGTAAGACGTAAGCAAGTGTGATATCAAATTTGTCAATTGAATACATATTTCAGCAGTTGCATATGCTTAATTAATGAAATAATCTATTGTTTAAACTGACGGATATTTACTCAATAGTAAGTTTGGATTGTTTGCGTTAATGTATCAATTCTCTTCAACATGGTGTTGCATGGTATGTAATTGTCAACAACATTTTATTTTATTTCTCTACATAATCTTTATTATTAGAATTTTTTACTCGATATAGCTTTTGAAACATACTCGTTATTAAATTACTCTTAACTTTAAATTAGGA
Organism: Philotrypesis tridentata; assembly: GCA_018906965.1. Classification (NCBI taxonomy): domain Eukaryota; kingdom Metazoa; phylum Arthropoda; class Insecta; order Hymenoptera; family Pteromalidae; genus Philotrypesis; species Philotrypesis tridentata. Next base: position 124,105 of record JACCIB010000403.1, read on the forward strand.
AAAATCAAATAGAACGCTATATTTTTGTATGGATTTTTATCTGAGTGATAGAAGCGAGGTCTCTTCGAGATTGCAATATTTTCTGTAAATTGTTGTTCTCGAAAAGATAAAACTTCTTGTCGTGCAATTGTAAAATCGTATTTCTTTTAAAAATTAGTATTAGCATATTCGACTAGAAGAGGATAATTAGAAAAAATACTATCGGCGTGAAACAACATTGCCAATCAACCTATTATATAGAAAACATATCCTCTCCTGAAAACGTGTTGACTAATTAATTGTTTGATTCGATTAATTGTTTGATATTGGGGTGACCTGTTATATGGGGTCGCACACAGGTAAAAAGGTTTAGAAGGCCACGCAGAGAGCGGGTGGGTGGGTGTAAAGACAAACGCAAAACCGCCTACATCAGAGTAACGGGTCGGCAGCCCTTTCGAGCGCCATTTTGGAAAAGTTCCAGGTGTCTGACTTCGTTGCGAAAATTCCCACATATAGTATTAACCCTAACAAACAATAATCCGCTTTAAACAAATGGTAACGGACTTGTAGTCGCTGAGCGCCGAAGTTCGCGTAACACTAGTAGCATATAAAAATACGGTTCGATACTGGTACCAGTTTCCAGCGAAAATTTTTTGCTTCCTCCAAGAGGAAACTTTGTGATAAGTTAAAAAATTTGTGGACATCATATTTCCAAGTCCCGCAATACGAGAGCCGGAATGCTTTTGCATAATATATCATAAATATCACTAAGTTTGAGGTTAGAACGTGCGAAACGCGCTAATGTATTTCATTTATTTATACTAGAAGAAAAGATCTACGCAGAGCACTGGTCTCCTTGTAACAAAACAAGAAAAAGACTTTCAGTAGATTCATTTGTAAAATCTAAAGTCTACATTTTCATACTAATAACCTGAGAAATTGTTCCTTACAACCGAATTTGGTAATTAGTCTACGTGTATTTTAAAATATCCACCTAGTTTGCCTAAACCGGCACGGAAACGGCACGTGAACGGCACGGCTACATTACCGGAATAGAGACGGCACGGGAACGACACGAAAACAGAAAAGGCACGGAAACGGAACAGACACGGCCACGGAAACGGTACGGAAACTGCACGGCCACGGAATCGGAAACGGCACGGAAACGGCACATAAACGGAAAAGGAACGGCCACGGAAACGGAAACGGCACGGCCGCGGAAACGGAGACCACACGGAAACGGCACGGAAACGACACGGCACGGAAACGGAAACGGCACGGCCACGGAAACGGAGACCACACGGAAACGGCACGGGAACGGAAACGGAACTGCCACGGAAACGGCACGGAAACTGCACGGCCACGGAAACGGAAACGGCACGGAAACGGCACATAAACGGAAACGGAACGGCCACGGAAACGGAAACGGTACGGAAACGGCACGTAAATGGAAACGGAACGGCCACGGAATCAGAAACGGAACGGCCACGGAAATGGCACGGAAACCACACGGAAACGGAGACCACACGGAAACTGCACAGAAACGGCATAGAAACGGAAACGGAACGGTACGGAAACGGAACGGTACGGAAACGGCACGGCCACGGAAACGGAAACGGCACGGAAACGGAAACGGAACGGCCATGGAAACGGCACGGAAACGGACCAAAAAAATGAAGAGAAACGGTCACGGAAACGACACGGACTAAAAAACGGCATAAAAACGGCTACGGAATAGGCACGGCCAGATAAAAGATAACGGAATTTCCAAAAATTCACACGGATTGTGAGTCTGTTTTTTACGGACTGTGTCCGGATAGATACTTTCGTAAACATTTTGCACATTTTATTCTATTATAACAATAATAAATACGTGTAGGATATGTATCAAGAAAGTATAGGACGTTTTAAATTTGAATGATCATATTTGCTAGAAAAATCTTACCCCTACCCCCCCCCCCTTCCCGCTTAATTGGATTATGTAATATATTTATTACTTTTTATTATTTATGATCAAAAAATTAATCTTGATTATGTTTCAGATTACACTGAAAATACGGAAATTATAGCACCAGAGAAAAAGAAAATGGAAGATTATTTTTATGAATTAATAAAATGTTCTATTCTTATTTGCCCTGAAGAAGCCGCTTTTTGTTTCTACAAAGGTAGTAATATTTCTTTGAAAAACAAGCAAATCATCCATCGAAAACTGCTTCGCGGGCAAATACCTGATGCTAAAGCTAAGATAAAATTAGACAATGCGTTTAGTAAATATAATGTTTACTTGCAAAAATTATCAAAAAAATTCGTGGACAAAGGTGCGTTTAAAATAAATCATATTTAATATACATAATTAGTTTTCATAATTTTAGTTCTATAAAACAGATACGAAACTCATTTTGTAAGATTGATAAACTGGCTCATGTATTTGTCTCGATATGTAGAAAATGATTTTTTTATAGTAATACCTAGGACATATGGGACAAAGATTTTTCCATAGTGTCGTTATGTCGCATATAGCATTCAATACTCAGGGAATATTGCCTGAACGTTATTTTGGCATGTTCGGGATTTTCGATAATATTGTATGAACCTTATATAATGTCCATGTTATGGATTTTTAATATTGTCAGAACCTTCTATGTGCGTTTTTCCATTAGAGTTTCGGACAAAGACATATTCCAGCAATGTTGTCGTGACCTATCGTAACCTTCATCCAATGTTTCTCTAGTATTTAAGTTTTTTTCAATTTTTTTGAAAAAATTTCTTTCCTGTCGAAATAATCGAGCAATGTTATGGTAATATTACAGAATGTTACCATGACATCAGTCATCAACTTTAGAAACAAATGATATAGACTGAAAAGCACTTAAATTTGTTCAAATATTTTTTAGAAAATTTTCCGAATATTTATGATTAATTGTATAAATTGTTAATAATTTAACGAAGTAAAAAATTCAGAATTGCTTCTAAACACGCTGAAATAATTCTGACACATTCTTTGGCTATTTCTAAATAGATTTTATTAATTTTGAGTAGGTAGATACTCGGTTTAACGTAATTTTAAGGAGATCCGATAGCCACTAATGACCCGTCACTAACGGTACGATAAAAAAGTGCTGAGATCGAATAAATATACGGAATTACGCAAATTCAAGAGATACTTGTCCTTCGTCTCGGTATTACCTATCGGCATACACGGTTTGGAATCAAAATCAGTAGCCGTAACCTGACGTAACTGATTTTCGTTCGCATTTTTCTCCCCAATACCTGAACATTTTGATTCCAAACCGTGTATGCCTATAGGTAATAGCAAGACGAAGGGCAAGTATCTCTTGAATTTGCATAATTCCGTATATTTATTCGATCTCAGCACTTTTTTATCGTACCGTTAGTGACGGGTCATTAGTGGCTATCCGATCCCCTTAACGGTCATAACTTTGCTCGCTCCATCTTCTTCTAACTATGTTTTGCTCTGCAGCAGAATATTTTGTCAAGTTTCAGGAAAAAATTTTTTTTATCACAATAATTCTATGTTTAGTTGCTCATGTGAACAATATAGTTTTTAATGTTAAATAAATTACTGTGATTTGAATGAAATCTCGATACTTTAGATGTACCTCCACTGAAATTTTTTTTACCCTAAAAATTAAATTTATTTTTATTCTAAAACATACGGCAATCAATTTTAATGTTTATGTACACACAGTTGTTATTGAAACTTTGAATAATCGTGACTTCGCGCCATGTTCTGGGCATATCAATCAACCGGTCACGGGTGGTAAGATCACATAACCCTTCACGGTCAATGGCGTAACTGTCACCAGTCAATTAACATATTAACATGTCAATGAACAGGCGGGAACTGATCAATATTCAAAGTTTCAATAACAACTGAGTGTACATTATACATAAATTGTTTTTTTTAATTCTGTTTTAGAAAATAGTATAATTTATAAAGTTTCTAAAAGTTACTTGCAAAAGGCATTTCAACGAATCCCTCTCAAAATTTGATGATAGTTTCTTCAAAACATTTAGAAAACAAGTTAAAATTTTCTTTTATGCTAAGGATTCAAGCAAAAATTGTTGATTTATAAATCACATTAAATAGAGTATTTTTTATTACTTTTAATAAATTATTAAATATTAGAATTGTCTTAACTTCATAATTATAATTTACATACTTTCCTTCTTTTCTTACTTTACTTCTCGTTTTTTATACATCATCTTTTCTTTATGTTATCTCGTCGCTTATATTTGTAACCCATTGTTTACTTAAGTAACTAAAATAAAATTATCAAACCATGTCTTTACAGTTCAGTCATGACCATTTACTCATGCTTATATATATACATATATATACACATGTACGATGACTAATTTTCGTTAAAATTCTGTATTCTAGTCAGTTAATATTTTTTATGGACTTTGCATAGCAGTATTTGTTATTAAGGATATTTTTTGAAAATCATTTTCATCTACTTATTAAATTCAATCATTCATAGTAATAAAAATGAACAAATATCTATTGAGAAAGCTGATCTGACAACTACCCAAATTTACAAAAAATAATGCAATAATACTTCAAAATCTTAATATATTAGAAAGTTTTATGTAGTTAGTTATAGACCAAAATTGATTGATGTGATGTATGTATTTTGCTCTTCAGGTTACATTTCAGAAAATGCTTCTAATAAAACTCTATTTTTATCGCCACATAAGGACTATGCATCGAAAATATCTCAGAATGTAACAAATTTGGCCGACCGTTAATAATTAAATCAGTCAATTAAAAAGCATTTTGTACGTAGAATACTTTTCTTAGGAATCATCTTAATAGTCCATAGTCCCTGAATAATTCTCGAAAATTACATTATTTTATCAAAATATTATTTTCTATATATTGAGACAAATTTATTTATCCAAAGGCAGTGGGCCTCATTCGCAGCTTAAATAAATTAAATTCTGTTTATTGCATCAAATCTTATTAACCTTTAGACTGCCGGAAAATCAATATTTTGACGCACCCCCTGATCGACACTTTGTGTATGATCAATCGTTGATATAAGATACCTTATATACTAGTTTTCTGAGGGCGATATGCTCTTTCAAATCCCGGCAGTCTAAAGGTTAATGTAACAGAATGCTCAATTCTAAATAGGATTAATTAAATATTGTTACATTAAATTTTCTATAGATATTTACTAAACAATTTATCTTTTTTTTACAGTATTGAAGTATGTAATGCTCAAAGACGTTAAAGAAAGAAAATCTGTTGTAATTATAACGAAAATCAATGCAGAGGAAAATAATAAAAATGAAAGCAGCGACAATCAAAATGAAACCTCACGAACAAGCAGCGAATTTAATTTGTCATTACCATTTACTCTAGAAGAGATCAGAGACATAATTGGAAGCTAAAATAGTGTATATTATAGTTATTTATTGGCATAAAAATAAAAAATTTACAAATCTAATACAATAATTTATTGATTATTAACAATATTATTATATTTAAATCATATAATATCCCTCTGTTTTCATTTTGTCAGATATTATTTATTAACAGCAAGTTCTTGTGCGATGATAGCTATAAAGTGAAGTAAGTAGGCTTCTAGTAAATTGGCACTAGTGTACTTATAATTTACTTATATTTATTTAAAAAAAAAGTTTATACACTCGATGTCAAAAGTTTTTCAAATTTTATTTTTTTTATTTTTACAGCTTTTTCAAGTCCTCATACAAGTCTTATATGGCTTTGCATTGCCTGCGCTAGTGAGTACCTAATATCAGTACATAGAGTCCACTACTTTAATTTGTTCAAATATTTCGCGTACAACAGAAAAGGGTATATGCTTATTTTCATTGAAGCATACAAACAGAGAACTGTACGATATCAGTAAAGCGAGAAAGAAATTTATTTTGATGGAGTTTATGCGCAGAAAAAGTTTACGACAATTAGACCAAAATTCTTGTGAATTCCCCGCGAAGTCGTAATACGAGCGTTCTCTCATCAACATTAACTGAATCCGTAAGATTTGAATCACAACCGAAGTAACGGTCCATCCAATTACTTGTAAAGTAAAGAAAAAATATAAATCATTTGAATTAACAGTTGATAAAACGGTATAATGTGCACAAACTAATTGTAATACTCTCATAAAAAATAACTTATATGAACGTTTAAGTATATGCTTGTGCAATAATGTCGCTTGTCATGTCGTTACCTGGCAGTTGATGCTTCTGCAGGACTGGCAATTTTATGTTTTTAACCAAGGGTATAGTGGTGGACATATATAGTCTTAAAATACGGGTTAGTTTGAGAAGGCGTTATGTACAAAAGACTTCCAGCGAAAAATGAGTGGCAGGAAGGTAGATCTTTGATTTTGTAGGTAGCAATTTCAATTGACTTTTATCCCCATTGTTTACCCACTTATCCTCTATAATTATTAGGTGAGAGCAGAAGTATCCACGAAGCTATAGAGATATTCTCACTCCAAATCAGTGTGAAATCCATAGTTTTTTCAGGCGAACGAGCTGTCTATCCATAGTTGTAGAACTTTCTCAAGTACCTCTTTGTTAAAGCGTCGTCTATATTTTATTTTGTTACGTGTATAACGTATGATTGTTTGGACTGGGATAGGAAAAAATAAGAAAAAGGTAGACGATGGGACTCGGACTCGCGGACCCAAGAGCCAGAGCTATACTTTAACTACGAAGCTAATGTCTATGATGCAGTTTTGTGCATCGAAGCGCGTCTCCTTGTACCACGTAGTCCGTCATGTTGCAACTATGCAAGTGCTTCACGTCCGTGACACCAACCTGTTTTAAGGTAAAGCCACTGGGCTTGCAAGCTGTTTTTACAGTACAGATGTGTGTCTGAGGGCGTCGGAGAAGTCGGAGCCTAGAACGGAGTCATGGTTTGGGTAATGTAGGAATCTTTTGTGTGGATTCGATGCTCAAGAGATCTTTAGCTGGATTCTGAACCAGCGATCTTCCCACATGGGATGCCAAAATGTTATATATGTAACGTGTAATTGTTTGGACGATAATAAGAAAGAGTAAGAAAAAGATAAAAGATGGAACTTGAACTCGCGGACACAAGAGCCAAAAGCCTGTGCTCTAACCACAAAGCTAACGTCTACGATGCAGTTTTATGACTTCTCTTATCTCTTAGTCGGTCATGCTGTACCTATGCAGGCGCTTCACTTTTTAATTTTTAACAAATTTTATTCCACTAGAGATTGGAACATGTTTTGCAATGAACATACTATTCCCAATATATATCTTGTAGGTAACGGGCTGTAATGATATCATAAACTCTTGTATATAGTATTCATTGGCGATAACTCGAGATTCATAATAAGCAACTGAAGACATTAAATATGTTCCTATTTCTTTTCAAAGCATATCGTAACATACAAGGGTTGTAATGACAATTAAATCAATGCTTCATATAGTATTATAAATTTCGGTAAAGTTAGTGATAATTAATAAAGCATAATCCAGGTTGTCCTGAAATGAATAGCAAAATATGTACGAAACTAATATTTTGAATAGTTTTAATAGATTAAACGTATCATTTCGTTCACCGAGCTTTAGTAATAAAGCATTAGTTATAGCTTCAGTAAGCTTTAGTATTTTTAAATATCTACAGTAATCTGGAAATTACATGTTTTATGAATAAAATAGGCCTAAATAGAAATCAATCGGATCATTCTAGGCTTAGAAACCTTACGGCATTCAAGAAAAAATAAGAATTTATGCATGACAGTACTATACAATGATTCCATTGCATATTCTATTTTTAATAAGTATAAATTTTTAATTTTCATAGTATTGTATACACCTAAACTGCTTTGTCGTAAGCTTAAACCGAAAGGAATAAAATTATTTTCAATAAACGAAATGAAGACCAATCAACATTTTAAGGTGTACCCGTCCTCTTAAATTGAAAGTCTAAAAATGATGAATTTACGGGATGACATAATTTTATGACTTCAGATGTATCACAATTTAGACCATTAATGACGTCATTTTTTATCGAATTGTCGTCTTTTTCTTCTTATAGTGACTTCGACAACGCACCAAATACCGCTTCGCTAAGAAAAGACGAAATTTTAAAAAAAACGTCACTCGGTGAGCTATCGGAGCCTCTTTGCAAAGAAAAATACGTCATTACAATAAAAATTCTGTTCGAGTACTTGAATTATTCATAAATTCAGGCTAATTTACATTATTCCGTATGCTTTCTAGGTATGTTCTTAATTATTCGGAGCATTCTATCGCATATTGTATTTAATTTTATTCAGAATGTTCTGGTATGTCGGCAATTCCAGCTAATGTTTGCGGTGCCTGATACCCCTCGATTCTTCTGTCGAATTGCGGTCACTGACACAACTAATTCGGGTTCATCACTAAACTGGTGTTATAGCGAGCCTGTTATTCGCAGGGGTTGCTAGGGATGGTCGATTGTTTCCATGGCAATCGTCAGTCTCGCCGCGACCAGTATTCTGGCTAGCTCGCTGGGGATCAGGTATTACGTTAGCTGTGGGCGGTAGGCCAGAAGACACCTATACATTTTTCAATCACGTGTAAGCTAGCTCAGTAGCTCTAGGTAAATTGGACTTACACCTATCTAATAGTACTCTCAAATTAGGCACCTCGTCTCACTCGTCTAAGCTCGATTATACCGTATGTGGCCTGGCTTTACTCGAGGTTAAAATATTCGCTTGTTTGATGGCTCCTTCGTTTCTTGGTAACTTAAACATTCTTAGTTCCAATGGTGGATCCTGTGACGTCCTTTCTGACACCCTGCCGTTTTTGGTCGTTCCGGAGTTGTTTAATCCGGCTGCTACCGGCAGACTAGCGGCTCTAGGCGGCTGTAACTAGTCGAAGCATTGCCGACTGCGGTTTGAAGTCGCTGTTATAGTCGATAAAGTCGTAACTGGTATTTCCATCATTTGTTCACCTTCGCGAGATTGTCTCGCGTCATACTGAATTCCTTGGTCACCCCGAGCATCAAGTTAGTACATGCTCTAGGTTTGACTCAGGCTGAATCTCAGCAGCTGTACGGGCACTATATCTTCCCCTACTAGTGGTCCTCAGCTGTATCAAGATCCCATATTCCTGGGCGGAATGCGCCCGCGATTGTCCCAATTATACCAAAGGATATCGGCTTTCTCAATGCATCATTCGCACTCGCAGGAATATATCTTGCAACACCATCAGTGACTCCAGTGTGCCTACATCGCACTGAGCCAGGACTTGGATTACTTCCGACTGTGTTAGTATTCTGATATCTCCGACTGTGTGCCGGTTGGCACGACACTCCCGGAGTCTCTGCATAATATCATTATGGCCCTCCATCTCCTCGTCAGTCAGCACTAATATTCGTTTTCGGGGAATTTAAAGGTAGTAAGGCTCAAGAAAGTCAGCGATGGCTAGGGAGTGGTAGGAAAATTTTCTTCACTAATTATTCTCAATTACTATTGTACTACTTAATTTATATTAATTTATGTTACTGATAATCTGAATTAACGCGGCTGCGGCGGTTGCAAAAAGTGGCAGGAAACAGAGGGGAAAAAATTGTCAACCCTGGCTATTTCCGTTCCCTGGATACTGTTACTGCTTCCTACCCTGTTTATTTCCGCAGAAAATAATCAATAATAATAGTACGAAAAACAAAAATTTTTAATACAAAATAATTATATAACGATACATGCAAAACTTCCTCTCGGATATCTCGGCTTTGTCATTTTGTACGACAAAATTTTTCTCCGGCTCTGGCCCTTAAAAGAAAAAATGCTGCTGCGAGTTACGCACGCTGGCACGGCGGCAGTGATTCAAAGGAAAAAAATCATTTTACTAATAAAAACAATTTCTTTTGCCACAAGAGAAATCTCGATTTGGGCTCGTTTGTTTCAGGGATTGGCGTTTTTCGTACGCTTCTGGCTATGCGCTAGTCGTCCGCTCTGACTTGGAAAAAGGATCTTCGATTCAACTTAATTTTAAACACTTTGACCACGTGAAGTTACGATCTGCTAATGACTGAGAATAACTACAAGCTTGATACAATATTCTTATTTTAATCTAAGGTATTAACAATCAACTCTGAATACTGTATCTTGGCTAAAAGTTAATAACAAAGTACATATGAAACTGCAAGATTGAATAATCTTGGATATTCGGGAATAATCACATTCACTCTGCTACCAGAAATAATACACAGCTGCACTGCTTAAATAGCAAGAATAAAGAATTAAATAAATTTTGAGGGTATTGGAGAAATCCATAAAATTATTTGAAAAATTCTTGTTTGTATCTCAAGCATTAACCGTTAAATTGGAATAGAGTATAAGCAAATTAGGTTTTGGGATAGGAATTTAAAAATGCTTCGGTAGTCCGTAACGATAGATAAATTTCAATAATGTTGCTTGAAAGACTTGACTGTAGCATTGTGACGTAAGTGGGTACTAGAGACTAATATTAACTACCATCTCATACATTATTCGTGGTTTTAGATAACATATCAGCAATTCATTTAGAACAATATATATCATGTATTTATTAATATCAAAGATTAGATAAGACTACCAATTTGAGAAAGCATAGGCAATCTCCAGTCATAATATTCATAACTGATTACTGCTGTAACGTGCCATATCTATTAATTAATTAATAGATTTAATAAATTGGTTTGTAATATTAGAATATGTTATTAACGTGTATAGCATTGGTCGATATCCGATTATAACAATATGTTAATTAGGCTGCGTTATCGTTAACGTGCGGCGAGCGAGTTGTTAAATTGCGTGTCAGAGGACCTTGTGTTCTACTGATCTGGAGTTAAGAAACACGGCTTCTAATGGCCGGTGCTGATTGGTCGCTGACATTGCGTAACGTGTGTTTTGCAAACATTAAGTGTGTCACACTCAACCCATCCCAACCCTGGGCTTTATAACCCTCGGTAACGCATCACATGAAGCCTTTTGTGGAATTAACTTACGAATAATCAGGCAGGTAGTCTCGTTGAGCTAGTAAATGCGTGAAAATATTTGATTGACATATACCTCAATTTATCGTATTGGGTTACAAGGGCTCAACCCAACCCTAGACAGTTGAGTAGTCCCTCTGGGTATCAATAGGCATGATTATAGGCAAATAAAATTACTATTATTTGAATACTCTGCTACGAGGGCCCAGTCGACCAAAGTAGTTAGCTAGGGAAGGACTGCCAATAAATCTAACAGGAGTGACTACATCTCAGAGCTTAGTTAAGATTCAATCGTTTGATACGAGAAATCATGTGTTCTAAGTTAGATTAAGATTGTATCAAGAGAAACTTAGAACCCTTCTTTATATACAATATTAGACTAGTATCGGATTCAGTACTTTAAGATTAGATTTGACTTCAAGACTAAAGCTTGTGAACAAGATAACACAACATTGCAACGAACAACCTCTCTAAGATCTGGACTGTACAAACTAGGACTTTGATATAAATTAACAAACACAGATTTCAGCATTACATTTTAAGTTGTAAGCATTTTCTCAAGTACCAAATACTTTACGAATAAATCCGCAAAAAAATAATTTATCATAGAGAGAGGACTGGTCAATTGTCCCATGCCACCGGAAGGGAGACCAAAACTTAAAAGAACCATTATAAATGTCCAGCCATAACATCGTAAGTTGTCCCACTTCTGCACAGTCTCTTCTGTCTGTTCCATTCCTAAATACTACAGTCTTGTCACATCCCTAAAGTTTTTTTTTCTTTGTGTCTTTTAAGTCGCATCTCCTGTCAGTATTAGTAACTCTCATTCTCTGCGTTTTTGAGAGTCTTCTATTCGCGTATTGAGTCCACTATTGAGCAATTTGCAAATCGGCAAGGAAACGGGACCGACAGTTTTGTGTACAGTGAAATATACACGTTGTGTAGAGAAGAATTTGAACCACTGTAACAAATAAAGAGCTGTCCCATAAATCGTCAAGAGTCATACTTGAACCTAGGAGCTTTGGTTTTCTAGTCTGATACTCTACCGGTTGTGCCATGTTCGCTCTTATTTCCCTAAATTTGCCTGCTGAAAATATAGAGAGGGGACAAAATAACTTGAGACCAATGCACGAGAATCGGACCCACCACTTAAGTATCTGGATAGAAGCGAGATAACATGTAACTTGTCCCACATAAAGATTGTTCAACGAGAGATTATCATAAACATCCTTAGTCACATTTGTCGTGTCCCATTGAAAGGTTCTGTGGAGAGAAGTCTATAGCTACGGTCTTGCGGTATTTATGCCTGTTAGCCTAGAAATTTTGTCACATTCTGTCCAACACGGAATGATGAAAATACGCTCTTCTAAAGACTGAACGTAATTACAACCTACATACATTATTCTTATTCTTATCTAAGGTATCAGCAATTCATTCGGAATAGTGTATAATGGCTAAGTCTTAATAACAATGTACATGTCAAATGGCGAAATTAAATATACTTGAATAATGGATGATGATACGATTCATTCTGTTGGCGAAAAGACTACACCGCCGTATAGTTTAAATTGCAAAAATAAAGTATTAAATAAATTATAAGGGAATTGAAGGTATCAGCAATTCATTCGGAATAGTGTATAATGGCTAAGTCTTAATAACAATGTACATGTCAAATGGCGAAATTAAATATACTTGAATAATGGATGATGATACGATTCATTCTGTTGGCGAAAAGACTACACCGCCGTATAGTTTAAATTGCAAAAATAAAGTATTAAATAAATTATAAGGGAATTGAAGATCTCCATGAATTTATTTAAATAAGTCTTTATTCTAACTAAGGTGTCAAAATTCAATTTGAAATATTGTACTTTATCTAATATTCAATCGAAAGATATGTGAGTAATTAGGATATTCAATATGACTTGTTAGTCCATCATGATAAGATTCATTCCTTACACCTAAAGACTTGACTGTAGCTTTGTGATGTAAGTCGGTACTAGTGACTGACATTATCTACCAACTTGATACACTATTCGTAATTTTAGCTAAGTGATTCAATTAGAACAGTGGCTTCATTTACATAGTATTAGCAAAGTTTGAATAAGACTAACAACTTTATTACGCATAGCTAGGTAAACTCCAATCATAATATTTATATTTAGTTACTGTAACAATCGGCTGTAGTATCGTTTAAAAATTTATTACAAGAATATTAAACAATGTTTCATTTTATCGATGAACTTTACTATTTTATTTAAACAAAGCCAACCTTCAAACTTCTTACATTTTTCTTATTTTTATTTAAGTTATTAACAATTAATTCAGAATAGTATATAGTTGCTAAAAGTTGCGACGTTGTACGTCGCAGGCAGCGAGTTCGGGCCGCGGCATTCTGGAAATGCCAAAGCGAGGCTTGAACTCGATGACGACTATTAGTCTAGTCAAATTAGATTTTGAGGTGACATTAATTCCGAAGTGAAAGGTTAAGGGCTTAAATTATTCGGAGGAGTGAATATAATAATATTCTGAGCTCGATAACAGTTGATACCGCGGGCTTAATTAAAAATGAACAGTTTAAGTTGCATTTTTGCATTTTTTTTTAGGTCTCCCGCTGCGGATTGAAAAGTATTGGTTGTATCGAAAAATGGTTCAGACAAAAGTTGTTCCTTATTAAATTTCCTACAAAAAACTCAGCGATAGCACCCCTCTATCTCTTTTAGTTTATTCGGAAATCGATAAAAATGACGAAATTGTTTAAAATCGAAAGTTGTTAATAATTTTTATAAAAATAAATATTTTACTCTAATATTTCATGAAAATGACGTACTCAAGGATTCCAAATAGCAGTTAAAATTTGAAGTCTCTATCTGTAATAGTTTTTGTGCAAATAGTCGCAATATGTTGAAAATTATTATTTTTCATGGTACTGGCAAAACGTAAAAATCGTTTATATTTGTGCCCCCTATTTGTGAGCAATCTTGAAGAGTTATATTTTAAAAAACTGCTTGCGGAATTCCAAAATTTTAATTACAGCAGCTCCAGCATGCATTTATTTAAGGGGTTATGACAGTGTTAAAATTTTGAAAATATCCATTTTTTTTTTATTCACTTTTTTAATAGTTAATAGTCTGTAGAATATGGTCCTGAAAGCCGTTTTTTGCTAAAAAAATTTGCCTCGAAGATATCAACAAAAAACTGATAAATCTGTTTCAAGTAAATTTTTGAAAAATCGTGATTTTTAAATATTTTAATTAGGCCAAACTTGTGGAAAGGATTGTTCTAACACACTTTTTACAGAGAGATTTCATGAGAAATCTTACTGAAAATATGACTTAAAAACCGTTTTACAAACCGTTTTTTTTCTCAAGAGTTATTAATTTATTTCCGTAAAATAAATAAAATCCGTAAAATTAATTTTTCTATGTGTGATTTTATGTTACTAAACTCAATGTGTTAAAGTAAAGGCATTCAACAAATTTGAATTTGCCACTCGAATAAGTTGTACCTCACAGCGTCCGGTCGAGAATGAAGATTTCTGTTTGATCGGTATAGTAGAATTTTCTGTAAAGCAGCAGAAAGCAGCCAAACAGCTGTTTTTCAACAAGACACTAGATCAGTGCAGTTAGTCTGCTAGCTGCCGTAACAGTGCTTATAACCTCAGTGGTGTTGTAAAAGTTCAAGAGCTTCTGCAGAGTACAAAAATTATTCAGATAAGTATTGCAAACTGTTTAGTAATAAATGTGTCCATGAGCTTTTTCTTTGTTGGTTTATTTTTTGCTTTTAGGTATACGGGTGCAAGCCAGGAAGATGGAAGCTTATGTTGACTGTCTGGAGTATTATTTTGTATGCTTTTCAACAACTTGAAGTGTATTTAATAATGGTAAGTATTGCATGTAATTGTAATTCATAAGCATAACTTGATTGTGAATAAGTAACGATAATATTTTTTTTATTTTCAGCTTTTAAATACTATTATCACACAGCATGATGTGCGCGTACCACCAAATATACTTTATTGTATGTATATTTGAGAACCAAAAGCAAATCAAGGTATGCCGGATAGTTTCTGTAAGTATAGTTGAGTTCATTTGTATGATTTACATTATAAACTTTAAATGCCTTTTACTCATATTTAGTTTTTTCATGCTTCTTGTATACTTGCCGCAGCTTTTTGAAGGAACCGTACCATCAATCCTGATGAACCAAAGTGGAAAACCTTGCTTATGAGTATGGTCACAAACTGAGTGGAGCAGAATTGGCAAAGGTAAGTTCAAAGTGAATGTTACGTATGTTTACATATGTAACATTCACTATAATTACTAATATTGTCAATATATGTTGAATTAATTATATTAATTTTGTGTTTTTCAGGAATCTGTTCCACTTAGTCTGAGACCAGACTCATAATGAAGATTTGGCACTTTGATTCATCAGGATTGATGGTACGGTTCCATCAGAAACATGCGGCAAGCAAACAAAAGTGATGAAAATTATGATTTTTGGTAAGTAAATACTTTTAATTGTTGTTAAATGTTATACTCACTTCATGCATATTTTTAATGCATAAAAGTGATGTATAATACTTATATTTGAAAGGAAAAATTTAGTTTTTAGAGCACCTATATATATTAATTTTTTACAGCACTAATAATTTTTCTTTTTTTTTCAGGTTTTAACACTGTCATAACCCCTTAAATAGTAAGACCTCAAAAAAATGCAAAAATGCAATTTAAACTGTTAATTGTTAATTAAGCCAGCGGTATTAACTGTTATCGAGCTCAGAATATTATTATATTCACTCCTCCGAACAATTTAAGCCCTTAACTAAAAGAGAGACAACGAGGCATCCCTTCGAGCCAATGCATTGGCTCGAAGGGATGCCTCGCTGTCTCTCTTTTATTTAATACAAAGTTCGAGCGATAGATTCTACTTTATAATTAAGCCCTTAACCTTTCACTTCGGAATTAATGTCAAAATCTCTTGATTTTCGAGCTAATTTGACTGGACTATATGCGGGCGGCGGCCGCGTGCACCAATCAGCTCTCTTGTTGCTGCCGAGTGGACGAATATGCAGGCGCGTTGGCGACGTACTACAGCGGCAAGGCAGTAACTGCACGGCATAACGAGAGAGAAGAAGAACGAAGCGGCTGAGATGAGAGGGCGGAAGCGCAATGCCAGCGAGGACGAGGATGAAGAGATCGTCACCAACTGTCCAGGAGGAGAGTCGACGAGAAACGTGGATTGGCGTGCGAGGAGAATGGAGAAGACACTGAGTGACCGAAGCAACGAGTCCGGAAGGCGCCAAGACGGAGACACGGCGAAGGTCGGGAGACGTCGTGACTGAACCGAGAATTAGAGAGCCAGTATGTGTGGAACGTTGCTTGGGAATATAAGAGAGTAAGAGCGCGCGGATAAGCGGACGCGGTCGTGGAGTGAGACTGGCGTGAGACAGGCAAGTGCTAGTGTGAGAGAGTGTACTTGGATGCAGTGGAGGGAGCCCCAGATAG
The DNA here is from genome assembly GCA_018906965.1 of Philotrypesis tridentata. Lineage (NCBI taxonomy): Eukaryota > Metazoa > Arthropoda > Insecta > Hymenoptera > Pteromalidae > Philotrypesis > Philotrypesis tridentata. The sequence continues at coordinate 140,590 of JACCIB010000403.1, forward strand.
AGAAGTGCGCAGTGCGGGAGTGCACTTGACGACACCCGAGAAAAAACGAGCTGATGCGTCCGAGAGACTCGTTGTCAGAAAGAGAGAGACAGAGAGAGAGAGAGAGAGAGAGAGAGAGAGAGAGAGAGAGAGAGAAAAGAGAGAGAGTGAAAGAGAGACAGAGAGAGAGAAAGAGAGAGAGAGTCAGAGACAGAGAGAGAGAAAGAAAGAGAGAGTCAGAGACAGAGAGAGAGAAAGAAAGAGAGAGACAGAGAGGGGAAATAGTAGGGGAATTAAATTTAAAGATTAGAGTTTGTGACGCTATGGATTTCGAAGGACTGCTTGAGAGTCCTCCTGGTCCTCAGAAACAAGCGTTTCGCTAAGAACAAAAAGCAGAACACTCGGGTTCGCGAGAAACACACGTGGCCGTGGCCATGGCTCGCGGTTCTGTGGTTCATGAGTACACTCGCAAGAAAAAGCAGAACGCTGGGGTTCTTGAGAAATACTTGAAGCCGTGGTTCTGTTATTCACGAGTACACTCGGAAGGAAAATCGGAACGCTCTGGTTCACTAGAAACACTCGTGGCTGTGGCTTGTGGTTCCGCGGCGAGGGTGCAAAAATTCAAAATCCGAGCAATATAATTATTGAAAATCGTTTGAATAAAAAAAACTAATTGTAAAAGTGCACAAAAATTTATACTTGTATATGTACTTATAAGGTAGGTTTTGGGGACCCGCCATAAAACCTATATAAATCGATTAATTGTGACACCACAAATCTATATATACCATATAATAAGGTTGTATGAGCTATCCTTCCACTGATATCAATCTTGAAAAAGAGACATTGGGGACTTGCTATCAAATTACAAAAATAATTACTTTATTTCGACTATTTCATTTGCGGGACCCAGTTTCCAAAATCCTTTCAAACAACATGAGAGGATCAACACAATCGTTGATGTAGGAGTAACCAAATCCAAAATTAATGATATCATCTTGAAAAAATCTATGAAATAATTATCATGATGATGTAAATATTTACTTATACCAAAGTTTGAAAGCCGAGAAATACGAAGCACCTTGAAATACAGTGTTCCAAAATACTCTGTACTGTTACAACCTTTGCTATAATGGAGACTCGAAAATGAGGCATAGAGGACTTATAATCAAATTACAAAGATTCCGACACCACTATTACTGTATTATCTATAGAACCAGTTTCTCATGATGTTAAGGAAAATACCTTCCTACTATTTGATGTGAATAGTTTTCGTATCGTAGAAGCAACATTTATGCATCTTAAACCGACTATTTTTCAATAAAGGCGTGCCTAATAAATTTCTTATGCTAGGATTCAGATATACAGAATTTTTAATCATGGATAATTAAAAACCTGATAATACCGACAATGAAGAACCTGCAAACTGTCAGCGTGAGAATAACATGTTAATTTTAAGTTTATTTGCCTGGGCTCTACAGCACGTGGTATTGCAGGTATATAGGCTGGCAACATGTCTTTACTAGTGAAATTCCCAAACAATCTATTTTAAATAAACTTGGAATTCACTGCAAACAAGTTCTTAGGGAAGAGATAAACTTCATACCATTTCCGCAGGATTAAGCAATCGATGACCGGATAAAGATTATAGAGTGAAAAATGTGATCAGTACACGTGTCATAGAGAAAATTTTGTTACATATTCTACTAATTATATTTTTCAAGATATACGTGATAAATACACTTTATCACTTTACTACTTTATGATCAATCTACTTTGACTTTTTAAATCAAACATAATTCAGAACCTGATAACGCGGACAGTGAGGCACGTGCGAACTGTAAACTTACGTAGTATTTCGGGCATTTACAACTTTTTTATAACAATAAGATTCCGAAAAAATCCGTTTAATTTAATTAACTTAAAGTCACTGCACAACGATCTTAGGGAAGGAATAATACTTGCACACCATTCCGGCAGGATTGTATAATGTATGACCTGTTCAAGGTGACATTTCGAAAGATGAGATTTAATTAAATGCCAGAGGGATAATGCTGACGCTTACTAAACCAATTATTTTACAAAATAGGCATGCCAAATAAATTTCTCACGTTATGATTAAGGTGCATCGATTTTTTATATCAAATATAATGGCAAACATCCAGGGAAGTAATTCCAAACATGGTATAGTTCATCTGACATCATTTTCCAAAATAATTATCGAGTCTATTTTGATATCGTTGGCACAGAATACTAATACTCCTTAAAATCACTGCGGGCGACTCCATATTTTGGGGATCTCATATATCTTTTGTGTTCTGAAACATTGAAAGATCTGTCTATTTGTGAGCTAAAACTCACTGAAGGATTATGTACCTATTTCCAGAAGTATCCACTGACTCAATTCTGGTTAACTCACTTTTATTTTTTGAATGACATGATTAGTTATTCAATACGTCAGTGTGTTTTGGCTGACAAATTTACAGATCTTTTAATGTTTCAGAATGCAGAAGCTATGCAAGGCCCACAAAATATGGGTTTGGCATTAGCGATCCTAAGGAATACTAGACTTTTCTAGAAGCAATATACATATGGTTTATCAATATGGATCATCCATATGGATTTACATGGATACCACATGGATCCATATGGATAATGTAGATACTGATCCACATAGATATTCACATGGATAATTTAATTTAATATTCGTAATCCAAATTGTTATAATATTGTTTTTGGAACACTTACACGCTTAAGCAAGTTCGTAGTAATGAATAAATAAAAGAAAAAAACACAAAAATTAATCACCTCAATGGGAATCAAACCCAGAACATCTCGATTCATAGTCTAATACTTTGCCACTGGGCCACTGATACATGTTAAACTGTATAGTTAATTTTTTACTCATACTTCATGTGACTATATTTTTGAACTTATACAATAATTTTAGAGTCTTAATTATTATCGCATACGTGTAAATACTTAAGTCATGTAGTAATATATTTTGTAAATAATTCATTATCAATTGCATAATAACGTTATTTTTGAAATATAAGAAAATTTTTGTAAAATTAAACTTAAAATTGTTACTAATATTCTTTTCAGAAGATTATTCCAAAATTTCTGAATCTTTTTTAAATAAGGTAAAAGTATCAATAGTTGGACTTAGTGTAGTGGGCCACAATTATGTTAATCTTTAATTTTTAAATCCAAATTTATGCGATAAAAAAGTAACTAACTAAGGCGCTATGGATTCTTACATCTAAAAAAAATATTTTGAAAGCCAAAAACCAACTTATTTAACTAGGAATAATTAAAATACAATCATACTGCTTGTACCAGTGTATGAAACTCATAAAATGACTTGTACCAGTGTCCGAAAGTTATCGTCCCAGTACGTAGATCGTGTATTAAAAAAATTGTTGTATGAGCTTATTTCAGTTAAATTGTTGAAATATTATTGAAATCATTAAAAATTTTTCGAAATTAATGATTAAGCCAAGGACATAAATATAAATAAAAAAAAAATATTTATTCAATAATTACATTACAAAGTAACGACCAGAAAACTTTTATAAATAATAATTATTCTCTAATTCATTGCATGGGTATTTAATCAATACCTTAGAATAATTTAATCCGACTTTTCTATAAGTGCGTTTCCATAGACCATAGTATATATCCATAGACATACGTTATGATTTAAATTTTGAGGTTAGCTCAAGAACAAATACTACAGGTGGTCAAGCAATGGCACGGAATTTGCAGTAGCAGTTAAGGAGTTGTCCGATAGGTGACCACATGTTCATGAATCGGGACCAAAGAATTTGAATCGGTTTACGCGTACTAGTAAAAGTCCATAAAAAAATTTGATTAAATGCATTGACAAATAATCGGTTATTGTATATACACTAAAAATAGACATACTGAACATTACGATAACGATTTACCTTATTCAAAAAAACATTTTATTGAATTTCTATGGCCTTATTCCATGTCCAACTTTTCCTACGTTCAGCCATTACGAGTGAATGGACGCTCGACCATACGTACATTCACAAAACAAAAATCTAGTTTTCGAGATTAAAAATTTAATTATAAACTCTAAATATTTTTGTATGAACTCTGGAATGTATGTAGAATAATATAGAAAAGCATTCTGTAAATAATTCTGCGTTATCAAGGGGCGCGGTAGCGCCACGATGGCAAGTATAAGGTACGTTAGTACATACGCCGCCGTCGGGCGCTATAGCCAGACCCTATATACTTTGAATTAGCCCTTTTGGAAATACGAGGTATGGTTATAGTAAATTTAAACATTCAAGATTTTCCTGACAGTGTCCGACTATTGGTCGCGTCCGCTCATTGGTACTTTTACCTTATATTAAGCAAGAAAAATCGGTTACATGAATTTTTGACATGAGATCTACAATTATCTAAAATCCAGTGTAACAAGTGTTAGTGGCTCTGTGGTAAAGTATTGGACTATGAATTGAGATGTTCCGGGTTCGATTCCTATATGAGTGCATTCGACATTGCTTATATGTCACCTAGATCCCATTGGAACACTGTATTATCGTCGAAGCTTTTTCTAGTGCATTGTTGTCTTCCGTATTTCGCAAATTACTCTTAGTATTATGGGTTTGCTTGTTTTATTATTCTGGTCATTAAAATATACTATAAGAATTGACTAATCATATCGTGGACATCTAAATGGAACACTGTATTGCCTACGCTGATTCGGGAGAGTGCAGTGATAACTGTCATAATTTACCACGAAATTTACCCACTTCCTATTTGGTATCAATGAGCCTCGGAAATACAGCATTCGACATTGCTTATTATGTCACCTAGATCCCATTGAAACACGGTATTATCGTCGAAGCTTCCTGCTAATGCATTGTTGTCTGTCGTATTTCGCAAATTACTCTTAGTGTTATGGGTTTGCTTGTTTTATTATTCTGGTCATTAAAATATACTGTAATAATTGGCTAATCTTATCGTGGACATCTAAATGGAATACTGTATTACGTACGCTGGTTCGGGATAACGCAGTAATAACTGTTACAATTTACCACGAAATTTCCGGACATACTTGTTGGTTTCTATCGGCCTTGGAAATACAGCATTCTACATTGCTAATTATGTCGTCTGAATCCCATTGCAACTCTTTATTATCCACAAAGATTTTGACTGTGTATCATTGTCTGCCGAAATTCACAAATTTCACGCAATCCTCTTCTTCCTTCTCCTCCTTCTTCCTTAGGTCGTTGCTTAGCTCCCCCTCCTCCTTCTTCTCGCTGGTGTCCAAATGCTGTTCATCCTCTCCTGTTTGCCTGAATGCGGTGTTCCCGTAGTAGTTCTTCTTCTCATTCCTCTTAATCAGTTTCTCCTTTTCCAGCGCCTCCCGCATAATTTTCTGGTCACTGAATCTTCCCTGCCTCACCTCCATCCATAGTTTTCTCAGCCTCTCCAAACATTGTCCTACCCTGGTCATGTTGTTCTGCTGCTTCTCCTGCCGCTGCTCATATAGATTCAATTTTTCTCTCAGTACTGCGATCTCTCCTTTCACTTCTTCTCGGATTCTATTTTCCACCTATTCTTTCCATCCTTCCAGGTTTGTCAGTAATTCCTATCGGATTTCCTCCTTTATCTCTTCCATCTTAGATTTTCATTGTCTCTCATTTTCATCGCTTGTCGGTGTATCGTCCGTCCCAGTACATTTTCTCGTCGCTGACCGTCTGCACGCTCGTCTCTGCACGCACATCTTGCTCTCGTGATCTAACCTCCTTCTTTGAATCACTCTTTTTTCTCGTTATTTATACTTCCCCGCTTCACTCCCCCACTGGAAAGTCACTTTCCCGATTTTCGTCCTGCTTCAATTTCCTGACTCCACTACTTTTTTATTACTTGCCTTCTCTCTTACTTTTGCACTTAATATTATACTCCCGTATCGGGGTAGTTATCTGGTTTGACTAATATAATCAATTATTCATTTATTATAATTACTTAGTATTAATTTTATTTATGATTTTATTTTTGACTAATAAGCGTGTTTTATCCCCTTAATGTATTAACGCTTAAATGCACTCGGAATATATTTTTATGTCGAACGCAATAATCAGATAGAAAATACGGGAAATTTCTGAATGGTACATCCTTATATTTACAAGATCACGCATTCAAATGGTGGAATCGGAATGAATAAAAGAAGGTTATTTAACTATTCTAATCCATAAATCCTATAGAAAATTCACAATTTTTTTGAGATAATTTTTTAAATTACAATTACAGTCATGATATTCGGAATTTCATAACTATAAAACTATGATAATAATACACTGAAATAATTATATATAATAATTTTTCAAATAATTATTAAAATATAAAGAGAAACTCTATCTTGGTCAAAAGAAAATAATTATCAAATCTTGGTCAAAAGAAAATAATTATTAAAATATAAAGAGAAACTCTATCTTGGTCAAAAGAAAATTTTGTTGAGCCGGAACAGCTTTAGAGACTTTGTCTATAGTAACACTAATAAGCTATGTTCTTTGGAACTACTCAAAAAATATAGAGAGACGTGGTAACGCCCAGAAGACAACATTTTTAGCAAAAAATGAAAAGAGCGGTTTTTTGAAAGCTATGTTATTCGGGATTTTTCGATAAAATTTAAGTATTTGAATAGAAACTATCGATTTCTGACTAGAGAGCGACTACCCACGGACTTTGAAAATTAATTAACGAAACCGAGGAACTCCTCGAACTCCACCTGATCCCGGAGGACGATGCTATCGGTGACCCGAGCCGGCGAAAACCGACTCGGCCCGCTCCTTTATGCATATCACCGCGGCCTCCACACGCCGAGAGTATTGGATGTCTTTGCTCGCTAAGAACGATCTCGCGACTCCGATCAATCGGCCCTTTTCAAGGCCACCAAAACTGGTGCTTTCTCCTCAGCCTCGGGAAGAGACCCTAATAAATTAAATGGGAAAGCAAGACCTCTAGCAATTTGTTTGCATCAATGAGATAAAGAAGCTGTATTTTGCCATTACTTTCGTCTTTTCGAATTTTCTCTCGACTGTTTTTCGAAAATTCTACAATGTCTCCTAGTTCGCGATCTTGAATCGTGTCTTTCTCTACTTGAAAACCTCGCTTATTACACATTTGAATCTCTCTGTCTAGCTTTGAATCTTCATCACTACTTCAGTGACATTTTTGCGTAAAACTGGTACTTTTTGAGATTTCAGGCAAAATTTGAAAGAAAATTCGAATTTTTCGGCATTTTTGCTCTGATTTGTTAATAACTTTTGAAGCACAACTTTCTAGGCTGGCGCATGATCAGTACTTATTATTGGGCCTATTTCGAACCGAATCCACTTGTTTCCACGTTGTTAGCATCAACATTCAAAATATAGCAATATTTCCGGTAATCCGACTGGATTAATATAACTCTTAGGCTGGAATTCATAGTCGACCCTCACCCTCACTCTCACCCTCCAACTCTTGAGGGGCGGCCGTTACATGGAAGTCCGCATTTAAGAATGGTATCTAGAGTCTAGACTTCACCAGAAGTCCAGAATTCGAATCGCGCGAAAATTCGAATACCTATTTCAATTAAAAGATTTACTAAAATAAATACAATAATTATTTGCAAATAAATAAAATACAACTTATTATAAATAAATAATTTTTAAACGTGAATTAAAACTATGATAAATGTATAATTATATCATTATTTGATTGGCGCAAAAATTTGAATTGCAAAAATATTAAATTTGCGAAAATAAATATTATTTTTATAAATTTAATACGCATTACAAAACTCGATTTACCTACTACTATGTGAGGGTGAGGGTGAGGGTCGACTATGAATTCCAGCCTTAAGGAGGTTCTACCGCTAATGGATTAAAAATTGAGAATTCAATGAAACTTGGTACATGTGTCAATAATGTCTTTAAAAAGCTGTAGACAAATTTTTATGAAGCTACAGAGCCTAATAATTGAGAAATTAACTATTTAATTTTGCCAATTTTAACATGGTGTCTTATGGAAATTCAGATTCATGACAGGATATTGAATAAACAAAAATTGAGATTCTTTTGAAAAAAAATATAGTAATAGAAAAATAAATAGAGAATATGATGACGCTTTAAAAAGTATCATTCACAGCTTGTGACAATTATTAAAAATAAATAACTGTGCGCAATTTTCGATGTGGACCGAAACCTACAATGTTTGGCAATGTTGCATTCATTCTGTCTCTCTCTCTCTCTCTCTCTACCTTTGTCTCTGTCAGTCAGTATAAGAGTAGTCGCAGGTTGTCTGCTTCTATGGTCTACATTTGATTATAACCTCAACATTTTGGTTAATTTCAAATAAAATCAAAATCATTTTCAAACATGAACATTTTTATTTTATGCAATAATCACAGGCATTAGTTACAGGTATCACAAAACTCTCTTTAGCTCTCTAACTAACCTCTTTTATAAATATAAATACTTAAAAATAATAAAATTAGTTTACTAGTGACTCTAAAAAATTACACAATTTTGTAATTACTTGCTTGTTCATGGTAACTCTTACAAAACCTTCTTCATCTTTTCCTAAAAGATTGTGCACTGCAACAAACTTGTTTTCTTTGTAGGCATCGAAAATCATTTCATAAGAAATACCAGCTGCTACAATCTTTTTTCTTGTTGAAAGTGAGGTGCATTCATTTAATATTTTTAACTTTTTTAATTCAGCTGGTAATAAATCTTTGAATGCCTCTCGTTCTTCAACCTTGTTCCAACTCAAACAACAATCTCTTATTGTTTGATTAGAAATGTTTTGTTTTAGTAATACGTCTCTCAACATCCTAACATCTGCAATAGCATTATGTGCCTCATCACAATTTATTTTTAAAGAACGTGCAATATTTTCTAGTTTACTTTTTCCTCTACCCTTTCCTGTATTGCACTTTCTAAGTAGAGGTAAAGTATCAGAAAATCCGTGTACAACGGATTTATAGTGGTTTACCATAAATACTTTTTTTATGGCTATCATTAGTCGAGGGTAGTCAAAACCACAATTATGAGCAGTTAGGATGCACTTTTTCTGCAAACTACATAAAAACTGATAAAAAGCTAGCATAGCTTCAAATAGATTTAGCGTTATGACAGTTTTCTGATGTAGTTGCAAGCATCCATTGATGTATCGTAGCCCATTCACAGCACTAGCTTCTTCATTTATTTTTTGATTTGGTCTGATATAAACGCTGAACTCCATATCCTCGTATTTAGCAGCTATTTGCAAAATATCTGCAGTCTTTTGAAAACTCCCAGTTTCCAAATCAAAAAATACAATGACTGGCTCATCAGCTTCAACATTTGCAAGAGGTAAAGGTATGTCCAGCGGCTTCAAAAGTTGTGAGTCACTTGCGTAAGACATACCTTCTGTCAACTCTTTCTTTTTTTTCAATTCTTCTTTTTGCTTCTTTAAAAACAAACGTCTCTTTTTAAACTCTTTGGTTTGAGATTTTTCATACCTCTTTGTATGTCTTCTGTCACGATTCATTCCATATTTAGAGGTATGTTTACCAGGTGACACATTTAACTTTTTGGCTAAATTTGAAATAAAAATTTCCCCATCATTTTTTTTATTGATTGCAAAAGCCACTCGAACATCACTAGATATGGACATTCCGTACATCCTGGACTTTGGTGCTTTGCTGACAATAATATTATTCAGACTTTCATTTGGATTGCTCGATGCTCCTGCTGAAAATGTGTGAGCATTCGCTGCAAGATCATCGAATAAAGTGATGAGAGCACTGAATAAATTTTCATTCGTAAGTCCATCTCCTATATTGGAATGACTGTACTCCTCTGGATTCATTGAATAGGAGCACCAGGATCCACAATTGTCATGCTGGTTGTAAGCATGGTATGGAATGTTTCTTATCGCTTCAGCAACATTATTACTGGATCCAACATTTTGTGAAATACAATAATTAAAACATCTCTGAAAATATTTTATCAGTGAAGCGTTTAGCTCTTTATAGTTTTTTTGTAATTTATACAAAGCACTAGTCACACCTTTGCTGGTGTGGTTTTTATCCGCTTGCTTCACAATTTCAAAGTCATGGGCACTTCTTAGAGCAGCTATGGAGTTGCTATCATTGTCAGCGATCACAATTCCTACATCAATATTACATTGAGTAAGAATTTTATTATTTTTTGTTAGTTCCACAGCTGCGTAAGGCTCCATTGCTTTTGCTGTGCCACTAAAATTTCTTCTGCAATCATGATCTTCCAGATTGTACCCATTGGCACACTTCTTGCACTTCCTATTCAAGGTCACATAAGATATAACTTTTTTACAAAATAATCCAATTAACGAAGCAGTTCCAGACATACTGTTATATGATCTACCAGTACTCCTGGTAAACCATCCCATATCAAGTGATGCAGCTATCCGTATACGATTATCTAAACTAATGGATATATTGTTGGATAAGGTAGGTAGATCAGGAAATATAAATGACCGGTCAAGATGTACAGGTCTGAAAGAATGAAATAAACATAATTGTAATCACTACATTCCTTTTATTTTTCAATTTTATAACATTATTTTTTTGTCGTTGTAGAATGTAGCTGTAAAAACATATAAACTATGGTGTACAATTTATTCTACATCATTTTTTGTGAAAATTTAAATCTAAAATCACTCATTCAGTTATACATGATTTTTTGTAAAAATATAAAAAATTACTCATTGAGTTACACATCAGTTTTTGTAAAAAATAAAATATAAAAAAATCACTCACTCATTAACAGTGTACAATTCATTGATCGGTTTATAAAAATTAAACTATATAATTACTTAAATTACAATTATTACAATTAAAATAGTTACAATATTGTTTTAAAGTTAACACGCTTCTTAATACTGTATAATTAGCTCTTACTCACAACAATCGTTCAATTTTTTCGACATTAGTAATAGTGAGACGTCTCTCTTCAGTTGCTGCTTGTTGACAACTATCATGGGCCATTTTCTCAACAATTTTTCCTACTTCTACTTCATGCGTTGTAAATGACTTCCAGTTGAATTCAGGAATATTGAGAGCAGACAATATTCCATTCAAATGAGTATTGCCCATGCCTGAATTCAAAGTACCTGTAAAAGAAAATGCAATTGAATTTAAAATTACATATTATATTTCACATAAGTAGTCCATTGAATCATACAAACCTATGACTGCTTTAGTATTTGTGTCATAATGCATATTTTGACTTGTTGTCTTGTGTTGTTTATCAGAACAAACACTTGATAAGGAGTTGCACTTGCTACACCGAACATAGAATGTTGATGCCAAACCAGATCGTTTTTCTTCTGTAGTGTCCAAAAGGGAAAGAATAAATTTACACTTTTTACAAATCAATTGTTCTGCAAGTGTCTGGACATGGATTATTCTTCGGCCTTCAATTGCAGTTACGTCTTCTTTTTTTTGGTTATTCTGCACTTTACAGTTTGCTTTGAAAATATTTTGAATATTTTTCCCCACTAATTTCTGCTGACACCATTTTTTATATACTTTCGCGGTCACCCTTTTCCCTTTCCAAAAAAAATTTTGTTGCTTTTCACTCATTTTAATTGTTTTTATTCATCTGAAGGCGAAAAAGCGGAGTCAAGACAAACGGAGTCGACAGTTTGTTCAGTAGCAACAGTACGGTGTTGCCAAGTTTACGAGCAAAACTACGTTACTCAAGCACAAGTCAAAAGCTAGCAGACGAATATTCGCTTTGACTTCCTACGTAGCGGTAGAACCTCCTTAAGGAAGAAAAAAAAAGCATTAGTCTACTGTTGGTTCTGCTAGCTGGTAACCTCATCCGCGTCGGAACTCGAAGGTTACTATAGATTATATTGTTTAAAACGCGCTAAAACCACATAAAACCCGTACTACGCGTGTGCAATAGTGTTTAAGATAAAACCTGCAAGAAATTTCAAATGCACAAATTCACTAATATAAAAGATGGCATAAGGCTGCAAATGTTATCAACGGATCTCACTATATCAGATACGTATATTTTAACTATCTTTAAGTAAATTAACTTTAAAATAATAGAACTCGATTCTTTGTTTTAAAATAAATTATTTTCTCTATTACAGGTGATTCGACAAACTTAATCAATATATAACTAGCAGACTTTACTGAACCAGCTTTGCGTTTATCACTGTAAGTGCTATTTTTTAATACTTTAAAGGGCTCTCATCCGTTAAAAAATAAAAATTAATTAGCTACTTAACATACATCATTCTATTTCATATTTTTTGAAATTATTTACATAGTTATTTACATAGTTACATGATATTTTCATTTTAGTGTTTAATACGTAATATGAACAATTAAAAATTCATTACAGATAAAATAGTTATGTATATTCATTTCCTGATGGAAAAGAATATAAAAAATGTAATGAAAAATAATTGTATGACTACTTGAATAATAATTTAAGATAGATCCATGATTTTGAAGGTGAAAGTAAGCATATTAATTAAAATTTGCTAAATATCGCTGATGACTTTATTTATTGCAGAAATAGAGAAATATTGATGTATTGGAGCCTATATATTTCGTATATAAATTTCGTACCAAATAAAGCAATCTTTATAAATTTTTTGCGAATCCATTGGATCGAACCTTGAAAATTTGGAATTTTAAGGTTTAGACTGAAGATATGTCTATAGTGACATATATATGTTACACTAAAAGTATTTATTTTAAACTATAGAAAATTTATAAAAGAATATGTTTCATATGTTTATATTGAAAAAAACTTCTCTTAGAAGCTATGGATGTTTGAAAAATTTCAAGAAATGGAAAAATTGTTTAAAATTCTGAATGAAAAATTAATGAAATGAAAAATTAATTTCTGAATGCAAAATAATGAATGAAGGTTACTATGTCATCGGTATAGAAGAATTTTCTGTAAAGCAGCCAAACAGCTGTTTTTCATCCAACTTTTAAGTCACCAGATCAGTGCAGTTTGTCTACTAGCTGCTGTAACCATCCTATAACAACTAAGTGCTTATAACCTCAATGATGTTGTTAAAGTGCAAGAGCTTCTACAGAGTACAGCAAATATTCAGATAAGTATTGTAAATAATAAGTAATAATTGTATCCGTAAAGACCTTTTGCTTTGTTGGCTTATTTTTTGCTTCTACGTATACCGGTGGAAGACAGGAAGATGAGACTCTTGTATTAACTGTATAGAGTATCATGATTTGAAACAACGCAAAGTGTGTTTAATAATGGTAAGTAGTGCAAATAACTGTAATCATTAATAAACCTTGACTATTAATTGGTAACGATAATTTTTATTTTATTTCCAGCTTCTAAATGCTATTATCAAACAGTATGATGTACGCGTACCATGAAATATACTTGATTGCATGTTTATTTGAATACAAAAATCAAATCAAGATATGACAGATAGCTTCTCGCTAAGTTAGATCGTATCGCTAAGTTTATCTAATAAATAGGATTTCCGACTTTGGTTCAGCTCAATAGATGGACCGGTTCTTTCAGAAAAATTGCTTTCACAAAAATAGTGAAAATCATGATTTAAATAAATTGTTGTAATCGCTAAGCAATATTGAACACACTTAATGCATATTATTTATGCATAAAAGTGGTGTGCAAAACTTATATTTAAACGGAAAAATATAATTTTTAGAGATTTTTTTTCAGGATTTAATTCTGTCATATATATAACCCTATAACCCTGTAACCCCTCAAAGCAATATATGTATTCAAATTTTCTGTGTATAAAATTTAAATTTATTTTGGAAACGTATGGAGACTATTGCCTTCGTGGAATGATAACGAAAGCTAAGATAATTTCTATATAAGTAGCTTCCGATAAAAAATATATCATTCTAATGATATGTTTAAATTTATATATTTAAATAAAAAATAATAAATTACATATTTACATAAAAAATAAAATGGTAATAGGAAATTAAATTAGAATCTGTAACTATGGAAAATTTCAAAATTCTTTATAAGATTTTTATTGTATAAAAGTTTTATAAAGTTTTTCTGAACAATATGTTACAGTATCAAGTCATCAATGCTTAAATAATTTAGAATATTATCAAGACAATCTTCAGGTAAGTATTTACTAAATAAAGACATCAAAAGAACTTTTGCAGACTCTATAAACACTTTTCTCCTATTTGCTTCATTGTATCTTAATTTAATAAGCCAACCGTAGACTGGAAACTCTCGTAATTTCTTCAGGTTTCCAATTTTTTGATAACTATCATTTTTCAAAAGCTTGGCCAATTTCCAGAGGGGATAGTGCAGCGTATCATATACAGATATATTTTCACTAATAATCGTAGACTTTAGTTTGTTACATTCTTCTACAAAATTTTGTTTCACAAGATATAAATTTTCTGGTGTAAAGTAACCATTTAAATCAATAAAACTTGAATTTTCAATAATTTTACTACATAACAAAACATTCATTTTTTCAACATGATAATTAATTATAAGTAATTGCTGTATGTGGTTGTATAAGATAATCAATGGATCCACTCTCATCCTTCCAAATATAAGAAACAAGTCCGGCAAGGAAAACATGTATTTTCTGAGTGGTAGTTGGCCTTGACTGTTTTTTAAATTGATGTCCGCACCCCAATGTAATAAATTTTGCAAACAATTTGGAGGGCAAAAATATAATGGACTATCAAGATCATCTACACTTCGAAAATTAATGTCACATCCCCTTTCAGAAAGTATAATTATCCATTTGTTGATAAAAGATGTATCTATAGCAGACTTATCCATACCATAATTGATAAGAACATGGTAAGCATTTCCAATAGCATAATCTGCTATGTATACTATTTTATTAATGTCAGCACCTTTTTCTAAAAGGTAGTCGAACAGATCTTTATTGTTGCATAACATAGCTATGTGAAGTGGTGTTCCTATGTCAGAAGTTTGGTTAATATCTGCTCCATTGGCAATAAGAAGATTGACTAAATCAATGTCTCCTGAATCAGTTGCCAGATGAATTGCTTGAAAACTAATCAAATGTTCATCAAACTCCTCCACTAGCACATGGTTTTTCTCAATAACGTTATTAATCAAAATTTTACGTTGCCTTGCAGTACTTGTACATAATATATCACTAACTTTCATCTTATCGGGAAGACAACAATATCTTTGAAATTTAACTAATTTTTCTTTAAAACAACCACTCATTTTGTAATTCAGTGTGTGTATAATATTTAATGTGCTTAATAGAGGCTACTTTTAAGCAATGCATATAATTAAGAGTACACAGCATATAATGCATGTAGCATTTAAGAGTTCACAAATAAGTTGATTGATCAGCGCGGGAGCGTCGAAGACTTTTACAGACTTTTGAGGATTATATCATGCTACTAAAAATTTGACGGTTTTGATAATATTCAAACCAGTAAGTAAAAAATTTTGGCCATATACTATTTGGCTCATCTTAATAGACTGTTATGAAACTCGATAGCCAAAATTTATATTTACAGTATTTATTATATTAATTATATTATACAACACTACTATGAAAAAATCTTCAAATGATGGTAAAAGCGTATGCATATATCATATATATACACTGTAATACGGACATCTGAGGATTTTTGATGTGAAACATCTATTGGGACGGGGGAATTTAAATTATTAACAAACTAAAAATACCTATAAATTCTTAGAACAATTCTAAGCACTTTTCAATCAATACGAATTCTGCCTATAGTTGACGGTTTTTGCATAAAAAATTGCTGAATTTGCAACATGAACAATATGTATGCATTTTCTATGCAAAAACCGTCAATTTGAGGCAGAATTCGTACTGATTACAAAGTGCTTAGAATTGTTTAAAGAATTCGCAGAAATTTTTTCCTATACTGAAAACGCGAAAAAACGTATTTTTGCACTAGAATTGTTAATAATAAAAGATGGGACCAAAATGGGGCCTGGTAACCTCAAAATTTGGAATCAACGAACCAAAAAACAAAAAAAAACGTCAAGTTACGTCGTGGACCAAAAAGTGTATACTTGACCCCCCCCCCCCCACTAGCGCTCGCACTATATTGAGACCTAAAAGGGTAGGGGGTTGATTTTTTTCTATAATTCGAAAAAAATAACATCTACTACATGCAAAAGGACCGAATCCCGTAGTTACTTTAGTTTGCGATTAAGGCCATTTATTTATAGCGTCTATTTCGAGGTTTACTTTACTGCTTGTAAAAAGCAAGTTGACATTAACTTTTTCGTATATATATTTTTTTAAACTATTCTTGGTTCAATACGAACCTATTTCTACAGAAACGAACCTCTTCAGTACACGTTTTTTTAACTAGCCATCCCTTGCAAGAAAACGTGAAAAATTAATTAACTAATCGTTGGAGCAATAATTGTTTACTTTACCGCATCGGGCTTTCGCACGCATATTTCTCATAATCTTCTGCATCTTTTCCTTAAGGTTAATCTAAATACAATGAATTTTGCAATACTTATGAGCATTTATCTAAAACTGATTTTTTCGCGTTCAAACTTAATTTTGCAACTAACTAATTCAAATGAAGTTAGACTTTATTTATATGAATCGATAGATAATTTATTCCTCTACTAAAGAAAATTATTTGTTTTGCAATTACTGACCTATGTTTCGTTAGGCTGAGCAAAAACTAAAAGAAGGCGTAATTTTACCACTTATTTGCTAATAACTCACTTAGCGGTCAGAATTTTCGTTTCGTTTTTTGATTTATTCATTGTCTAGGTCCTTACGCATCAGATTATCGTACAATTTGGCAGATATGAATTTTGTAACTTCAGGTCTATTTTTCATGCTAATTCGACTGGACTAACAGATATAGATATACACAGGCTACAAGTGCTCTCCCTCTCCAGATTTTCCAGATGCTCTGCACTGGAAACTGTATACATGATAATATTTTTAAATTAAGCATTATGTATATTATGTGTTTAGTAAGAAACAACGGAAATTTTGCGCAAAAACCGACAGTTTTAGGCATTTATATTGGGTTTATAATAATTTAATTGACATAGCAAAAAAGTTGAGAAAAAAATACATTAAAGGAAAAAAAAAGTATTTCAATATCAGTTTTGGTTGCTGAGAAAATGAATTTACAACTAAGGTTCACGAAATCAGTCGTTTTTCATCAGTCGTTTTAGCCAAACCAAGGCATCTACAGCTGTTCGGAGAGATACGATCTTCTAGAGTATTTCTTCAACAAGCACTGTGATAAATTTCAACTAAAAATAACAAGCCGTGTCGGCGTAATCGTCGATTGAAAAAAAATTGTTATCTCGGCTCCTATTTATCTGATCTTAATAAAATTTGTATGAAAATTCATGGTTTTTTTACGTACTTTACGATGCATTTTACTGCGTTTCTCTAACTTTAAAATTGACCGAGATTCAAACCTAGAAATGGACATTTGTTGATAAAAATTTTGTTAAATATTAATTTGAAGAAAAGTTCTTTTTAGTGTTTATTAAGCATGCCATAAACTATCGATTACAGGTGATCAATTTATTGTTATATGCGACAAATTGAGTTTCAAATAATAGAATAACAATTTTATAATAAGTCGCCATTTTGAGATAGCTAGATCGGACAAGAATTTTTATGTAGCATGAGCTGTCAAGACATTTTGAACGAAATTTCGATAAAAAATAATAATTTTTGCATAAACTACGGCAATATGAAGAAAAAACTATTATTTTTTTTATTTAAACAATTTAGCAATGAAGAAAGTTAATTTCGTACTCGGAAACACATGTACCTTGTAGGTAATTCAATTGTGAACAATTTTCATGTTCAACTTTTTCACGTAAAGTTAATAATAAAAAAACTACAAACGAAAAGCCAAAAAAAAAATTCATTTTTGAACTTTATTTTGCAATGTTCCAGGGCAGCTACGACGTAGAGAATTTAAGGTCATTATCAGTGCACAAACACCTACCAGATCTAACAATAAAATTTTGAGTTGCACGAACATCCAATCCCAATCCCAGGGCTCCCAGACTAATATACATATACGTAGGGACAGCTAACCTGGAGAGAGGATGAATGCAGTTGTCCGAGAGTGCAAGTGAGAAACTAGGAAAATGTATAAGTGCAACAGGGACAGACTTTCCCTCCCTTAATTTTCCTTCGTCTCCCACTCTGTCCGACAGTTAACCTTTGAGATTTAGCCGACGAAAAAACGGGTCAGGCCCATCGACAGTCAGTGCAAAAAAAGGGTCTGATACAGAGTGGGGAACGAGAGAAAATTGAGGGAGAGAATGTCTGTCTCTGTCGCACTTACGCGTTTTCCTATGCTTCTCTTTCGCACTCACGGGTTCTCCTATGTACCGTTTCCTCGTATAGTTCTTACTATATATCATCCTATATTATATAGTGATTTTGAGCGGAGGTGGAATTCGCCCCCCTCCCCCCCTCTTGCCCCCCTCACCCGCCTAAAAATAACCAAGAAACGTTTCAAAAGTTTCGTTATTTTTATTGAATCTCCCCTCACTCTCCCCCCCTCCCGTCCCCTCAGTCACCCCCCCCCCCTCATCTCCCCCTCATTATTTGGTGAAAGGATAGTGATTAGAGGCGATAGGTGGAGAATGTAGGCAATAGGAAAACGATAGTTGAAGGGTAAAGACGATATATGGAGGCTGGAGGATATGACTGGAGTTCAAAACTACAGGAGATAGGTAAATTATGACTTAAAGTAATAGATGAATGTCAGAGGTCACGATGGGAAATGATAGGTGGATTCTCAAAGTTATACGTGAAGGTGATAGGTAGAGGGGGTTACATATGGTTTATAAAATAAATAAAGGGTGAAGGTCATGATAAAAAACTTGGAGGAAGGTGAAATGATTATGATTCAAAATGATAAGTTAAAAGTATTTATTAATGTATGTATTCCTCTTCATATTGTAATAATATACTGAATTCAAAGGTGGGAGGAAAACCCTGGTTACAACTTCCAGTCAAAGTGATTAGTTAAAGGAATGTGTGGAATCAATTAGGATTCCCTCTCTTCACCTCCACCCCTTATCCTTCCTCATCGTCCCATCATTTATTACGAATAGGTTATGCATAAATTTATGTAGGGTTATAGGTATTAAATTTATCTATAATTATGTAAAGAATTTATTGTATTCGAAGTGAAAGGGTTATGTTGGAAGTTGTAGGTGGAAGTACGAGATTATTTTTGATGGTGATAGGTAAAACGTGAAATTCATAGGTGAAGGTTGAAGGTAATAAGTGGATGCAAAAGATGAAGTGTGGAGATACTACGGATACGATGGAGGGATAGAAGGGGCATAAAAACATTATAATTGGAAATGATTACTTGAGAGTCTTGATAATAAGCGGAGGCCATAGGAGAAGAGCGGAAACG
The DNA here is from genome assembly GCA_018906965.1 of Philotrypesis tridentata. NCBI lineage: Eukaryota > Metazoa > Arthropoda > Insecta > Hymenoptera > Pteromalidae > Philotrypesis > Philotrypesis tridentata. Next base: position 160,034 of record JACCIB010000403.1, read on the forward strand.
ATAGGTAAAATATGCAGACGATAGATGGAGGCGAAGGAATATATATTGGAGGTGATAGGTCGAGGATGCAGGTGATAGGTGAACCATGATTTAATTTAATAAGTAGATGTTGGAGGTTATGGTTGGAGATGATAGAATCAAGCTCAAAGTCAAAGGTGAACGTGATAGGTAGAGGTTTACGCAGAGTTATAGGGTTATATAGGGTTATATAGGGTTATAGGGTTATAGGGTTATAGGGTTATAGGGTTATAGGGTTATAGGGTTATGTTGGGAAATGATAGTTTTGGGTGTTGGCCATAGATAGAGGTAATGGGTTATAGGGTTATAGGGTTATAGGGTTATGTTGGGAAATGATAGTTTTGGGTGTTGGCCATAGATAGAGGTAATAGGTTAAAGAGAAAGCCTCACAATTGGAAGTGATAGATGTAAGGTAAAGATCATTTGTGAAGGTGGTAGCTAAAACGTGAAAATCACAAATGGAGGTTGAAAGTAATAGTGGATGCAAAAGGTAAAGTGTGGAGATTCAAGGGGCATGATGGAGGGATAGAAGGAGCATAAAAACATGATAATTGAAAATGATTACTTGAGGTTCTTGACAATCTGCGGAGATGAACGCAAGAGGGTAAGAGAATAATGATTGTAGGCGATAAGTGAAAGGTAAAGAGCTCATGATTAGATGCGATAGATGGAGATTGAAGGAATCATGATTGTAGGCGATAGGTGGAGGATGTAGGCGATAGGAGAAGAGCGGAAACGATAGGTAAAGTGTGGAGACGATAGATGGAAACTGAGGGATATGATTGGAGGTGATAGGTCGATGATGCAGGCGATAGGTGGATCATAATTTAATTTAATAAGTAGATCTTGGAGGTTATGGTTGGAGATGATAGAAGGAAACTCAAAGTCAAAGGTGAACGTGATAGGTGGAGGGTTACGTAAAGTTATAGAGTTACATAGGATTGAAGGGTTAAATAGAGATACATAAGGTTATGATCGGAAATAATAGTTTAGGGTGTTGGCTATAGGTAAAGGTAATTGGTGGAAGTAAAGAGGTTATGTTGGAAGTTATAGGTGGAGGCACGAGATTATTTTTGACGGTGATAGGTAAAACGTGAAAATCATAGGTGGAGGTTGAAGGTAATAAGTAGATGCAAAACACGAATCGTGGAGATTTTAGGGGCACGTTGAAGCGATAGAAGGAGCATAAAAACATTATAATTGAAAATGATTACTTGAGAGGCTTGATAAAATGCGGAGATGAAAGATGGAGGGTGAAGGGATAATGATTGAATGTAATAAGTGAAGGGTAAGGGCTCATGATTAGAGGGAATCGATGGAGATTAAAGGAAACATGATTGAAGGTGATAGGTGGAGGATGTAGGCGATAGGAGAAGAGCGAAAACGATAGGTAAAGTGTGGAGACGATAGATGGAGGCTTAGGTATATGATTGGAGGGATAGGTGGATTATGATTTAATTTAATAACTAGATGTTGGAAGTTAAGGTTGGAGATGATAGAAGGAAGCTCAAATATGGTTGAATCACATATAGTTATAGGTTTACCTGAACTTATAGAGTTACGTAGGGTTATAGGGTTACAAAGGATTATGGGATTACATAGAATTATGATTGGACCTGATAGTTTAGGGTATTGGCTGTAGGTAAACATAATTGGTGGAAGTGATTGGAAGCGATAGGTGAAGGGAATAGGTGGAGGCTTCAAATCATTTGTGAAGGTGATAGGTAAAACGTGAAAATCATAGGTGAAGGTTGAATGTAAGAAATGGATGCAAGAGATAAAGCGTAGAGGTTCTAGGGGCACGAGGAATGGAAGGAGTATAATAACATTATGATTGGAAATAATGGCTTGAGAGTGTTGATAATATGCGAAGATAAAAACTAGAGGGTGAGGAGTTAATGATTGAAGGCGATAAGTGAAGGGTGAAGCGATCATGATTGGAAGTGATAGATGGAGAGTGAAATGGTGCATGCT